>OZ014474.1:21964423-22399120 GCA_963965965.1 Trididemnum nubilum
GGCGAAATTTAGGCCTTTTTCCAAAACTTTTTGTTGACTTGAAGATAATTGTTTTGTTTGACTGAGATTTTTAACCCAATGAGATTTTTGTGAGGCTGAGTTGTTTGTTTTGGCAAGATAAGTTTTGGCTTTCTGTCATAATCTTTTCCAATTTTCGAAAAAATGTAATGTAGCTTGTGTAGTTGTTGAAATGCCTGGTGTACAACTACGTTACATTTTTTCGGAAATTGGAAGAGAATATGACATAGAAACCCTGCAGTTTGCTAAAAAATTGGTCTAAGTAAGTTCAAGCATTTTTAAATTATTTGGCCATTTGAATTTTAACCGTACTTGCTTGCCAGGAAGTTTGTTGCCAAAAAGCTTGAAATTTTCCCCACCCATCCGGACTTTTCTAGGCTACTAATTTGCTAGAAAGCATGGTTTTGATTTCGTTACGTTAAAAATAACGGAAAGTTACATCGCCATAAATAAGAAAAAATTAAAAGTAGTTCAAATCACTAAAAGCTCAGAGCTGCTTTTTTGACAAAACATTGGGATGGTCTGTCACAAAGCAATAACCAAATTTAAGATGGAGTGAAACCAAATGCAAAATCTAATCACCACCCTAAGTTGGGAAAGCTTCGGGAACTTATGCTAGCCAAAACAAACAACTCAGCCTCACAAAAATCTCTTTGGGTTAAAAATCTCAGTCAAACAAAACAATTATCTTCAAGTCAACAAAAAGTTTTGGAAAAAGGCCTAAATTTCGCCATCACACCAAAACGGATCCCAGTCCTAGACATCGTTGCTTCAATTGGAAAAGGTTTTAAAAATGTGCGGAACCAATCTGCGGTCGAGTTAGCTAGAAACAAAATTACCCAAATTTTGAGCAACTCAAAATTACCTCCAACAAATTTATCTCCCAAAGAAAACAAAGCTTTACATGAATTAGAATCGGATTAAACCATTAGAATTATGAGACCAGACAAAGGCAATTGTACAGTGATTATGGACAAAAAGGACTATGATGATAAAATTATGCATTTGCTGTACCACCGTAATATTTATCAAATTTACCTGTTGGCGACAAGTCGATCGAGATCACATAGAAAAAAGTAAATAAATTAGTGTGTGGTTTTGCTAGAAAGAATAAAATCACAACTCCTGTATATTATCAATTAAAATGTGACAAAGCTGTTACTCCCAAGTTTTATGGTTTACCGATAATTCATAAAAGTGATGTTCCGCTTAGGCCTATTGTATCTTTTATTGGTGCTCCTACTTATTGTTTAGCGAAATTTTTAGTTGGTATTCTTTCTCCTTTGCTTTCTTTGGAATATACTGTTCAAAATTCTAGTCAATTTGTGCGGTTAATCAATAATTTCTAGTGTTTTAGTGATGAGTGTCTTGTTTCATTCGATGTTGTAAGCTTGTTTACATCTATTTCCGTGCCTGAAACTTTGTAGATTATTTCAATTTGCTCATGTCGGATAATTTGCTGCATGAGCGTACAAACTTAACAGCAAGTGATGTCTTAAAATGTGTTGAGCTGTGTCTCCATTCCACTGTTTTTTCTTTTAACGACATTTTGTATCGGCAAATTTTTGGTGCTCCCATGGGATCTTGTATTTCACTGGTGGTAGCTAATATTTTCATGGAACACATTGAGTGTCTAGTTCTCACTACTTTTCGAGAACCCCCTAGAATTTGGCTACGTTATGTTGATGATGTGTTTTGTGTAATCAAATCGTCAGTAATTGATGACTTTCAGCGTTTTTGGATGTTCGTGTCAACTGTACTGTTAATTGTAAACTTTGGACCGCAATTTATCACAAACTCACCCACACCGACGGTTATCTACAATTCGACTCCCACCACTCCTTACAGCACAAGTTGGCAGTAGCTAGAACCTTGTATCACCGAATCGACTCCCACATTGAAAAACCATCTGATCGCAAATCTCATCTTGATCTCACCAAGAAAACATTGACCCTCAATGGTTTCCTTGCTAGATTTACCCAGTACGTAAATTGTAAGAGGGACGCGTCCCCCCATCGAGAGTTAGCGTCCCCCATCGAGATTTAGCAGTAGTTATGTATATGGCGTGTTCGGTGCACAGAGGTCACGTGACTGCACTGTAACCGTCCTTGTGTCTAAAATTAAGAGAGGTCACGTGACTGCACTGTCTCAATAAAAATCGTTCAGTGCAAAGCAGGTCACCTGACTCTCAAAAATGCACTGGAAACAAAATGACTTAAAATGCACTGAAACCGTCCTTGTGTTTCAAATTTTTTTTTAAATCGTGGTTCTCAGTCCACCCCTCCCGATGTTAGTAGGAGATATTAAACTCGCAATTGAGCGCTTGTCACATGTAACCAACTTGTGCTCATAATTACGCTTCAGTCGCGTTTAATTCTTTTCAATAATTAGTTTGATTTTGTCATTTTCTATAGGTTTCACTTTAATTGTAAAGCCATTGCTATCAAATATTTTCACTTTGGGTTTACCGTACGCCTTTTGTATTCTTTCAATGTCTTCTTTTGATAGAACATCACTTGATACTTTTGACCACTCGTGTTTATAAGTAGGATACATGATAGAATCTGTACTTTGTGAATGGGTTAAACCTAAACAATGACCTATTTCATGAACAGCTACTACAAATAAGTTGTGTTTGGGAGGTGTGGCTGTCAACAAACACTGCATTAGCATTTTATTCATTTCAATAATCACTTTTATTTTGTTTATTTATTTATTTATTTATTTATTTATTTGTGTCAAGCGCAAAAGCGCTCATAGAAAACGAAAAAAAAAAAAAGAAACACACACACAAAAAAAAGTTTACAGTCATGCATTAATAATTCTAAAGCGCCAGAGAAGAACAGTAAGCTTCTCCCAAACCATTTACACTAAGCAAATCTATAAAGCGAGCAACATATTTCGAACAACGAAATCTGCAAGAGTGAAGTAATGAGTGAACAAACACATTGGTAGACCTGTGGCAACGATTCATAAAACGAAATAAAAGTTTGCGAACAAGGGCATCAAAAGTATCAACATTAGCCTCCACTTGAATCATTGTAAAACACTCGAAGACGTCTATAGCTCTCATGGATATAACAACACCACAGCTGACTAGCATACAATACACAACAATGAGCCCGAAATAACATATTTTTGATATCAGTTAATAATCACAATTATGGTGTATTTGACCAGTATTCTCGAATGTTAGGATAAGCATCCAACATAGCTTTTATATCACTTTTTAGGTTACAGACTTCCGAAAATGAAAGAGTCAGAAATTGAAATCGTGGTAAATTACCGATCAAATCAGCAATTTCTCTCTTCTTTCTGACACTTCGATCACCAATATTGATGTTTTCTTCCACCCATGCTTTCCATGTTTTGTAAATATAGCCTTTTGCTCTTTCTTCTCGCCATAATGCGTGGAGAATGTTCAAAGCTTTTCCGCAACGAACATGAAAGCAAAGAGACTGCTTGTTTACGTTCTTTTCAAGTTGAACACATTTTGTTAAATATTCAGTCAACGAATTGATCGTCTTTTCTTCCGGTTCAATAAGCCCTGGTTGAAAATCTGCAGTGGAAAGATTTTGAACTAAATATTCATGCAACTTTTCGCCAACAAGTCTCTCTTTTTTTTTATAAGGAATCGGCAACTTGCTTGAAGGTTTGTTTGGTTCAATATTTAATGGTCCATTTATCTCCAACTCATCTAGGTAATTTAACATGTCTTCATGATACTTTTTATGCTCTCTGATGATTTGCAATTCACTTTCATTCCAATAGTTGTTAATCATTTTATTGCAGCTGCTCCACACTCTTCTAATCAACTTGTTGCAACCAACGTAAACGTCTAAATGTTCTTTCTCTTTCATACAAACAGCTTATTAAGCTTGTCTGTGACGTAATCACGTATTTAGTTAAAGTACGCGTTTTTTCCATTATAACAATCAAGATGCGATGGTCGAGTGGGTAAAGCCGTCTAAATGTCCTTTCTCTTTCATACGTAAACGTCTAAATGTTATTTCTCTTTCATACAAACAGCTTATTAACCTTGTCTGAGACGTAATCACGTATTTAGTTAAAGTACGCGTTTTTTCCATTGAAATAATCAAGATGCGATGGTCGAGTGGGTAAAGCCGTCTAAATGTCCTTTCTCTTTCATACGTAAACGTCTAAATGTCCTTTCTCTTTCATACAAACAGCTTATTAACCTTGTCTGAGACGTAATCACGTATTTAGTTAAAGTACGCGTTTTTTCCATTATAACAATCAAGACGCGATGGTCGAGTGGGTAAAGCCGTCGCTTAACTTTTACAGTAACGAACAGGTTCGAATCCCAGTGAAGTCAAAGAACATTCTGGAATGCCGCGGAACCACCAGTTCCGCGAAATCTAGAATGCCGCGGAACCACCAGTTCCGCGAAATTACGTCACTCAAGAAACAGAAGACCAGGTTCGAATCCCAGCGAAGTCGGAGAAAATCCAAAATAGCAGGTTCGATTCTCAGTGAAGTTAAAGAAACAGAAGATCAGGTTCGAATCCCAGTGAAGTCAAAGAAAATGCTTGATTAACAAGTTAAACGTAGCTTATCTTTTTGTTTGTCGAAATTTTTACAATAATTTCATTTGAACTTCTAAGCTTTAAATTCATTAATCTGTTGTCATAACGTATTTTGTTAATGTGTTTTATTTTTTCACCATTTTTTAATAGCCCATGATGACATTCCCATATAAAATTATGAACCAAGATTCTATCCCAGTAATCTTCAACAGTGATTTCATAATAACCTCTTTCATTTATGCTTCCAAATGTTGGTTCTCTAGCAACAACATGAACAACGCATCCATCAATGCTCCCAGCGTATGCTTTGTGTGTTGGATGAAAATAAAACTCACGATTTTCAATGACTAATTTATCATTCATTTTTATTTAACTACAGACAAAATTTTCTTAAGCATAAAAATTACTTAAAGATTATATTTCTATTATAATAAAAATGAACCAATCAAATATTTTAGATCAGGCGGTTCCAGATATTGGAGTTTCTACTTTAAAACCGTCACCCTTTAGAAATTTTCCCCCAACCTTAAAGAAAATAGCTCTTAATGCAGCTGGTAAAGTTCAAAAGCGTATAAATGATTTTGCCGATTGGCTGATGGCTTACATACCACCAACTATTAAAGCAAGTGCTTCAGCAGCATTTCAAAAAATTTTAAATATTTTTCCTAAACGAGTAATTAAAGTGCAGTTACTCAAAACTGCTCTGAAAAACTATACTAAATCTTATGATGTAGATATTGTTGATTTTAACCCATTGAAACAATTGAATGAAACACAAAAAGTCGTACAAGATAAATTACGGTTAGACCTGGTTAAAATGAAAGGATTGAAAGCAACAATCACTCTTAAAATTACCTTTGAAAAACAAACAGAAGACAAAGCAGTAACCAAGACGGCTTTTTTTAACAGCAGAGCAATTGTCATCTTAAATAAAGATGATGTAAGTGAAACATTACAAAATGCATCCAATCAAATAATAAATAAAATTGGAAATTGGCTTAGTGAAGGTTCTGGATGGTCTATATTTTCTGTCGATGGGCACTTCGTTAACTTAGTTCAATATACCCCTCTTCATGGATCAACTTATATTGCATTACCGAAAGAACTTCGAAATGCTAAGAAAGGACTAATTAACATCAAAAACAAAGACAAAGAATGCTTTAGGTGGTGTCATTTAGCTAAAGTATACAGTGAGAAAGTAAAAAGCAATCGTGAAAGAATAAGTCATTACAAAAAATATGTAGACACACTAAATTATGATGGTATAAAGTTTCCAGTGTCTATCAAGCAAATACCAAAAATTGAAGAACAAAATAACATCAGCATTAATGTTATTGGTTATGAAAACAAGCAACGCTTTCCTTTATTTGTGTCTAAAAAGGTGTGTGAAACAACTCTCGATTTGTTATTGATAATGGAAGACGAAAAGCAACATTATGTTTGGATAAAAGACTTTAATAGATTTATGTATAATCAAAGCAAGCACCAACACAGAAAACATTTCTGCAGATATTGTCTTCAATGTTTTAGCAGCGAGGAAATTCTACACAAACACACACCAAACTGCATAATAATAAATGGAAAGCAAGCAATAGAAATGCCCAAAAAAGGTAGCTCGGTGAAGTTTAATAACTTTCATAAACAGCTACCAGTTCCCTTTGTTATATATGCTGATTTTGAAGCAATAACTCAAAAGATTGACAGCTGTCAGCCAAATGATGAAAAGTCCTACACAGAAAGATACCAAAAACACATCGATTGCGGCTATTCCTACAAAGTAGTTTGTTGCTATGACGATAAATTCAGTAGACCAATTCAACTGTATAGAGGTAAAAACGCTGTTTATAAATTTTTGGAAGCTATGTTGGAAGAAGTTGACTATTGTGAAAAAACGAAAAATGAACATTTCAATCAACCTATGGATTTAACGAACAAAGATGAAGAAAACTTTCAAGCAGCTACAAAATGCCACATTTGTAAAAAAGGCTTTTCTGGGGAAGACAAAAGGGTTAGAGATCATTGTCACGTTACAGGAAAATACAGAGGGGCGGCACATAATGAATGTAATAGAAATTTCAGACTTACTCATAAGATACCTGTAATCTTTCATAATTTAAGGGGTTATGATTCACATTTTATTATGCAAGAAATAGGAAAGTTTGAGAAGGATATTAAAGTAATTCCAAACAATCTAGAAAAATACATGGCTTTTTTCTTAGGCAAATATTTAAAATTTATCGATAGCTTCCAATTCATGAGTAGCTCATTAGAAACTCTGGTTAAGAACGTTCCACTTTCTGACCTAAAACACACATCACAAGAATTTCAGGATGAAAAACTAGAACTAATGAAAAGAAAAGGAGTTTATCCTTACGATTATATGAACAGCTTTGATAAGTTTGACGACAGAAACCTCCCATCAAAAAAGGAATTCTATAGTCTTTTAACCGATGAAGATATAAACGATGAGGATTACAAGCATGCTCAGAATGTGTGGACTACTTTCATGTTAGAATCCATGGGACAATACCACGACTTGTACCTTAAATCAGATGTTTTGCTGTTAGCAGATGTATTTGAGAAATTTCGAAAGACTTGTCTTCAATATTACGAATTAGACCCTTGCCATTATTTTACTTCTCCCGGTTTATCATGGGATGCAATGCTTAAAATGACTGAAATAAAACTGGAATTAATGACAGATATTGACAAATTTCTTTTCATTGAAAAAGGTGTGAGAGGGGGAGTTTCATACATTTCTAAAAGATATGCTAAAGCTAACAACAAATACATGAATAATTACGATTCAAAGCAGCCATCAAATTATATTACATATCTTGATGCAAACAATTTATATGGATGGGCAATGAGCCAAAATTTACCAACGGGTGGTTTTAAATGGCTATCAGAAAAAGAAATTGATTTAGCAAATTTACCTAAAGGAAAAGGACTAATACTAGAAGTTGACCTGGACTATCCTGAACACCTTCATGATAGTCATAATGACTATCCACTAGCTCCAGAAAAAATGGAAATTAAACATCACCTCCTTTCAGACTACTGTAAACAATTACAAACTCAGTTTAATATAAAAGTTGAAGGAGTTAAAAAATTAATACCTAATTTAAAACCAAAAAAGAGTTATGTTCTTTATTACAAAAACTTAAAGCAGTATATTGAATTAGGCTTAAAAGTTACAAAAGTACATCGGGTATTAGAATTTAACGAATCACCTTGGTTAAAAAAGTATATTGATTTCAATACAGAAAAGCGAAAAACCGCCAAGTCTGACTTTGAGAAAGATTTTTTTAAACTTATGAACAACTCAGTGTTTGGAAAAACAATTGAAAATCTTCGTAAACGTGTCAATGTTACTCTGATCAACGAACCAGAAAAACTATTAAAGCATTGTGCAAAACCAACCTACGTTAGCAGCAAAATATTTAATAAAAATCTTGTTGCAGTTCATAAAATTAAAGAATCTTTAACCCTAAACCGCCCCGCGTATGTAGGAATGTGTATTCTCGATATTTCAAAAACGTTGATGTATGATTTTTATTATAATTACATTAGAGAGAAATATGGCAAGAATGCAAAACTCTTATTTACAGATACAGATTCAGTAACATATGATATAAAAACAGAAGACGTATACAAAGATTTTTGGGCTGACAAAGACAAATTCGACTTCAGTGGTTACAAAGAAACCTCAAACTTTTATGACCTAAAAAATAAGAAAGTAATTGGAAAGATGAAAGATGAAACCGCAGGTGTGCCAATAGTAGAATTTGTAGGACTTAGATCTAAAATGTACAGCTACGTCACAAAAGATGAAAGAGGTTGCAAAACTGCAAAAGGAATTAAAAAAAATGTAGTGAGGAATCTGTTAAAGCACGAAGATTACAAAAACACGCTCTTCAATAATCGTCAAATGTTTCATAAAATGAAATCAATTAGAAGTGAAAACCACAAAATTTATTCCGTTGAAATCAACAAGAAGTCTCTTTCATGTTTTGATGATAAACGATATATTCTTTCTAATGGAATTGATAGTTTTGCTTATGGTCATTATTAATTTAAAAAAATATATGCTATTATAAAAAAAGATGGATGAAAATTGTTGTGAAAATCTTGACATAAAAATTATAAATGGAAATAGAACTTGTATTAACTGTGGTGTAGTTCATCACCCATATTTCGTAAACGACTGGATTGATTATAACCCACGTAATGTTGTCTTACGTAAATCAGTTTACAGTAGAACTGCTTATGTTAAAAGTAAAATAGAGCAACTTAGATTGTCTCCTAATGAAACACGAGCATTCATGGACGTTTGGGTAATTGTGGAAAGTAGATTAAAAATTATCACTAGCAAAAGGTTTCCTAAGTTAGAATTTTTTATTAGCAAAATTTTAGAAAATTTAGACATTCCCAAACAACCTTCATACAAAATTAGTGATGCATTACGTAAAAAATATGAAATCATGTGGAAACAAATCGTTTAGCATGTAATTTTTCATAGCTTTCAGAAATTGGTGGACATATATCAGCAACTTGGTCATCAACCATAGCAAGTTCTCTTTCGAAAAACTCGTCAATATCACCAGATCTTAAAAACAATTTTAACTTGTTGAGTAATTTCTGATACGATTGATAAGCATATCTACAAGACTCAGTTTTTTTGGAAAAATTTTTCTGCGTCGTTATTGTCTGTAAAAGAACGCCTGTACCACTAACAGACGCCAAGAAAATCGGATTTAATGTAACAGAACCAACCACGGCCCCAGTTGTAGTAAAAATAACAGATGACAGCTTTAGAGCTAAGTCCATTCTTTTAAATTTTTTAAACATTTTCTTATAACACCAATACTGTTTGTGATAAGTGTGATACAGTTTTGTCAATTCATTCACTTGTTCTTGAGTCAATTTTCTACTAATGTGGTTAAAGTCCATTGTTTATTTTACGATATACAATTACGCTTCTGGTTGATCACCCACTTCAAGCTGTTTAACTTTAATTACGACACTGCTTATATTCATTGATACCGAAGAATTTGAAGAAACATAGTTGTATTGTATGCGAAACACATCTCGAGAAGGATTAGGAAAAACAATGCAGTTTAAATTAAAACAATCGAATGGGGGTGTTACTGTTGTTTTACATATTTTATCTGTTTCTCCTTGACTAACACGAATTATATCAATATGCAATTTGTCTTCATCGTCATAACTGGTAACTTTCACAAGTCCGCTTACGCTTATTTCGATGTAACTGCTGGTTACCTCATCTCTCAAATGAATACTATCGGATTGCAAAGACAGAAAATCGTTCCCAGCGACAAGAGGTGCACTCACGAAATGTAAATTGTGATCTGTATTAGTACGAACTGAATGAATAGCACTTGATGGAATTGGCCTCGAATCAGGTGTCGAAGAAGCACCCAAAAATATTTGAAATTTTGGGCGATATATATTTCGTTTAAAATAACGTTTATTTATTGCACTGGTAGGCTCGGAAGGTCTACCTACGTTGAAAATGGTATGATTTTTCATATCTAAGTTTCGTGAAATGGTTACATTATCGTCTTCGGTTTGAATGTGTTGCGTTATTTGGTCAACATAATTTTTGTTTGCTGCTTCACCCGGTGCTGTGGGATCTCGTAAATTTATGATAGTGTGTAATCCTTGTAAGTTAATATTATCTCTCACATTTGTAACTAAATTTTCAACAAATTGTTTAGTTGCCGCATCAGAAGGTAGAATGGGTTCAACAAGTCCTTTTAGAATCAATGATTCATCTAATTCAATTGATGCGTTGTTAGGTGGAATATTTTCTATACGAAAGACCCTGTTTGGTAAACGACCAAGTACTTCTACACCATATATTTGAGACCTCTGAATTTGAATTTGAGAGGGCGATACAACATATTGATCATCGTTGTTTATACCTAAAGTAGCCAACCTCGAACCAAACTCAGAGCTTTCGGCAAAGTGGACAATGTTGCTAATTGCATTATCCAAGAATCCTTTATTTACACTATCTGATTCTGTTACAGGATTGGCTAAGTTTGTAATTTTGTGGTTGTTTAAGTTTAAATCACCATACATTATATCTCCTGACTTGGAAACTTTGTGTTCAATACCTACAACCTTAACAGTACTTGAAGATTGACTTCCACTTGTTCCAAATTTTGAAATATTCATTTTGTCCTTCTTTATTATAAATGAATATAATATACTTTGATAAATATTTAAGTGGGGACAACAAGCAAATCAAACATCATTATCTTCTACCAGATTGCCATTACATGATAGTAGGATCGACAGGATCAGGAAAAACAAATTTGCTTTTAAACATGGTTCTCAAGTGGATGAATTACGACCTTTGTTGTGTTTATACTGTTAATCCTGAGCAAGATAAGTATCGATTTTTAAAAGAGCAAGGTATTGAAGTGCTAAGCCCTGAAGACTTGCCTCCAGTAGAAGAGCTTGACCCTCAACAGAAAGTAATAGTTTTTGACGACATTAAGCTAGACAACATGAAAAAACTGATGGAATACTTTTCTTTATCTAGAAACAGAAATTGCAACTGTATTTACCTCACCCAGTCATACTTCAACACTCCGAAGTACATAAGAAGAAACACTAACTGTTTTGTTTTTTTCGGGAACTTAGACAACAAAGATATCAGACACATTACTGACGATCATGCTAAAGGTATAACAAAAGAAGAAATGGAGTCGATTTACCGTGAAGCAACCAAAGATCCTTACAATTTTATGGTGCTGGACAAAACAGCCAAACACCTACCCCTTCGCTACAGAAAATGCTTTGACCATTTTTGGGCTTAAGCTTTATATGCTATATAGTAAACATGCCATTTGTAAATGAAGAAGAGTTGAAAAACAAAAATAAACTTGTAAAGGATTATATTAATAACCGAAAGCTTTTGAAACAAAAGCTGCAAAAAAAAATTGTAGCCAAACAACAACTGCAAAAGTCTGCTTCTGAAATATTTCGTCCCATTACTAAAACGTTTGAAGAAACTCAGAAAAAAACTGATAAAAGGCAAGACCAACTAATTCAACACATACAGCAACAGCTTGCCATTGAAGATAAACCTCGATCAATTTATACTGTGCACTTTGAGAGTGCTTTCGATAACGAAGAAAAAGAATTGCTTACACAAAACAATTTTGAGACTGATATTGTTGAGCTTGTAAAACGCGGGCCAGATTACATAAACGCATTGAAAGACAGAGCTAGATTAATCAATCAAAGATTAGGTGGTTTACGAAGAAGACGTGATGCTGATACAGAAGTGATTGATGAGCAAATAAAAACTTTTAAAAAGTACAGAGAAAAATTAAATAAATTATTAGGAGGAATGGAACTTACCTTTGGAAAAGGGCTTAAAGATCCCAACAAACTTTGTGAAAGACTTAATTTACTAGTAGCAGCCAAACAAGCCGGCAATAATAACAAACGTTTGGATCAAGAAATTGCAAACATTTTGAAAAAACTAAAATTAAACAAATGCATTTCACACTGTGACCACCAAAAATTATTTGACAATATATTAAAATGACATCAATACCACTTTTCTTTGACTCTAGGAAAGGACAAGGAAAATCAGAAGATTTTATAACTAGCTTTAATCCACCGTTGCAACTAGACATTAAAAAAAGTTACGAGATGTCCTTAATCAATGCTCAAATATGGTACTCTTGGCATAACATAACGAGCAGCAATAATAAATTTTTTTATTCACCAGATGGAGTAGCTGCACGACTATTATCGATTCCTCCAGGGAGCTATAATATTGAAGATCTCAATAATGAAATAAAGTACTTGATGGAACAGAGACGTGATGACAAAAATAATATAACTATAACACCAAATTTTAATTCATTAAAATCAAGAATTGAACTTAAAAATGATTACATAGTTGATTTTCGAATTCCAAATTCAATAGGTGACGTTTTAGGATTTGGTTCGGCATTTTTGGGTGTAAATGGAATTCATAATAGTCAAAATCCTGTAAATATTACAAATATCAACAGCCTTCAGATTCATTGCAGCTTAATTGATGGAAGTTACATAAACGGAGCGTCTAGTGACTTACTTTATACTCTTAGTCCAAACGTACCACTGGGATATTTGATTCAAGTTGAACCTAAGCAAAACATTTACGTTCCAATCAAAAATTTAAGTCAAATTGATAGTATCCGATTCTCTATAAAAGATCAAGATAACAATTTTGTAAATATGAATAATGAACGAGTGACTTACTATGTTCACCTGAGAGAGATTATGTAGTTTAACTATAAATGTTATCACAAAGAGAAACTAGATTTCATAAAAAGAAAATCATAGGTGGAAGTTTGCTTAAAAATGTTTACGACAAGGTAAGGAACGTAATCAGCACTGGTTCTAAGATTCTTAACAGAATTCCTACTGGAGTGAAGACTGAGATTAAAAAACTAGCTGCACCTTTACTGAAAAAAGCCTTAGAACCCACAAAAAAGACATTAGAACCAGTCTTAGAAAATATACCAATAAACAAGCGTATTATCAATGACAGAGAATTAGAAAATCTCAACGACAGATCGAGAGCAATCTTAAGTAATTTAATTGCTGGATCAGGATTTAAAAATTATATGTCTTAATTATAAAATGACAGAACTAACGAATCCATATTTGCAAATTAAAGAAACAAACTTAGTGGACAATTCAATTACTGAGTTTGAATATGTCGAATACCTTCCGAGAGACTCAAATAATATGAACAAAGATGGTCAGCACATTATTGAAACAAAAGATGAAGATGTTTTTCTTCTACCGCATAAAGCATACCTAGAAATCAGAGGAAAACTTCAAACTAATGCGAATGCTAATTACAATAACAATGACGTAATTTCATTAGTAAATAACGGTTGGTCTTTATTTCAAACTGCGCAATATCAATTAAATAACCAAACTATAGAAAACATAAACCTTTATCTACCTCAAGCATCAACAATACTCAATTTAGTTAGCTTTAGTGATGATTATTCAAGATCAACCGCCTCTAACATGCTGTGGTTTAAAGACACTGGAACTGGTTCCCCATCTCTTAAACAAAATTTTGGTGGTGTAGCTGATGATGCGAATGCAAATGCTGTACGTAATGGTCTTAGAGCAATCGTAGAAATATACAACAACAATCTACAAGCAAATATTGGTTTCACCGCAAGACAGAACATTACTACGGGAAATAAGCAAATTACTTTAATGCTTCCTCTTTCCCAAATATTTGGATTTTGTCGTGATATCGATAAGGTTTTTAGGGGTGTTAAACACAGTATAGTCGTGGATAGAGAAACATCTAATAACTATATTTTATGTGCTAATGGTGTAGCTGCTGGTAAGTTTAACATAAGTCATATCTCTTTGTGGATGCCTAAAGTGAAACCAAGTTTAAAAGTTGAATCGGAAATAGATGCTATGTTAGTAAAAGGACATATAAAACAGCTATACTTTGAACAAATGAGAGTGTATCGAACAATGTTTCAGTCAACAGAAACAAGCATGACTTGGAGAATAACAACCCAGCCGGGAACAGAACTTCCTAGGCATGTGTTTGTTGCGTTTCAATCGAGTGAACGAGATAACAACCAGCAGCTAAATAATATGATTTTTGACAATGCAAACTTAAGACGTATTAGTTGCAGAATAAACAGCATTCAATATCCTGAACGAGAATTTGAATGTAATTTTACTCCACAAAATAGAAATTATTCGCGCTTATACATGAGTTTTCTAGAGGCTGTAAACAAATACCAAGATGCCGACACGGGCTGTCAATTATCAGCTGAAGACTGGGCTAGTTTGTATCCAATTCATCATTTTGATGTTAGTAAACACAATGAACGACTTAAAAACAGCTCGGCAGATATTGAAATAAGGTTTAGTCTTGGTGGTAACTTTAGAAATATTGCAAATAACGCTGACCAAGCTTTCTATGTTTATGCAGTCGTACTTTCTGATAGATACCTTCAGTTAGAAGGACTTTCAGGTCGAATGAATATAATTATCTGAGTATAAATAAAAATGTATGTTAAAATCGGATTAAATTTATCACAATTTCAAAAAGAAAAAATAAAACAAGCTTTTCAAAACAAAATTGGGCTTACACTCACATTTAATAACCACCAGTTACAAGGATCAGACTTTCTTGGTTTAACAAAGACGCAAGTTAACAAAATAAATGATGCTAAAGCAAAAGGTTCAGGTGTTACTTTGAAGCTATCAAAACTACAAATTTCAAAACAGGGTGGTTTTATTGGAACTCTTTTAGCAGGTTTAGCAGGTAGCTTGCTGCCCAGTTTGTTAGGAGGAAAAGGACTTGTGTTACCTGGATCAAAGGGTAAAGGGCTTATGTTGCCTGGAACAAAAAGACAAGGTAGGTCTTATCGCTTCGACGAACCTCAGATTCTCGGAAAAGGTTTAATACTAGGAAAAAATTCTCCTTTCAAAAATGTTCCGATCTTGGGTTTGATTTTATAAAGTCTAATATAAAATGTACCACGATTACTCATTGAACTTGACACAAAATCAAAAGAAAAAAATTGCAAATGCATATAAAAGCAAAACTAGTGTAAGTGTTAGACTAACAAATGCAAGTTTACAGACTAAAGGCAACGTTAGTTTGCAACTGACGAGTCGACAGATAAATAGAATTAACAAAGCAAAAGCGTCTGGACACGGTATACAAATAAACTTTAGTAAAACGCAATTGCAAAAACAAGGTGGTTTCTTAAGTAGCTTACTTAATTTAGGAAAACTAGTGTTACCGTTTTTAGCTAAAAAGGTTTTGCCAACTTTAGGATTAGCAGCTGCTTCCGGGGCCATCCAAGGAGCAACTAATAAAGCAGTAAATAAATGAAACCATTAACAAACTTAGACATTGATAAAATCATGATTAAGTGTGACAATTATCGAGGAACATTTAGCAAAGATATGTTACCAAAAGCAATGAATAAAAATGAGTCAGCTGTCGTAAACTTGCAAGATTATTTTGCGGGTAGTGGAACTCATTGGGTTTGTGTTTACAACGAAGAAAAATCAGATAAAGTAGAATACTTTGACAGCTTTGGACTTGTACCCCCAAATGAAGTTGTTAAATATATGAAGACTACAAACAAAAACATTATTTACAATGATGCACAAATTCAAAATATTAACTCAATTCTTTGTGGTTACTACTGTGTGTATTATATAACAGAGCGAAATAAGGGTAGAACAGCAAACGAACTATTGTTAGATTTTCATGAAAAACCTACACCTTTTAATGAAATGTTTATGAAGTTTTATGTATCATATATTAAAGATGGAAACTTATTGTGTTAGAGAAAAGAAAAAAACTAAATGTGTTCCAGGTTCTGATGAAATTATAAAAGCAAAAGGAAATGGTCGCCTGATGTTACGTTGCATTTGTGCTAGTTGTGGTATTACAAAGCATAGTTTCATTAAAACCAACAAAAAAGGAGGTTTGTTAGACCTTCATGCTGCGATAGGAAAATTACCAAAACCAAAAGGTGGGTTCACTCTTCCAAGTCACAAGTACACTGGGCCATATAATCCTTTGGATAAACAACTTGATTCGAACGACCAACCTTTACCAGGCCAAGAACCTTACAATCAAATAGATGCTATTGCAATGAAACATGATATTTGTTACCGTGATAATGACAATAAAAAAGGTAAACTAAAATGTGATAAAGATATGTTAGACAGTTTATCGCAAACAAAAACGAAAGGTATCCGGGAATCGTTTGATAAAAAGTTAGTACAAGCAGCAATTGGAACTAAATATAAGTTGGGGTTAGGTGCAAAAAACGGGAAAAGGCGTCGTGGCAAACAGAACTAGCTGATGAACTACACAAACCAGTAAAGAAAAAGTTTCTGCGACGCCGAGTTATAAGCAAATCAATTGATGAAATATGGGCGGCTGATTTAGTAGAAATGCAAAAGTTTAGCAAATGGAATAAAGGTTACCGATATTTACTTATGGTGATTGACGTATTTTCTAAATTCGGATGGATAGTCCCTTTGAAAGACAAAACGGGTAAAACTGTTACTAATGCTTTCAAGAAAATCTTCAAAGAAAAAAGAATCCCAAAATTCTTATGGACTGATAAGGGAAAAGAATTTTACAACAAAAATACGAAAAGCCTGTTGGACCAACACAACATTAAATTATATTCAACTGAAAATGAAGAAAAAAGTTCTGTTGTTGAACGCTGGAATCGCACTATCAAAAATAAAATGTGGAAGCAATTTACAAAACAAAGTTCAACTCAGTACTTAGACATGCTACCTGAGATAGTTGATGAGTACAATAACAGCTATCATTCATCCGTGAAAATGACGCCTGTTCAAGCTAGTGAAAAAGAAAATCAAGGAATTGTTTACTATAATTTGTACGCTAAAATTAAACCAATAAAAACAAAAGCAAAATTTAAAGTTGGTGACACAGTAAGACTTTCAAAATACAAGCGAAAACTTTTTGACAAGGGTTTTACTCCAAACTGGACAGAGGAACTGTTTTTAATTTCTAAAGTTTTAAATACCAATCCACACACTTACGAAATCACTGATCTTCGTGGTGATTTAATTTCTGGAACTTTCTATGAACAAGAACTTTTGAAAACGAATCAAACTAAATTCAGAATAGAAAAAGTTGTTCGCAAAGATAATAAAAAGAAATCGGCATTAGTTAAGTGGTCTGGATACAGCAATAATTTTAATAGCTGGATTCCGATTGAAGAATTAGAGCAACTTAAATCTACATATAAATAAAAGATGTTTTGTGGATTTCAACCTTCAAACTTATCAGTTCCAGAAAATATAGAAGATATAAAACAAAAGTGGAATAAACGTGTTTTAACTTACTGTATCACGAACTTAACACCAAAACTTACAGAAGAATCGATACACAAACAAATTGATTCTGCTTTTAAAGTTTGGGATAAACCTACAGCACTTAAATTTAAGAAAGTACAGCCAAATGAGCCCTGTGACATAAAAATTAGTTTTTGTGCCAAGGAACATGGCGATGGATTCCCTTTTAAAGGTAAAGGCGGTGTTTTAGCTCATGGATTTTATCCAGGTTCAGGAATTGGGGGTGATTTACATTTTGATGCTGATGAAGATTGGACAGACCAAGAAACACCTCCCAAACACAACTTATTTGTAGTAGCTGTTCATGAAATAGGTCATTGTTTAGGTTTAACCCATTCACAAAGTACAGATTCTATCATGTATCCTACTTATAAACACGAGTGGTCAAAAGTATCAAGTGATGTTCTATCAAAAGAAGACATTGAAAGAATACAAAAGGCGTACGGTAAACCCAAAGTGAAAATATTTGATAGCAATGGCTTTACAATTAAAGTGAAACCTATAGAAAATGACAAAATCAAACTAATTATTGAAAAGAATTAAACGCGACTGAAGCGTAATTATGAGCACAAGTTGGTTACATGTGACAAGCGCTCAATTGCGAGTTTAATATCTCCTACTAACATCGGGAGGGGTGGACTGAGAACCACGATTTAAAAAAAAATTTGAAACACAAGGACGGTTTCAGTGCATTTTAAGTCATTTTGTTTCCAGTGCATTTTTTAAGAGTCAGGTGACCTGCTTTGCACTGAATGATTTTTATTGAGACAGTGCAGTCACGTGACCTCTCTTAATTTGAGACACAAGGACGGTTACAGTGCAGTCACGTGACCTCTGTGCACCGAACACGCCATATACATAACTACTTTTAGCGTTTCCCCATTGAGATTTAGGCGTCCTACCATCGAGAGATTAGCGTTCCCCCATTGAGATTTAGGCGTCCTACCATCGCGAGTTGAGCCCTGGATGACTAGAGGAAAAGTAGCCAGCCAGGACTAAAAGATCCTACAAGTTTTCTGCCGAAAATGGTCGCGCAAACTGCGGCAAAGACCTTTTTTGATTTTGGTCTTCACCTGATTTCGGGGAAAAATGACTTCAATTTCCGGTAGAGACCTTTTTTTATGTTTTTTTTTTATCTTCACCAGATTTCGGGAAAAAATGACTTCAGTTTCCGGCGAAGACCTTTTTCTTGTTTTTGGTTTTCATTTAATTTCGGCGACGGAAATACTTCATTTTCAGTAAACTTTTAGTAAAGTTGGTCAAGGCTGCAAAAGCGTCCCCCCATGCAAAAGTTTACAATTTAAGTGCTGGATTTACCCATTCCTTTTCTGAGAGTAAAACCGACAAGCCAGCTAGTGCTCAGTTAATTTTTTCTGGATTCACAACCCTACCCTACATCAAAGGTATATCGGACAAAATCAAGCGAATACTTTTGGAAACTGGTGTTAAAGTGGCGTTCAAACCATTTTTAATAGTTGGCAGATTTCTCCCTTCCCTAAAAGATCAAAAAAATCATAATTAAAAGTCCAACTTGGTTTACGAAGTTTCCAGTCAGAATTGTGCTTTGGTTTACGGGACATCAAATCTAGAATAAAGAAACATCACCGAGCAGTAAAATTCCAACGACCTGAGAAATCAGCTCTTTGCCAGCATTCCATGGAAATGATCACTTCATTGATCGGTCTGAAGTCAAAATTTTAAAAGTGGAACATGATTACTTGAATCGTCTTTTTACTGAAAGTTGGTACATGAATGAAAAGCTCCAAATGCTTTGTAGAAACGACAAGTTATCATTCCTGCTGTTTACAAAAAGTTGCTTAATTTCCAGTGATAAATTTCTTCTGGTTTAATCTTTTTTAGTGTAAAGTGCTAACGTGTTTTGCTGCAATGCTAATTCGGAGAAATTATTTTCATGAGAACCGTTTTCTTTCATTTTTGTACGCACCTTTACATTACCTGTATGACGGAGCCTTGCTCTGAATTTTTTCGCTAGTTATTCTACAACAGCAATGTGTGGGATTGTTTTTTTGCTTTTTGCTATCAGAAGTTGATGGCAATTTGCCATCGCTACTGATAACAGTGCTCTGATGAAGCTAGTTGCTTCTAACTAGCAAAACGTCAGCAATAAAGTTAGTCTTTTGAGTAGCACCGGAATGATTTCTCAAAGCTAGCCTAGTGTGCAACTACATTACGTTTTTTCGGAAATATAACGTAACTTATTAAATAAAAAATTAAACATGACAAATAACGGGTGCCATAAGAGCTCGATCAATAATCGGCCTAGCGATAATCTGCCGACAATGGAGCAAGCCAATAATATTGTGTCGGTTCGGCTTTTACTGCTGATAACATTGCGCCACAAAAACACGTATTTGCTCTACATTCATAACTATCGAACATTACTAGAAGATTGAACAATCTCTACTTCTTTCCCCAGTGAGCGAGTGCTCAGCTTTTAGTCGGAGAGGTGTAAAAGTGATAAACAATGCTTAGTAGGAGGAATATTGGTATCGGCCAGGGGCAAGAATATCGAATTTTTGTGAGAAAAGTATGTATAAATCTTTGACTTGATATTGATTTTCAAAGCAAACGTTCTTAAAATGTGGTCCGAACTACTTTGCTCTCTAAAGGTTAAACAATGTAATTGCAGAAAAGTAAAAAAGAAAAAACGCGTTTTAATTTAATTGTAAACCACAACAATGTTTTTCTGGCAATTAAACGTTTATTTCCTCTAATTTAAGGATCATCACGGTTTCTTTTTTCCTTTCAAAGTTTTGATTTTTGCCCTATTTTACGTTGAATTATGCAAATAGTGTCGTTGCGTCGTTTTACTTTACTGCTATGCATTATGCAACAGTTTTCGGGCCGCTTGAATTGAGCAGTAAATAGTATGCACTTCTAAAATTTTGGCTCATTTTTGGACGAAATTAAGCATATTCTAGTGTCTGTATTACGTCATCACCCTTTGAGACTACTTATTTATTTTTGTGCTTACATAGCTTACAATTGTCAAAGATAAATAACTAGGTAACAATTATTGTCAAATGAGATATTTTGCCGGATCGCAAAAAATTATAGTCAAACCGTACGCTTCCTAGATTAATATTAGATTACATTTGGAGTTATTTTTAGCGTCTCCACTTGACGATATAAAAAATCAAACTCTAACTTTCGTTTTTTGACATACGTTCCTAATTGAGAAAGTTTTATCTTTATTTTTTGTTGAAAAAATATAGCTGATAGTGTGAATGGAGTTACGTAGTAGTTTTTCTTATTTGCAAAACACCCACCACAACGAACACGAAAAGGCAGCAACAAAACGATATATGTTTTAGCATGCACTCAGAAATATTCATTAACTTCACAGCGTGCTGTCGCTACGAAGGGGGCCAGGGTGGGACCGTACCTCTTTTAACGACTGCTTGTGCTCCCCCATTTCAGTTTTGCAAAACACGTTTATGGAACATCACGTAACGACAGTGATAGGCACAGCGGCATTATTCACCAGCGCCGCTATTTTTGCGGTAGCGGCAGCCTATAGGGGTTGAGACCGAAATTGGCGCCAATCGAAATTGGCAGTGCCAACTGCCAACTCAAATTGGCAGTAACCAAACTGCCAACTTGAAAGTGGCAGTTGTTATTTTCCATAATTTTTTCTATGCAATTATTCAAGCGTAAAATAACTTTTATTTTTTTTTCAAGAGGTTTTAGTCAAAACGAATTTCGGTTTCTAAAGGCAAATTAGAAATCTAGTTTTACGTTTAATAAAATGCTATTTAAGAAGCAATGACAGCATTTAGTTAAATTTTATTTTTCTCAGCTTACTACCTGTGACCATGCGGAAAAAACAGTTCTTCTGTGAAAAAGAGAATGAAAATACCTATGACCAAGTGGAAAAAGTTTGATGGTACGAAAGTTTGCTCTCGCTTGGAAAGCCACAAGCAGTGATTTTGGGGAGGGGGCAAGCTGTGCTTTGGGGCGCACGGCCCAGAAATACTAACCGTGGTGCCGAGCTTTAATGGGGGCTACTGCAGGGTTCTGAGGGTGAAGTCCCAGTCTTCGTTTGTATCACGAGCGACTGTCGGACGCTTACTTCGAACTGGTGTATTTGGTGACGGCCTTGGTGCCTTTGGACACAGCATGCTTCGCCAACTCGCCGGGCAGCAAGAGACGAACGGCGGTCTGAATTTCCCAGCTGCTGATGGTCGAGCGCTTGTTGTAGTGTGCAAGTCTGGACGCCTCCGAAGCAATGCGCTCTAAGATGTCGTTGACGAACGAATTCATGATGCTCTTCGAAGATTTTGCATTTTTTCCCCAACAAACTAAATTTTAAGCCTATTTTGGTAAAAAAATAATGCTTTTAAAACGTGGCATAGCAATGCAATAGCATGATTAAACGGGCTGGCTAAATCGGTAATGAGGGCGGTGGTTAAAGACAAAATTTCAGCCTTTTTATTGCAAACAGGTAATTTATAAAAGCTAACAAATTTTAACCTAATGCGTTGGCATTAAAAAAAAAAAAATTGGAGAGGGGCTAATTGGATAGGATATGTAAGAAGCGATTGGTAATAAAGCTAAACTAAAAACTCTATAGCCCCCTCCATTGCACACCGCGTTTTTGAAGTTTACGTAAAGCATTTTGCATCAAGCGATCAAATTTGATTGCGTATTTTTAGCTGTTTTAAGCTAATTGCAAAGCTGCCGAAAAAGTGCAAAAATCGTGGTTTATCCCTTAATGTTCATTTTGGTTGCTTAGCCAATGGAGGAGATGCTATCGCTTCAGCTCCTAGCTGCGCTGCTGTTACCAGAGGCCCCACGCTGCGCTAGTATTGCCAGGGGCCCCACGCTTGGATGGTAATTGCAACGAAAACGTAGCGTATAAGCCTACATTTTTTTGGTCTTTACTTTTTTCGGCAGAATAATGCAGCGAAAATCTGGTACAGAGATGCATATTTATTCTTCTGTCATCATATTGCTTTACACGGTTACTACTGGGCGATCCGCACACATTTCTTTGCAATGACTACTTCGCGCTTGGAAGAATCCGCACATGTTTAGGAGTGATCCAACGTTCCAGTGGATTTCTTTAAAATCTTGTCCACCGTCGTTGCTACCCGTTCGAAGCCACCAAGGAGAGTTGATATCGTAAAGCGTCTTATCCAAGGACACAACAAAATCCAGCGTACTACACCCTTATATCACCACAACGTAGCTGATTCAACACTGTCTGTTAATCATTAACTACTGACTTAGTTTTTTTAATCACTTGTATTTTAATTAATAGAATAAAGCAACGTATGAAAGGCAAAAACCAAGAAACAGCGCAAAAACATGACTAAAAGAACGAACAGCAGCAGCAACAACGAAACACATTCTGAAGTTCCTTCATCGGTATGAACCAGGCACTCTGCGTCTGTCTAACCACACGAACGCAGAGTACTTTATTGGGCTCTGTTTGCAAGTATTTCGTGAGCTGGACCACCACAACGGGTAGACAGCTCGGTCGGTCGACCCCAATGGGAAATAAGTCTTTCCCAAAGGATATGACGCATTGCCAGTTTGGGAATCGACCAGCGGTTAGCAACCTTTCGATCACCAATACGACGCTTTGCCAATGAGGTACTGCCGCCAACATCCGTAGTGGTCGCAAAAAGCTCACTTTCAAAAACAGTGACTGGAAAAGCGAAACAAACACTGGCAGCAAAAGCGAAACCAATAGTACTTTCAAAAGCGTAACACCAATAGTACTTTCAAAAGCGTAGCGTGTGGTAATTGCAAAATAAAATTCACATTAAAAATAAAGATGAAACTTGCAATAACAACCAAATTTTTCAACCTCCAATTTAATAATTTTTAGGTTAATTTGAGGTATAACGCCACGAGAAGTGACGCAAACAGGGGGTGAAGCCCTCTTAGCAAATTTCTAAAAATATTAGGAACTTCACCAGAAACTAAAATCTGTCGAGTGTCTAACATGCAAAAAAAATAAACTTGGTATTTTGTTATTAGCAATTTAATTCTTTTAAACGGCTCTAACACGAGCGAAATGTAATCTTTTTATGCAAAGCTTGGAGAAGATACGTCACGTGTCTATAGTTTTACTGTCCAAAGCAGGACGAATAAGAAATAATATGGTCTAAGTTATGGTGCAGTTCCACTGGCGATAACTCGGTTTTACCGAGCTGTAACGATTAGATGCGGCCGATTATGCGCCTGGACTATTACGCACCAGATTCAAATTTTTTATTTTCGCCAAAAACTATTGGAACAATTTTTTTTTCTAATATTTGCATCATATTTCTACAATATACATTTTTTTCTTTCAAATTTGTCTTCATTTTTGCTTTAAAAATTAATCTTTCTATCGCGTATTACAGCAGTAAAGAATCAGAAAATCGAAATAGGTTTGAATTCTTATAATTCTTAGCAGTGAAAAAAAATCGCCACACTTAACAAGAAAAAGTATAAAATAAAACACATTAAGGAGGCTAAAATAGTAAAAGGAAGTAACCACGAACTGCTGTAACGTAACTATAGTGTATGCCAGTATGCAACTATGCGTCGGACATTGTTTGAACGGTATGCTTTGCAAACAACATCTTCACTTTTAGTAATTTTACTGCAAGCAGCAAAGCATAGGTAGCACAGGCGTAGCCAGGATTTTTGATTGGGAGGGGCCAAACTTTAAATCACATGCAATAACGTAATCAGAAATTTTCGAAAAAAAAAAAACTTTTTGGAGGACAAAGATACTGTAGAATGGAAGATCAGCAGCATTGACTTCGTTGGGCATTTTAACAGGACTTTACTAAAAAAAGAGGGCTTAAACCAAAAGTGAAAATGCCTAAATTGCTAGTATAGTAAATAAACTAGTGTAATTCAAACGTAATATAGATGTACAGTAGGTCTGGGGACAGAACCCTCAACTGCCGGAGGCTATGGGGGTCTAGGAGCTTTTTTGTTGAAAAGAAAAGCTATTTAAATGCTATTGGATTACATTTCGCATGTGCAAGAGCCATCTGAAAGAACTAAATTTTTACCATGTAACAGCCAATTACAAAAATTAAATTCTTCAATTCTCCTTTTACTTACAATTTAAGTCCAAAACGCGCTCAAAAGCTACTCGAAGATTTTCAATAAATACTCGACAATTACAATAAATAATAATCCATTTGAAGATTTTCCTTTGACATGTTTGTTTTGTCATAAAAACAATCAGTTGTAGTAACTTTTCTTTTTTTTTTTTAATTACCAAAATCAAAACAAAACTTTCCGCCTGGGTCAAAATCCTAAGTATTTTTTGTTGCTCGGCAATAAAAAATTACTACTACAGTAGGAGTACATGTACAACCATTGGGCCCAGGCCCCTCAAATCAAATTTAATAATTTGCAAATCAGCATTTCCACTCGCTAATTTTTTCAAAAGTATTACACCGTGTAAAAACTGGTGAGGTGGAGCATTGTCATTGAAAAATGGTACAATAGATGGTTACGGCCTACTAACCATTGCTCGGGCCGGATTCGCGCGGGGCCTCTGACTTTGGAGATTTTTGCATTATCATCCAGCCAAATATACTGTAGGTGAAGACCAAAAAAAAATCTTACATCTGAGCGCGGGGCCTCTGGCTCTGCGGCATGTGGCAAATCCGACCCTCGTCATGCATTAAGTTCATAAAATGGTTAGATAAGGGCCTAAGGTAGCAAATTTCAGGACAAAAACCCTTAATATCAACCGGGTTATACATTTAAATTGGTTGGCAAAAACTGAATTGAGGGGCTCCGTGGTCGTCAATATTTTTGTTATTTACTGTTTACATGCGAAAAATACAAGGAACTGAAACTGAAGAAACAATATGCTTTTTTGTCACATTTTTATCATTAGTGGCATTTCAATTTGAGGGGGCCGGGCCCCCCTCTGGCTACGCTTATGATAGGTAGTGCAATTGCAAGATGATCCCAAAATATAGAGACGAATTTCTCTGAAACACTCTGCTATTTTTTTCATTAACTAAAATATGTGGAGGTGTATAACCTTTTGTCCAGAATAAAAAAATGTTCAAAACATAGACATTTTCTCCAGTTTTACATATTTAGAGGATAGAATCTTCTATTGCAGCGGTAAAGTCAGATTCTCGGTCGGGTCAAATCTAAACACTAAAAAAAATTGGCATCCAAAGCTGCTTAGTAGCGTTAAAAGAGAATTCGCTTGTAAACCTCCACCGTTTGTGGCTATATAAATTGCTGCTTGACTCGAAGAGCAAAAGGTCCCTTTGCAGTCTCCTGGCCAAGACAGCTGTGTTAATAAAGACGTAATTGCAATATTATTTACGCTAAAGTTGTTGTGGAAGCATTATGAGTGTGAGGGAACACAAAAAAGGATCGGGCTTGCAGTTATACGCATAAAGTATGCAACAGAGGGGGTAAATAACCCAACTATATTTCAACTATTCATTTGATTGCTTTTGTTTTATTTCTTCGATATACGGCTATTTTAATGTAAGGCAATAAGCAGGCGTAACATAATGTGAACTGTTGCTCTATACGTAACATGTGAATGGAAAACAAAAAGATGAGATCGTTTCATGTGTTGAGTTCTTCAACGTAAATTTCAGCTTTGTTTTAAACCTCAATAAAAGGATGGTTTCGCAAAAAATAAACAAAGTAAAAACTTATCAATAAATTTTGGAATTGAATCGGAGTTCGCTTCTTCAGTTGCATCTATAATTGCAAGCCAATTCTACGCTCATGCATTTGGAATCAGCTAAGTCCGTAAACATGCCGTAGCCTAATTACGTCAAATTGCACAATATTTCTCCGCAACTTTTCTAGCTTTCTGACACCACTAAACACCTTTCATTCTAAACAAATGTTCACCGAATAACTTTATAGAAACTATGTAGGCAGAGTAGTCACAGCAAGCAAAAAAGCTAATTTTTGATATACACTTGATCGGAACCCATCAATTAAGGCAGGGTCGTCCAACACGCAGCCCGCGGGCCACAAGTGCCCCGCCAAAGGTTTTAAAGTGGCCCGCGCCAAAGGTTTCTGCATCGGTTGGTTGATTGATACTTCCGCGCTGACGTTGTGAGTTGCAGAAACGAGTCCTTGAATTTCTTTTGTACTTGCTTTTAGGAGAATCCCACAAAATCCATCGGAATGACCTTTTTTTTGTGTGTGTGTTCACTTGCTTTTTGGCAGAAAAAAACGATCAAAACCTGAGTGAAGACCTTCTTTTTTTGGTCTTCACTTAGTTTTTGGCAGAAAAAACGATCAAATCTGAGTGAAGACCTTTTTTTTCTCGGAAATCACCACGAAATCCATCGGAAGACTTTAGTTTGCGAAGAAGAAGATAAAGTAAGACTAAATTTTGGCCCACGAAACTTTTGGAACAGCAAATTTGGCCCGCGACTGAAAAAAGTTGGACGCCCCTGAATTAAGCCTACATCGCTGAATAAAATATAAACATACATAACACTTTAAACCTTGCAAATTAAAATTAAACGAGGTCTGAAAGCAAAATCAGTGGGTATATCTAAAGTTAGGCAAATCGCATGAGACTAGATTGGCGTCGATTCCATCCTTCTTGACCAAGCGTTCCAGAGATATTCTACTTCAACCACGACGTCGGGCCGGTAGGGGCCACTCTGATTTTAATTTTATTGGCAACCCTGGCCTTGATAGCACTGGCGACGCCATCCCAGTTCTAACCTAAAGCAACGCCGCATTCAGCTACTGCATTGAGCCGCTTCGCTGCTCTCTAATCAGCTTGATTTTGTCAGTAAAACAGATTCAAGCTGGAAAAAAAAAGAGAACAAAATACAGTAGCCTAGGTAACAAACGTTTAAGAACAAGTACAAGTAAGGCTAGTAGACCATTGTTGGCAACTTAGTTGGAAAAATTCATTCTAGGAATCTACGGTCACAAAATACTGTGACCAAATACAACAAACTCGGGTACTGGTAGTCTTATTCTCAGTCTGATTTCATAGCCTAGTAATAAAAGCCTTATTACTACGCTAGGCTATGACTTAGACTGAAATGTATCTAATACCTTGATTTTTACAAAGATCGCTAGGCTGCCAAACAAGGACAATACCAAAAGGCGAAAAAGTAGGAAAAGGCGGAAATCGTGCTAAAAGGCGGTTAGGGTTGCAACCGCCTTTTCCTACTTTTCTGCCTTTAGTCATGTCCGCCAAACAGCCTTTTCTTTGTACCAGCTCGGATCTGTTGTGCCCATAAGATCAAACTGATTAGTGTGCAGTGAAACAACTCAATGCAGTGGCCTAATTGCGGCATTGGGTTACGTTAGAACTGGGATGGCGTCGCTAATGCTATCAACGTCAGAGTTGCCAATATAAATTGTAACATTAAAGGCCTCTACATAGTGTTTGAAGTAGAATAACTCTGGAACGGCTGGGTCACAAAAAAAGAAGCACTCCCATTGATTTTGCCTTCAGTCCTCGTTTAAGCAATATCTATACTAACCATCTCTTTGTTGATGCAAAGGACACATCCATATCACGTTTTTGACCTTCATAACACTGACACCAACCAAGCCAAGTCAACTGACTGCGAACAAACTGTCCGCGAACCAACCGTTTCGTCGCAGTGATTTCGCCACAAAGTAGAGGGTTTGGGCAAGATGGCTCTAGGGATAGTAAAATGTTTTTAGGATCGCCCGTCTCAGCCAATCGGCGTTGTTCGCGGTCAGTTTATTGCGGTCAGTTGTCGTAGACCCGACACCACCGCGCACATGCATCGCATTCAACCTAATAAACAATAACAATAAAAAAACATTAACGGTGGTAAGTGAAAAGTCGACTTTCAAACGGTAATGCAAAGCAATTCCAAAAAACCGATTTCTCACAAAGCAGTTATTAAACAGTGAACACACAATTACAGGGACCAGTATCAAAATCATTAGGGATCTGATGCTAGAATACGTTCTTTTTCGTAGATTTTTATGTGACATTTGGACTAATGTACAATCCAAGTAATTGTTGATTCAAAAGCACTGTTGATTTACGTGCATGATCTTTTTTTCCAGCAAATTCGATGGTGAATTAAATTCGTCACGTACGTATCATTTACTGCTGTTACTGCGCGATGGAATCGTGGAGAACATTTGCCAATATCCCCGTTCAGGAACTGAATCACAGGGTCAGGGGTACTACATGAAGAGTTAACCTGTAGTGTACAGACAAAATAGGTTGCGGCCGTAAAGTTTGGAAGGTTCATATGGTTCGGAACGATATAATGCCAGTTTCCTCCAAAGACATAGAAAACCATCTCATTTTGCATAGACATGCAAGTATTGCATTTCTAGATGTTATAAAAAAAAAGGATCAATTTCGCCAATGTGAAGAAATCCCACCGGCGAGAAGTAAACTACAGCCAGAATCAAAAAGTACCAGTTCATTGCCAGAAACGTCGGCATGTTCACGGGCCCAGTACATCGCAAACTACACCATCAACTTATCACAGAGAAGTCCAGGGACAAATTTTTTGCAGTACTTCAATACTTCCTTAGGAAGTCAGGGAAACATACCCATTCTTTCCTTCCCGATCTTCCGTCGAGCTACATCCAGCAGTCGTTCTTCATGTTTTCTGCGTGCAAAACATTTTCTAAGTTTAACTCTAAATTCAAATGTAACGTTTCCAACAGCTCAATGCCACAGCGCAAGTTTAGATGTTTAACTGATGGGATATAGAGTATCAACAACAAATGCCAAAAAACTTATGTAGTGTTTAAGCAAACTTTCGAAACAACGAAATGACGGCAAAACATTCCTTTGCCCAAAAATTACTTTTCGATATTACCGGATTAAGTCAAGTTTACCGCTGGTTTGTTCTACATTTTTTGCAGCATATAGCTTTGGCAAAGAGTTAAAATATCTGGTACTATCCGTAGATTAGTTTCGATTTTGCAATTCGCATTTTTAGCTTAGTTAATGCTTATTTGCTTACTATCGAAAGCAGTTAAATGTATTTGCATTCCACAATTAATTTTCTGAATTCCCAACGCAACACACAGATTTGAATCGCAAACTACTCCATAAGTTTATTTTTCGTAACGTACTTTATAGTAAGTAGACCATAAATTTATTTTTCGTAACGTACTTTATTTTTCGTAACGTACTTTATAGTTGTTTTGATGTTCTATATAGTTGTTCATACATTCTACCGCCCATCTTTCAAAACTTTTTTAAAATATGGTTTTGCAATTCTTTACCAAATCAACAACAGAAAACAGTCCGAATCGTAAAAATCAAACAATTATTCGCCTTTTACTTTCTTTTTTAGTCTTCGTAAGCTTGGTTCATTACTTTTAAATGATATATTGTTCTCCGCACGATTAGCGCTTAAGGCCTATAGTTTTCAGTATGAAAAGCGCTAATGCAGGCTCGAAATGCGATTTGGCGCATTTGTAGTGGATCCGAAATTACTCTGTTTAAACGCCCTATTACATTATACCAATAATTTAATTTCGTTTTCTCATTTTTACAATGCGTCCTATTCTATTTACCTGATGTAGCCAATATTCGGCATGCATATCGTAATCTGAGCTATTGCAAGTATGGTTGAGTGTTTCCAAAGTAGACTTGCATTGGAAATTTTGACAACTCGCTCAGCAAATTTCTCGCAATCTATAAAACACAAACCTTTTTGGATATGCAAACATCCATTATCCTCTCAATACAGGCATGAGAGCATTGATCTACTGCTACACGGACTGGATTGGTCTGCAACCATAAACGGCTAAAGGCCTGCCATTTTCAGTCAGGAGTCTTAACCATAGTTGGACGATTTTCATCGCTGTTTCATGTACTGTTTGCGTAACAACATAATATTTTAAAATAGGTCTAAACAACATCGGAAAATATCTGGATGAGTGAAAGACTAAAACAGTTTTGTTTTTCAAAGACAATCCAACTTTGAAAAAACATTTAAATCCGTTGTTGTTACCAGGCCAATCAAAGTAATTAATTTTTGGGGGGCGCTCTGCATCATGACCAGTGATCATGCTACATCTTAGTTACCTCCAACATATATATTCCGCAGTTTCAGCCGTCTTGCTGATGTGGGTGCAATATTATTACCGGCTGCCAATTTACCTCCTTCAGCTCCTCGTCAATAGACCTTAATTGCAGAAAATTACTGAAAATTGACAAATTGAATAACATCAGCCAGAAAAAATTAATTTTCTCGTAAAACGAGTAGAAATAAGATACAGTGTGCTTTATCTGTCCGATGCTTTAAAAATGGTACTCTACAACAATCAACCGAAATTTTTCTATTTTCTTTCTCCTATGATTTAAACAATAAACCAGAAGTTTCATAATAATAACTTTATGCTCTTCTTAGGCCTTGAGAGTATATGGTTTAAACCATGCTACTACTTTTAAAGCAACGTCCGACCTTGAAAATTAATAAATCCTTTCAAAAACTTGGGCCTCAACATATATATTAGAGTTTACCTGAAAGCGACAGACGCACTTGCAGAATTCTCCAATTCAGATCTAAACGGATCTACCACTGCAATGTGTTTCGATGGTAGATGGATGTACTAAATAAAACAAATAAGAACATTACTACAAATTTACTTTAAATATTATAAAATACATACGTACACTATCGCGCGTACTAAAACCTTGTGTTTAAATAACAACAGCACAAGTCCCAAAAATCATTGGTCACACAATCTAGCTCATGTTTAATAGTTTCAACTAGCTTCGCTTTGGCATTGAGCACTATTTGTAGGTGCTGTGAAAATCACACACATGTAATCTAAATTTTTACGATTCAAAACAGTAAAGCCTTATTCAAAATAGAAAAATTTTTAACCTTTCGGACTTGGCTATGTCCATCATCAGTAAAAATAAAATCTTATTCAAATAGAAATAAAGGCTTTTTCAAATTTCTTTGATGATGAACATAGCCAAGTCCGAAACGTTAAAAAATTTTGGTAGTTTAAATTTACTTTGGATGAATTTAAAATTAGGGCTTTACTTTTTTAAATAAAATTAAATAAAACTGCCATGCAATCAGTACTGTAAATTTGTATGCTTTTTATAGCAATGCATCCATACTGTTACAATCGCATTTTAGAAAGGCCAATAGATTTACTGGGTGGTGAAAAAAAGGTTAACAGCATAAATAGTTTGAAAATTATCGCTGTAGCTTCCGATTATTAAGTTTTTTTGTAAATTGTGTGAAAAATTCTCTCAACATATTATTTAACAAAGTTGCTAACATTCGATAGGCCATAGGTTCTCATAGTGCTCCGAACAGAGCCCTAGGGCTCCACTAGAGAAACCCAGGAGTTCTGCAAGGTATTCGTTTACTTTTCTGCTTTTATTCAGAAATTTATTGTGGGGCTCCATAAATAAAGGTCAACCTCTTCAAGGGCTCCATAACACCAAAAGTTGAGAACCCCTGCAATAGGCAATAATACTACAATAAAAACTTATTTTTTAATTTACATTCTTACCATGAAATTGATTCAAGTTTATTATGTATAAATATCGGCGATCGATTGTGCACTGACAAAATTTTCAATGGTAATCACTTCTGCCAGTTGATTTTGAAGAACAATTGTCATTGCACGGAACAGCATCTTTTGCAAATAGAATAATGTTACAAATTTTAAACACAGTAATATCTACCGTCAAATTTTGAAATCAAAATCATCCATATGAATTTTTGTTGGATGTTGGGGCTACTTATTTAGTACTTATGTTACGGAGGATAACATGGATGTACAACAGTTCTAATAGAATCAATCATTTTAAACAAAGCATGGTCAAGAAAAGATGGGTTTGGCAGTATCTAACAATAACGTGAATGTGGCTTTATCCAAACTGCAAGACACCATTACAAAACACATTATTTCCAAATGCCTAATGCTGACCTTAAGTCTTCTCGCAACATCTCTGACAGCAACAACCTGATACAATAGCCTCAACCTAATGAACATCAATTTTTAATATGTTGCTTAAAAGGTAGGCAAAAGAAGATCTCACAAGTTCACGAATAGTGATAAGGATTTTTCTTTAGCAGTGAAGTGCAATTAGTTATTCTTAGACAGCTTGTTGAGTGTTGCAAAATCACACGTTACTCTTTTTCACTGTTAGAATCACTTCATAAAACTCCAACACCAAACTTCTTTAACGAATACAAAACAGCATTTTACTATTTATTCCAGTACTCATAGGCGTCGATTCTTTGTGGATTAAGCAAATTTCGAAGGGGCGAAATGTTTTTGAGAAGTTTGGTTAAACTTAATAATTCTAACCGACAAGTTTGACGTACTACAAGGGTTCAGCGATTTTTTCACTTGTTTTTTAAAAGTACCACAAGTGAAAAATCGTTTATTCCCTAGAAACCCTCTGCCGCTGTGCAAGTGTGCAAGCCCTTAAGGTTTGTCCAGTTCGGCCAAGAGTCTTGTCCAGCTGGGGAATAACTTTGTTAGAGAAGCTGAGGGCTGCCGATGAGAGCTAAAAGCTCAAAACATCGCTGTCCAGCTCTGTGCTTAATAATTCTATTTCAGTCCGGAATTTTGCCCCCAAATTCAGGTGAAGACCAGAAAAAGTCTTTGCTGCATTTTGGATCTATCTCAGTCCGGAATTTCGAATTTCTTGTTGCCAAGTGGGTATTACTTGCCAGAAAACCGAGGGGGTCAGACATATTTTGCCCCCTTCAGTGTTAGACCCGAGAGGGCGCCGCCCTTCGGCCCCCCATAATCGACACCTATGCCAGTACTTGATTAAGTGTAAATTCTGTCACAATATTTGATATAGCATTTAAATGAAATGCTTTTTCCATGTTGCATCACAAAAAAATTATAAACAAATTTAAAAACGTTTTGAAAATTTTTAAAGCAAAAATTGAACGTATTGAAATCTGAAATGTGCATTGCCACACATTGCAGTTGGGCTACACAAACATACTACAGAATAATTACAACATGATGGCATTCTTTCACGCAACTTACTGTCACTAAACGTTGAAGTAGGCCAATTGGTATAGGTATAGTTGTACTTGAAGGTGTTGATGGCATTTTTTCTGGAGAGCAGTCTCTATTTGTTGGTCACAGGTCAATGTTACCAGTGCCACTAAGCTGTTTTTTGTTTCAGAAAACAGCAATTTGTTCAGTGTTGGATCAAGAGAAAATATTTTACAACAATATATGAGATGATAAAAATACAGTAGTTTTAGCAAAGTCTACAAATTTGTGGAAGTAATGAAACTTGAGCAATTTTGTGATTTTGCAGAACAAAGTAACCATTTTCATGTGATTTTGATAACATTTCTCACTTTTTTAAAACCATTTGAAAGTTAAATTATAATAATACTTAAAATCAAAACTTATTTGCAAAAATCAAACTTTTGTATTGTGTTCCCTCTAAGTTTTCCTCTACTGCGTAGGTGCCAGAAAAAGTGCGAAAGTGTCCAAAAGTTTTTGCAAAAATGCCTTAATTTAGGCTTTGTGGTGCTACAAAATACCGATCTCCAAAAAGAAAAAAAAGATCATTGTGGTGTGCAGCAAACCGACTTTTTCTGTGATTTGGCAAGCGATCTCAAAAAAACATGTCATCGCGCTGCAGATCTGATACTTTCTGCAATTTGTGGGGGGTCTAACAAAAAACAAACGCCGAAATTAACCGTCGTTTCACGCTTGTGAAGATAAAAAACACCAGAATTAAACGCTGTTTTGCACTTGTGAAAAATGTGTGCAAAAATGCCAAAAAATATTTCACACTTTTTTGCGCTTAGAGGAAACACTGCTCGTGCATACTTTTTGTACAACCGACTCACTTCAACGAGGTAGTTATCAAATTGATCTGGCAGCATTTTCATTTTACATGCAAATAGTGATTTTTTTTCCGTCAAAAAAGACCATAAAAACTACGGTAACTTCAAGGGTATAGAATTTTGCATAACATTGTGATATTTGATCATAGTAGGTAACTTATTCTACAATTTTTCTAGCCTCATTTTGTAAAATAGGCTACATAGTTTTTTTAAGTACTGCTACAGTAAGTTTTTTAACTTGAGCTCCAAGGCCTAATTAAACCATAGCACAGGTGCAAGAGGAAAATAGCATGTGACTGTTAATACCTTTTAAATTCAAATTTTAATAGCAAAGCTTAAAGATATGCTTATACTAGACACAAAGCAACCAAAATGTGACATCATCAACAACTTGCAAAGGGTCAAACTTTTGTGAGCAGTTGCTCAACTTCTCTTGCTGGTAGGCTTATTAATTTGAATATTGAATTATTGAATAGGATACTCAATCTAAAAGGATATTAATACTAAATGACTGACTGGATTTTTAAAGTTGCACTTGAAGTTTGTTTGGAAATGACATAAACAGTAGGCCTATATTTGCTGTATATGATTTTACATACCGTATTTACTCGTTTTGTAGCCCGGACCCTTATTTTTTTCAACCTTACTCACTGCCGGGCCCCTATTCAAACGGGCGTTTATTTAAGCACGGGCGCTTGTTATTTTCAAAGTAAAATTACCACAAAAATTATCGTTGAAGACAAATATTTCACGACATTTAATCTTTCTCCATATGATTTAATCATCACATAGGGTTCAATATTCTGAATGAATGAGCAGTAGACAAATGGGAGCCGTAATCAATACTACCTGTTACGTAATCAATGCTATTTGTTATGCAATTGGACGTCTAAGGCGTTAGTGTTGTCTGCCAAAACGTAATCAATGCTATCTGTTATGCAATTGGACGTCTAAGGCGTGACTGTTGTCTACTAGCGCTTAAAATTCAACAGCGTTGTGACACAAGCGTTTCTTAGCAGCTTCTTATTTTCTATTGTTCTCTACCACTGAAAAATCAGCTTTTGCACCGGGCGGGTATTAAAGCACGGGCCCTTATTTATTTTTTTGTTCTGCTCACACGGGCGGCTATTCAAACGGGCCCTTAATCAAGATCGAGCGGTAAAACGAGTAAATACGATAGTATCCAGTGTCAGTGCCAAGAATAGAATTTTGGCATTGCTAGATGCGGGATAGCCTTAGGCTATCGAACTTAAGCTGGCCAAGTTAGAAGCCTACAGTATTTTACCTTGTTAGCCTTTAGGAAAACTAAATACAATGCCAGGCTAAGTTTGAATATCATCAACTATATCTAGGCAGCTAAGGCTGTAAATTTGTTATAATTTCTCATAACAATACTTGATCTTTCAACAGAATTTGAACAGGTCATTATCATTGCTTTGGTAACCTTTTTGAGCTGACTTAGAGATGCGGAGTTTGTTGCTGTCAGTAGGAGTCCACTGCAGAAATTAAATGAGCCGAATAGTATTTTTATGTATTTTCTTTAATTTAATTATAATACTCACTTTATTAATAAAATTTTGATTTAGGGTTTGAATTCCAACTTTGCACAGAACTATCAATATGCAAATAAATAACTGAACATAATTTCAAAGGCTGATTTTTTCTCAAACTAACTGCAAAAACTTCACTACCAGTGTATATATAATTGATGACAAATTCAACTTTCATATTCACTTATAACATTGGCATTGGGAATTAGGGATGTCCATTTCAGAACAATTATGTATTCTAGAATAATTCAGAATCTTTTTTTTTTCAAATCCAGAATTCCAAATCCTTAACCAAATCCTAAATCTATAAAATGGCTGTCAGTACTGTTTTGATATCAATTCAGCACGTAACTGCTCAACTACTGCAAAACAAAAAAGTCCAACATTTTGTTTCATTTTTAATGAATGTATTATAGCCAGTACAAGGATTCCAGCACTATAAATCACATGACAATGGGATATTCTCATTCTGCAATGCTTCCTCAGTTTCTCTGAATTTTTTGTTTTAATTTTAACCGTCATTTCTAGTTGATTTTAGGGAAAGAAAACAGGCCCGCAAAGAAGGGGGCTTGGTCCTCCAAAAGAAAATCAGTTAATAATACGTGTGTAGTTTATATATACTGGCATATATATTAATTTGTTCCCCCTCTTAAAATAATTTTGCCCCCCCTAAGCACTTGCTTCTAGGTGCTGGCCTGAAGAAACCGAAGCATGTACAGGCAGTGGCGTTTCAGGGTCTAAAAGGAGGCATGCCTCTTAAATCTTACAGAGAAAATAAACTCCAAAACATGTACAAACAGTACATTCCTCACTCATGGCCTCCCTCAATTTTTTTCCTTGCTATGCCAGTGTTTAAAGGGAGTTCAATAAAGCTTTATTGTAGTGCAGAATATTCAAGGCTCCAACACGTAAGCCCATTAATCAAGACCGCAAGTGTGTGCCTGCATAGCAATCAAGACATGCGATTAGACCACATGTAGCAGTGTAGTGCAGTGTGCGTTGGCATTATACATACATGCTGATGCGCAACATCTGAAAAGATTTATTGCTTGCAGTTTTTCTTCACACCTAACCGAATCCTAAAAACGGAACCGGTTCAAAATAGGATCCAGTTCCGTAGGATTCGATGTTCTGGAATGGACATCCCTAACGGGAATCTTCACAAACAGGTCTAACCAGCTAAGACAAACAACTGTTTAAGCTCAATCCTGTACCCTGGTACCGGTACCATAACAATTAACATGTTTAATTTGTTTCGGTATTAAGGCAATTAGTATATACTATAAACTCTTTCCTTCACGATTATGACATGATAGCATACCAGTACTAGGCCTCCAATAACACAAACTCAACCTTCCTCACGTTTGAGTACACTATGACAAAACATAGTCTATGATAGCTCTAATGAGTAATACAGAATACCACTTCAAAACTAAAGCATACAACGCTTCCTGCAAATTGAATCCAATGAAAAAGCAGGTTATCAGAGCTGGCCTGATGTATGAAGCAAACATTAGCAATCGCAAAGGCTGGCAACCTTAGAGAGTGACGTTAGTCATGGGCGACCACTCACAAAATGCAAAAATTGGCAACATTTCAGATTTGCCAACCTTTCTTTCACATCTGAAATCCAGTGTAAACACACCTTTAGTGTTTAAAGGACTTTATCTTTGCTAGAACTCCAACTAATCACAATAGGCTAACCTTTTAAAGTACCAGTACCGTAATTCACTAAGCAATGTGTCGCACATGCATTTAGCTCGTGGTCTCCCTGTGATTTTTATATGAACATGTCCTAAGTTGTTTGACGTCATTATAAAATTTGCATAGACAAAGCAGATGTGTTTATGGATGCAATTTTTATTTCCAAATTTGGTAATTGCAGATTTATATGAGTGCATGTTTAGAATTTCAATGATTTTAAAATTGCTGCCAATTGTTGTTTCCAAATTTTAATTGCAGTTTTATATCATTGCATGTTTAAATATGTGTTATTCTTTTCACCTGATGAGACCCTTGAGCAAGGTCGAAATGCGTCGTGATAGCTCAATTGCACCATATATTACAATAATAAATTGTATAGGCCTAGATGAATAACTTATGCTTCTAAATGCTGGCTGTAAAGATGGACTACCGTAGGTTACTGGTCGAAACACGAAAACCTACGGTATAGTTTTAGGTTGACAATCATTGAATGAAATTTTAATGATTCTAATTCGCTGCTAATTTTTAGTTAAGTGTTCATTTACTAAGCAATGTGTCGCACATGCATTTAGCTTGTGCTCTCCCTGTGATTTTTATATGAACATGTCATAAGTTGTTTACCGTAATTAAGTTTTTAATATTGTAGGAATCAAAGAAAATAGATTTTTCAAAAGTAACGGTGTCTAAATTGGACATATAGCCTTAAACTTTTATTTTTGGTCATCATCAGATCATCTACTTATACAATCTCAGAATCTGTAATCGTTTAATGCGAATATTTTTGTTTTTCCACCACGAAGCGTGTTTATTCCAGAATGAGTCTGATTACACCTGCAAAAGCATTCTATTTCCTACTGATACAGTATATATCATCTAATACTACTAGACAGTGGTGGGCAGTAACTAGTTACAATTGTAACTAGTTACTGTAACTAGTTACTTTTTTAGTAACTGTAACTGTAACTTCGTTACTTTTTTTCAGATGTAACGATATTTGTAACTAGTTACCAGTTCAGAGCCCTAAAAAAAGTTACAGTTACAGTTACTTTTTGTACTGCATACTTTGAAGCAAATTACAGATTTTTTATGAATTCCATTCAAAATAATGGTATTACACTGGCAACACAGGACGCACAGTCGCATGTCTGATCTACCATAATCTTTTATCCATATTTTTTTCACCGTGTTCACTGGACTATACATGAGATTGCTGGTTAAAGTGAAGACAGTAATAGTTTTCCAACTTCGCATTCTGGTGATTGAAACCGTTTGGGGATTCAGAGCTGAGTGTGCCAACTGCACAGCTGTACGTGTACTAGCAATCAGTGTTAGTTTGCAATTTTAATATAATACTACCCTACCATCTAGTGCAGCAGTGGAGAGACTATTTAGTTTGGGTAAAGATATCTTAAAACCAAAACGCTGTGGGCTCAGTGACGAACACTTTGAAATATTAGCCTTTTTGAAAGGCAATTAACTGATTTCTGTTTTCAAAATTTTTGTAACTATTAGCAGTGGTGGGCAGTAACTAGTTACAATTGTAACTAGTTACTGTAACTAGTTACTTTTTTAGTAACTGTAACTGTAACTTCGTTACTTTTTTTCAGATGTAACGATATTTGTAACTAGTTACCAGTTTAGAGCCCCAAAAAAAAGTTACAGTTACAGTTACTTTTTTTACTACATGCTTTGAGGCAAATTACAGATTTTTTATGAATTCCATTCAAAATTATTGTATTACAATGGCAACATAGGACGCACAGTCGCATGTTTGATCAACCATAACCTTTTATCCATATTTTCTTCACTGTGTTCACTGGACTATACATGTGGTTGCTGGTTAAAGTTTAAGTTAAAGCCGTCAGGCCTGTTTTTAGTCCAAATTTTTAATCACTAAAGTAACTGTAACTTGTAACTGTAACTGTAACTAGTTACTTTTTCAAATTTGTAGCTGTAACTGTAACTTAGTTACTTTTTTTGCCAAGTAACTGTAACTTGTAACTAGTTACTTTTAGAAAGTAACTTGCCCACCACTGCTACTAGGCTATTTTACTGGGTGTACCATACCAAATGTGACGCATTTCACATTTGGTAAATGATAGGTACCGGTATTATTAATATGCATCAATGCATGATCTGTGATGACAACATTCTGACAATCCTCACTTACCACCAAAAAGGTGGCAGGTGATAAAAACAGCAATTTCTGCAATTTTAAAACACATCTGACCTAATAATTTTCATGTTAAATTAAGCTAATTAAAACATTCATTTAAAACTTTAGGGGTCTACAAAATATATTCTTTTCATGTATTCATAATACTTTCTCAAAAGCAAATAAAATGTCACTACAAAGTTAAATATTGCCAATTAGCAGGATCACCTGTCAATAGAACAGCCATCCAATTATTGGTTTTAACAATCGCCACCTTTTTGATGGTAGTTGCCAAGCGCTAACTGCCAACTGCCAATGCACAACTGCCAATGCTCAATTGCCAATGCCAACTGCCAACAAAATTGGCAGTTGCTAAAACGCCAATTTCGATTGGCATTACCAGCTGCCAACAAAATTGGCAGTTGTTAAAACGCCAACTTCCATTGGTAGTTGAAACTGCCAATCGAAATTGGCGCCAATTTTGGTCACAACCCCGCCTCGCGGCAGCGACGCTACTTCTAATAAACTTCTTCCAAGACCTTTTTCATATAAATTTTTACACGTTACCGCTTGGAGTCTTTTTTTTCACTATGCACTTACTACCACATTATTTCAGTTTAGTAGAACAAACAATGCTACCTTTGTGACGTTTTGACGTTGTTATACAGTAGAAATAATTAAAAATTATCCGAACTAATTAAAACCAGGGTTGGTTCGGATAAGTGATTTGCTGGGATTATCAAACAACATGCAATATTAGGAAAATTCATCATCTAGGCTACAGCAACATGCAATGCTGTACAACGAATTACGAAAATACATCATTTACAGTACACAGACCTTGTGATTTATTGTATATTATTAGTCCTGGCAGTACAGTAATCGCTCGTTTTTTTTGTTTTAAATTTGCTGAAGTCGTAGGAATAGTAATTGATCCAATGACTTTGGATAAAGTCTTGTTCGGATAATAGGCGTTCGGACAGTTGGCGTTCCACTGTATATGTATAGGCGAGTTTTATCAAACGCTGCTGTCCTATTTTTTCTGAACCAAAATTCAACGAATAATGTGGTCTGATAGCGGGCAAAATTAAACTGTGCGTAAATTAACATACAATAATAATCAATGCGTTGGTAAAGTTTGTCAGTTGTCGTTTTGAGAGAATTGCAAGCAGCTAAAACTCCACATACAACAAGGCCAATCATTTCTTTTATGAAAGCAAGTAGTAAGTACTAATGCTACTTGACAGTCGGTTTCTTGCACTCCCATCTTACTTGTACAGAATGCAATTTAGGCCTGTTCATATTTTAACTTTTTTTGATTTTGATATGACTTCGCAGTGTTTTTGCAGCAGATTTTCATACTGATCCCAAAACTAAAAAAAGTTTTTTACTTGGGTGAACAATTTCCTTGTTACGCCATGATTTCCGACCCCCACTTTTGAAAAAAATTTAGTTTTTTTACGCTAGAGGGCGCTGTTTTCAAAAAATACTTAAAACAGTAATTCAACTAAATGCCCCTCTGCATTTTACATCTTTTAAACAAAAAAATAAGCGAATTGGACTTCTGGTTCGCTAGTTATAACCATTTTAGTGATATTATTTGCAAAACTCCCTCTAGTGGCCAAAATGTAATTTCTTTGTTTTTAACTTTTTTTTTAAATTTGTGTTTATTTACTGAAAGAGACTTCAATTTTAAAGTTGAGATTTTGCTGCAGTGCCACTAGAGGGAGTAATTTGCTATTTATTTTAAAATTGTGTATTGATTACAGTTATATACACCACTTAAGTTAACGCCACTACAAAATTTCAATAAATTATGACACTGCGCAATTTTTTAAAGTTTGTTTTTAAATACCGACCTAGATCATGGGAAAAAGCTAGCATTTCATGCAAAAATACAGCAACAACACATACTGTTTGCAGCATAAATATAATTACTGTATTACTGTACACTTGTACAGTACTGTAATATATTGACTTAAATTTACAATCACCGCTCAGCAATTTCAACAAAGTTGAAAAGCTCCTTTGATTAACAAATAATACAAATCAAAACAATAGCCTACTTGCAGATTGTTATATTAGAACAAAACAGAGTTACCAAACTTCAGAAAATTTTAAAAGCTTTTAAAGTACTTCAGAAACAAAAAAAATCAGATATTTTTTGAAAAGATTTAATTGTTGTGTTAGTAAAAGTCCTACGTGTTTGTTATACAACCTGAAGTATGCTTTGTCGTTGTTGTTAAAATTTCATTATAGTCACTGCTAAATTGAACTGAACGCTCAGCTGCATCATTGATAACTTCCAATCCTGAAACAAACTGGTTGATATGTTGAAAAGAAGAATCTTCTATCCAGCATACTACTGAATCGATTCTTGAAAACGTTGGTTCAATTCCAATTACTGGTTAATCAAAAAATAACCGCAATGCATTACTGATGAATCTTTGCAGAGTGCTCTCTTCATATACTTTTGTAGTTCTGGTTTACCTATTCGGAAATCTGTTTTGGGAAATCAACACGGTAGTAGCGGTGGCTTTCTTGGTTTCATCACCAACTAAATTTGAAAATAGTGCAAGTGGAATGTACCTTGGTGGCAGATACCAGGTATACAAATTGACTTTGCGATTGTAAGCTGACCATAGAGCTCTATCTCTCACCGATCACTCATTTATACTGTAGCTTTCCAAAGCATTAGTGTCATATAAGGAGCATCTGCAGCAACCGGTGAGTGCAAACCAAAAGCATGCATCAATCACCAAGGCACATACCACTTGCACTATCTTCGATTTTGATTAGTGATGAAGTCAAGAAAGCCATTGCCACTACTTTGTTGAAATATCCCAAACAGACGTAGAGAAACCAGAACTACCAAAAGTATATAAAGAGAGTACCCTGCATAGGTTCATCAATAATGAATCATAAATGTATAATTTTTTGATCTAACTGACAGAGGTGGAGTCCTCGAGGACGTCCTTGGCCTCGAGGACGTCCTCGAGAACAGATTTTGAAGTCCTTGGCCTTGGCCTTGGCCTCGAAGGTCAAGTCCTTGGCCTTGGCCTCGAGGCCTCAAGTCCTCGAAAATTGGCCTGTCCTCGGCTCGAGGACAGCACTAATTTTTGGAAAGTTAAAATTTTGTGGAGCGGTTGAAAAATTTTTTGGAAAGCGTTTTTTCGTGGAGATCGCTTGAAAAATTTTTGTGAAGACCTTTTTTTTTTTTTTTTTTTTGTGGAGATCGCCTGAAAAATTTTTGTGAAGACCTTTTTTTTTTTTTTTTTTGGAGAGCACTTGCGCTTTGTGTCCTTGGTCCTTGGCCTTGGCCTCGAGCATTCCTGTCCTTGGCCTCGAGAGTGTCTGTCCTCGGAAAGGCTGTCCTTGGCCTTGGCCTCGGATTTTTTTTGTGTCCTTGGCCTTGGCCTCGAGCCTTGTGTCCTCGACTCCACCTCTGCTAACTGAAGTCGAACCAACTTTAAAGAGAAATTGCTCGAATCGGTTTTATAGAAGAATTGAGAACTTCTTGCGCTAATAAATAGGTGCCCCAAATCTTTTATCCACAATTTGCTTTGTTGACGAAAATGCAGTTTACTCCATTTGATTCCGTACCATTGATAACCCTGCATTTTTGCAAAAATTAAGAAACGCGATTGCCGAGTGGTAGCAGTGAGTAGCCTATAACCAAATCTGAAAAATTGGCTACTACTCCAGAAACATGTAGACCTAGCCCTAGGCTACCGGTACTGCTCTACAGAAGGTCTTTTGTGGTGCTAAAAACTTGCAAAATGCAGGATTTATATTTTGGTACAGAGTCAAACGGATTAAAAGATTTTTTTGCGAATAAAAGAAATCGTGAAAAAAGGCTTGGGGCACCTCTTTATTACCTCAAGTAGTTGTCATTTCTTCAATAAAACCGATTTCGAGCAGTTATCTCTGTAAGTACGGATTCAGTAGTATACTGGATAGAAGATTCTTCTTTTCAACATAGCAACCAGTTTGTTTCAGGATTGGAAGTTATCAATGATGCAGCTGAGCGTTCAGTTCAATTTAGCAGTGACTATAATGAAATTTTAACAACAACGACAAAGCATACTTCAGGTTGTATAACAAACACGTAGGACTTTTACTAACACAACAATTAAATCTTTTCAAAAAATATCTGATTTTTTTTGTTTCTGAAGTACTTTAAAAGCTTTTAAAATTTTCTGAAGTTTGGTAACTCTGTTTTGTTCTAATATAACAATCTGCAAGTAGGCTATTGTTTTGATTTGTATTATTTGTTAATCAAAGGAGCTTTTCAACTTTGTTGAAATTGCTGAGCGGTGATTGTAAATTTAAGTCAATATATTACTGTACTGTACAAGTGTACAGTAATACAGTAATTATATTTATGCTGCAAACAGTATGTGTTGTTGCTGTATTTTTGCATGAAATGCTAGCTTTTTCCCATGATCTAGGTCGGTATTTAAAAACAAACTTTAAAAAATTGCGCAGTGTCATAATTTATTGAAATTTTGTAGTGGCGTTAACTTAAGTGGTGTATATAACTGTAATCAATACACAATTTTAAAATAAATAGCAAATTACTCCCTCTAGTGGCACTGCAGCAAAATCTCAACTTTAAAATTGAAGTCTCTTTCAGTAAATAAACACAAATTTAAAAAAAAAGTTAAAAACAAAGAAATTACATTTTGGCCACTAGAGGGAGTTTTGCAAATAATATCACTAAAATGATTATAACTAGCGAACCAGAAGTCCAATTCGCTTAGTTTTGAACCAGAAGTCCAATTCCAATTTGATGCAGGTGCTCTGCGTTATTGTCAAGAAATTTAAACCTACTAATGCCAATTGTAACATGTACCAATACTTTAGCTTGAATTGTAACCTTCATAAAGTTGAAATTTCACCATCGGGAACCATATTTGAATGCCATCGTTTTTTTTAGTAAGTTAGTGTTGACGCACGTTGTTTTGTTGTTTCATTTTTCATTAGTTGGCGGGCCCTAGAATCGAACTCATTCTTTTATTATTTTGGAAATTGCTCACCTTGTGTTGTTGCCAACTTTAGTTGACCTTTTACTTTGCACTTCCTTTAACAAATTTACATTTTAGGCTATTGGCGATTTAATTTTCAATATCCTTACCTTCTTTTAGCAAGTTGGCAACACATAATTAGTTTTCAGTTTACGTTCAAGCAAGTCAGAGGCAAAATAATTTATTATTTTTTGTTAAAGAAACTAAATCTCAGTTAAATTCTGCCGCCCGGTTTTACTTTATCTGTCAATAAATTTTATGTTTTTCTGGATTCTGGTTTTGTTGTCAGCAGAGATTGAGTCGAGGACACAAAGCTCGAGGCCAAGGACGCAAAAAAATCCGAGGCCAAGGACAGGAATGCTCGAAGCCAAGGACACAAACGCAAGTGTTCTCAAAAAAAAAAGATCTTCATAAAATTTTTTCCGGCGTTCTCCAGTACAAAACGTCTTCCAAAATTTTTTTTCAGGCGATCTACAAAATTTTAACAATTCAAAAACAAGTGCTGTCCTCGAACCGAGGACAGGACAATTTTCGAGGCCAAGAACTTCAAAATGTGTTCTCGAGGATTCCACCTTTGGTTGACAGCTACAGGAAATCAGCCGGTGAAGGCCATTGAGTTCCTCGGGACCAAAATTAAGAGGATTAGACAATATTGTTCTGTAACAGTTCAATATTGTTCTAAAGTAGCGGCAGTGGTCGCTATTTTGTATGCAAGTAGCGGCAACGGCGCTACTTTTTTATTTAAGTAGCGATAAGCGGCAGCAGCGGTACTTTTCAAGTTGCGGGTGCCCAGCTCTGCGTAACGATAAGACAACAGGTAATTATGGAAAAAGGAATAATAGCGTTTAAACATAATTCTCCTTTGACGTTTTCTCGATTCTGTGATTTTGTGTCACTTTTGGTCAGTTTAGATAATATTTGCAAAAAGTTATTTTTTCTTTTGTCATTGCCCGCTTTTCCGTAAGGGTTACGGGGGCAGCAGCTCGAGATTAACCTACCACACTTAAAGTCTTCCATCGCATCCTGTATTTTGCTTGGATGAAGTCCCAAGCGATTCCATTCAAGATCCTCAATGTAATTGGTCCTTCTAGATCGTCCAACTGGTCTTCCCCCAATTTGTTTTGGCAAGTAAAGCTTGTTTGGGGAGTCTTTCCTAAGGCATTTTGTTTACATGGTCAAACCATCTAAGCTGAGATCATTCAATTCGGAGAAGTAACGGCTCGATGTTAAGAGATTTTCGAATCTCGGAGCAACGTAACTTGTTAAACAGTGCAATTCCTTCGATTTTTCGTAAAAACCTCATCTCGGACGTTTGCACTTGTGATCGCATTCTCTCGGTCATTACCCAAGAAACATGACCATAAGTGAGAATGGGGACAAAAACTGCTTTGAAAATTGAGAACTTTGCCTTTTTCGACAATTCTCGTTTCATGACAACCAAGTAATGCAAAGCTCGCATTACTGCACTACCTTGCCTATTCGGGTATCTTGTTCTTCGTCTTGCTTTGCGTCACTCGTGAATCAACCCCAAGATACTTGAACTTCTCTACCTGCTTCGGTGTCGCTCCATTCACTTGCAACACCCACGGATCAGGGTTTCTTGAAAGATGTAGTACCTCCGTTTTGGCCGTGCTTATTTTCATTCCGACGGTGTCGCATGCATCTGCAAAGCTATTTAATGCGCTCTGGGGGCCAGATTCTGTGGAAGAAAGCAGAACCAAATCATCAGCGGATAGCAGAGATGATTGATTTTGCAATTTCCAGTAGTGGCATACTCATCAGCTTGGCTTCATTGGAATGACAGACGCTCGCGTCGCGTGTTCCTTTGTTTTTACTCGGCCATTTTTCAACTAACGAGTGCAAACTTTCAAACTTTTGCTTATAACTCGAGAACGGTTGGGTCTAGCTGCATGAAATTTTGACAGCAGTTGAAGATTAATGAGTTATATGCATAGGTGGGCAAGTTAATGCAAAACGTTAGCTTCGCTAACCACTAGTCCGTTAACAAACTTCACACCTCCGTTAACATTTTGCGTGTAGTTTACATTTCTTTTTATTCACTCGCTTCTAGAGCACGTATTGACGCTATTGAGCTGATTGTAAGGAAATATTTATTGCTATGGTGGTCATTTTGTGTTTTGGAAGTTATAATTTACAGTCTAATCTAATTGCAAAATGAAAATAAGTTCAAATGCACAACAAAGCTGCGATCGGAAAATCTTTGGAAATTGTGAACAGCGATAATTAATAGGGCTATGAGGCAGCAGGTTGATTATTAGTTGCCTAAAAAAAGAGCTCCTTTCTTCGCTTTCTATGAAAGTCGTGCTAATACGCAGCAAGTGTTACCAGTGCAAACTGGTTTGAACCGGTACGATGAATGAATGGTGCAAGATATTAACGATAAAAACCTTAACGGAAGTTAACAGAACTTAACGGAAGTTAATCTAGTCCGTTAACATGAAAAAACTTTTCAGCGGATTAACGAGTTAATGAAAAAGTTAGCTTCGTTATTAACGATTAACGGAGTTGTGCCCACCTATGATTATATATTTGTACCAAATTTCGAAGCAATAGGTCACGTGACTTGGGTTTTAGACCCCGAAAACCGCCCCGCAAGTTTGGCGTAAAAAGCGGTCTCAGTCGAAAACGGCTTAAGTACGGCAAAAAATATTTCATATGGTTGTATGCAGGGTTGAAAAAATTACTTGCTTTTGCTTTGATTACAATTACAACTTAAAATTTTCAATCACAATTACTCAAGTTCAAGTAATTGTAATTCAATTACAATGAAAAGTTTCTCAATACATCGCGACAAATTCGCTTACATACGAAGCCTCGAGCTTTACTTATGTCAACGCTGTGGATTGTTTTGTATTTCTATATCACACCTATTAAAAACACATTTCTCTCTATCCTTGTTTCTCTATCAATCTTTGTTCAACTTTAGTTTTCGTTTCTAAGCAATTGTCAAGTATGTTATTGAATTCATATCGCTTCCAGCTAAACCTATGTTCCAGCAAAACTATGTTATTGAATTCATATCACATTATGATTTTAGCTAAACCATGGTATCAAACCGCTGTTATTTGTGCGAAAAAAATGTTTTAACCATAGGTGGGCACAAGTTCGTTAATAACGAAGCTAACTTTTTCATTAACTCGTTAATCTTTAAAAAATTTTTAATGTTAACGGACTAAATTTACTTCCGTTAAGTTCTGTTAACTTCCGTTAAGGTTTTCATCGTTAATAATTTGCAACATTCATTCATCGCACCGGTACAAACCAGTTTGCACTGGCAACACTTGTTGTGTAATAGCGCAAATTTTAGAGAAGAAAAACTGAAGAAGCTTTTTTTGTGGCAAATACTAAGCTGCAGCCTCTTAGGTCTTTTAATTATCGCTGTTTGCAAATATCCAAAGATTTTCATGTCGCAGCTTCGTTAGTGCACTTGAACTTATTTTTATCTTGAAGTTACATTAGACTGTAAAATGTAACTTCCAACACACAAATAGACCACCATAGCAATAAAATTTTTCCGTACAATCAGCTCAACAACGTCAATACGTGTTCTAGAAGTGAGCAAATGAAAAGAAATGTACCTTACACCCAAAATATTAACGGAGGTGTGAAGTTTGTTAAGGGGACAGGGAACTCAAAATCAATGTTTTTTGAGTTTTGAATCGCGTTAATAGTACTTGCAACACCTTATAGAGATGATCCGGTGATATTTTTATAACTTTTTTCAAAACTGAGCTTCTTTTGGTTTCTTCTCAAGTAGCTGTAGACATAGTAACATTTTCAATCGAGGTATCTATGACGTCATAATGACCTGTGGCGCATGGTTCATTCATAATTATCCACTGGACTAATCGCGTACGCGTAATAACGTTGCACCATTTCGGTCTGTTTTGAAAAAAAGTACCGTCTTGCTGGAAAAGCAAGTATGCTTTTTTTGCTAACTCAATAGAACGGGTCTAGTGCAGTATTGCTTAGTGTACGAATGGAAAAGCTGAATGCAAACAATCGCTGATTTCGAGAGAACCTGCATTTTACGCGCTTGCAGAAAGTGCTCAATGTATAAAAACAGAGCTAAAATAAAACGTAAAACCAGATCTAAAGCTTTTAGATCTGGTTTTACGTTTTATTTTAGCTCTGTTTTTATACATTGAACCTGCATTTTATGTTGTCAGCGAAAATCTATTTTGTTTTGCAATCTATGCAATTACAGTAGAATTTAAAAGGGGTTTAATTATTATCTATTGATCATTCGGAGTCAACCTATGTAAGTGCAGCAGCCCATTTAAAAAAAGATTTTCTGTCGGTCGTTGTGAGGTAGCTTAATTCCAAATAAAATGCAGCACAAAGCAGATATTATATGCATTATCTTCGTCGGGATGATTCGATTTGCTCCACATTTTTGCAGCGTTTCACAATTAGCATATACCTGGGTTCACACTGGAACTTTTTTTGGTTACACACTATCGAAGTGAGGGGCATGGCCACCTTCCCCCACTTGGCTACGCCCCTGCGATTGCATTACCTATTCTGATTGATTGATTGGTTCCATCCTTCTTTCACGGGAAAGCGACAATGGTGCTATACGTTGGATGAATCCTCACCCGCTTAGGAGTTACCGGTGTTTTGTCGAACGTTTTATTGCTCCTTCCCATTTCCACCAAGCAGAGATAAGCGTCGTGAAGCGTTTTATCTAAGGACGAAACAATGCCACGAGGGCGCGAGTTGAACTGCAGACCTTTCGATCATGACCACCGTAAAAACGGCGCTCGACCACACTGCCGACCATGTTAGTCGTAGCAAATACATTCATGCATTCTGTTACGCATTATCTACAACAAAAATCGGCAAGATGGCCGAGCGGTAACGAGCTCGACTCTGGTACGGTAGGTCTAGGTTCAAATCCTGGATCGGTCAAATTGGAGAGTTGCCAACGGCTCGCCACTGCTGCAACTTTTCTTCGAAAGGAGCTGTGTTGTCCAGGCGCAATGTCGCGGCAATGGGCCCCGCAAACTCGTTTCACGCTTCGGCGTAATACAGCGCGTCTAATGAAAATTTGATTTTTTGAACATATCTACAACTAAATTAGAGAATAAGAGTGGTTGTTGTCACTAGGTCTACCGGGGATGGTAATTAATAATAGGTTAGCCCAGCCTCACTGCTCTTCCGGTAGAGGTACCAAAGAAACAATGAACAACGCTATTTATTCAACCTAACTTTTCGCTCGGCTGGTATACGCTCTGAAACCAAACTACGTACAGTAGTTTTACCGTAGCAACGGACCTGGTTGCTACCGCAAAACTATGGCAATCACCAATCAAAATTGTCAGAATTGACCACCAATTGACGCAAAATAAAAGTTGATACCAGAGCGTATATGGCCGAGCATCTTCAGAGGGGAGATAACGGAGTGCTACGCACCCTCCACTACAAGCAAAAACAGTGCATACTTATACTTTGCTAGAAGTAGATGGGTGCCTGACACTTCTTTACCTCACCTAAATTGTCTATTAAAATCAGCAATTACAGTATTTGCATTCAGCTTTTCCGCTAAAACGTACACTAAGCTACATACAGCTGTGCTATACCGTTCTATAACTATACTATCGAATTAGCAAAAAAGCAGGCTTGCTTTCTAGCAAAACGGCGTTTCTATTTTCTTCAAACTTTTAAACTTGTATGCTATGACTACCATCTACACTACAGGGACTTGCTTACTGCTTCTAATCACTGAGGTCTCGAAGCACAAAAAAATGAAATCTGCACTAGACTTAGATGATGGCTTTTCGAAAAAGCAGCAGCAGAAATCGCAGCACAGGTTTTGACTGACAACATAGGCCTACTATGTTATGCAGTTTCTCTCTCGAAATCGTGTGAACACTGATGCTGTATATTTGTGCATTCAGCTTTTCCATTAAAACGTACATTACGCTATACTGCGCTACCCGTTCTATTGAATTAGCAAAAAAGCACGCTTGCTTTTTCAGCAAGACGGTGCTTTTTTTCTTCAAAACAGACCGAAATAGCGCAACGTTATTACAAGTACGCGATTAGTCCACTCGATTATTATGAATGAACCATGTGTCACAGGCCATTGTGACGTCATAGATACCTCGATTGAAAATGTTACTATGTTTACAGCTACTTGAGAAAAAACTAAATAAAACTCAGTTACGAAAAAAAAATTTAAACTATCACCGGATCATCTCTATAAGGTGTTACAAGTACTATTTAAATGACTAAACCTCGATAAGAATTGCAGTTGTGTTCCCTGTCCCTTTAACGGACTAGTGGTTAACGAAGCTAACGTTTTGCATTAACTTGCCCACCTATGGTTGTAACACAATTAAAAATTGTAAAAAAGTTGAAATTGTGTACGTTTCAACTTCATATTGCAACTACTATTTAACACTATGTTAACTTTTCCCAATAATATCACATATTTTGCATGATCATACAAAATAAAACCAATAGTGTTGCTCTGACATGCACACAGCGGCAAAAAAGCACACAAAATCTTAACATCACAATTAGTATTGAAGTTACAATCATAGGCGTAGCCATGGGGGGCAGAGAATTAAGGCCCAGGGGGCCCGGCTCCCCCCCTTCAATCGAAATGCCAACAATAGAAAAAATGTGAAAAAAGTCTTGTTCCTTTATTTTCAGTTTTTTTAGCATCTTCTCGTACAACAGTACACGCGTACACTAAAAATATTGACTACCAGGACGCCCCCGGGCCCCATCAATTTCATTTTGCCAACCAATTGAAATGTATCACTCGGGTGAAATGAAAGGGGTTTTGTCCTGAAAGTTGCTACCTCAGGCCCTCATCTAAACTTTTTATAATTCTAATGCAATAAGCAGGGCCGGATTTACCATATGACAAAGTAAAGATGGAACCGGTCAAGATTTTCTCGACCCGACCGGTAAATTTCAAAATTTACGCCGGTTGACCGGACGGTCAACCGGTTTCTGACCAGCCCGGTCGACTGGTATTACTACAAAGATTTTTGTTCACTGTTCAATGCATCTAATGAAAATTTTTCAAAAGAGGTAAGAGGTGTTAAAATTTGTGACTCCGGAAGGGGGTCTCCAAAAAAAACCTCAAAAAATTTTTGCGTGCATTGCCAAAATAACTCGGTTTGAAGGACCGGTTCTGAGCAGCACAAAACGTGTACAAAATAAGCATAAAAAGAAATGGAGACAGTAGCGTAGCCAAGAATGGGGGCTACAGCCCCCTCCCCATTAGCCTGTCAACCAAAATGCAAAATGCGGAAAATACCACGTTTCTAGCTCTGCGGAAAATTTCTTTGCAATACACCGAATTCCTCAACATCCTGTCACAAAAGCAGGTAAAAAAGTAACGCGACCAATTATAGTCAAAGTTCTAACTGCCTTTGATAAGAGTATCATTTACGAAAATGTTAACAACCTTAAAGCTTATAATGATGGAAAAGAAACCTCTGCTTTTATAACTGACCACTTGCCCAAATTATTTTATAAACAGAAGCAGATGTTAATGCCCGATTTTAAAGCAGCCAAGGGCAAAAAGCGTACATGGGGTACGTACGACGGAAAGTACTGTTTATACGTCGAAAATAAACGTATATTGCCACCTGTCGGTGCAGATTACGTGTAAACAAACTTTGAGAAAATAATGTGTTGTGTGCTTTTGGTGACTAAAATTTTGTACTTAATTTTGTAATGAATAGGACCCGATTCTGTGCATCGCAATAGGACAAGTCGGAAGAAAGTTTTCATTAATTTATATTGTTACTATCTTTCGACATAATTATTTCTATCAGCAACAATTTTATACAAATAACATAGCGAGCAATAAACGAAACAACATTTGACTGTCTTCGGCCTTGCAACAGAAAGGGACCCCTATTCACCTTGTTATTCAATCGAGGAACAGCATTGCGTAAATTGCGAAAACTTAGATTATTGTGTTTTCCCTAATATGATTCAGCATATTTTGGAATATCCACGGGATAAGATGAAATGCTGCATGCTTTGCATCAAAAATGTATCAGTTGAAGCTGGTGTCTTTTGGGACTGGAATTTGATGTATAGATTTTTATAGTCATAGATTACTAGAATTTGATTGTGATTTATGGCTTCTTATAGACATAGACTACTGAAACCTCTTATCTGTTTGTACAATGTAGTGATCACGTAGCAATTTGAGAACAAGTATTAGTTACTTGTCTTGATCCGATTAACTAAAAAACTATTTGCTTTTTCTCTAGTGTAACAGCACTATTGGGTGAGCCATTTTCTGAATAGCTATCACCTTGTGAAATGTTTTTATTGTGATTTATAGCTTTTTATAGACATAGACTACTGAAACCTTTTATCTGTTTGTACAATGTAGTGATCACGTAGCAATTTGAGAACAAGTATTAGTTACTTGTCTTGATCCGATTAACTAAAAAACTATTTGCTTTTTCTCTAGTGTAACAGCACTATTGGGTGAGCCATTTTCTGAATAGCTATCACCTTGTGAAATGTTTTTATTAGACAGTAAACTAGGAACACTGGAGTATATTGCTGTTTTTGATCAAATTTTTGTAGCAAACCAAATGAAACAACAAACCTAATTTATTTTTCTTTGTTTAACAGCAGTAATAAGCAGAGCAAACTGCGCAAATCTCCTGTCTCATACATTGATGGTAAATTATGTATACTGTTGAACCGCTGCTTCTTAAAATGTCTGTTGACAAAATGGATTTTACTAGTGTACTAACAATGGCTACATGTGACGACTTAATTATAAACAACAGGAGGCTGATTGAGTTTCTCAACACGAGTCGATCAGAGCTAAACCATGAAACAAAAACTTGTGATCTGAATGACACATTTGACTCCTTGCTAGATAATATTAAAGAATGTCATTATATTGATTTTCCGATGAAAGAGTTTTTACCATCCACAAAACCTAATCAGACTACAATGTCTATAATCCATATAAATATAAGATCGTTAAACAAACCAGAAAATTTCGAAGCACTGCACGAATTTTTGACCTTACTACCATACTCTCCGGATATCGTGTGTGTATCGGAAACGTGGCTTAAAGGCAATCCATTAATCAATATTTCATTACCAGACTACAACTTTGTTCACTCCGATTCTGTAACAAACGCTGGCGGGGTTGCAGTATACGTTTCAACTAAATACAAATTTAAACTGGATTGTGACCTTGAGATGAAACTAAACGGTTGTGAAGAACTTTGGCTAAATATAAAAACGAATGATAATTCTAATCAAAAATTTACAGTTGGCGTGATTTACCGACATCCAAATTATTCTAACAGTACAGTAAAAGAATTCTCTGAAGCCCTATGTAATTCCATAAATAAAATAACAAATCGAAAAGACACCTTTTACCTGCTCGGAGACTTGAACATTGATCTAACAGTGAACAAAAGAAGCTTAAGTAGCCTTGATTTTCTAAACAGCTTAATTAGTTGCGGTTCCTTGCCAATCATCACTATTCCGACCCGGGTCACAGAAACATCCGCTACTATCATCGATCATGTTATAACTAACGATTCCTCGCACGAAATAAAACCAGGTGTAATACGATATGATGATAATCTATCGGACCACTACGTCATATATTGCAATGTAACTAATAATTCTGTAACGCCACCAAAGCAAACCTACTTCATAATCAGAGATAAGTCTACCTTTAACGCAGATTCTTATCGCGACGAAATGAATACTGCAGTTTATGACTACCTGTGTAATTTAGGGGAATTAACAGAACTTAATTTTGATCGCACATTTGATGAATTTGTGTCACTCGTTCAAAACGTAATGGAAAAGCATGCCCCTCTCAAAAGATTATCGCGCAAACAACAGAAATTGAAAAGTAAGCCATGGATTACAAAAGAGATATACGCAATGATTTGTCGAAAAAACAAGATGCATAAATCTCATTATATTTTGGGAAATGATGATACGAAACAAGAATATAAAAGTTATTCGAATAAATTAACTAAAATTAAAGCATTAGCCAAAAAAGAATATTATTCAGCAGAAATAGAAAAAAATAAAACAAATCAGCGAAAAACATGGGAACTTTTGCGAACTTTACTGCCTGGTAATTCTAAAAAAAGAAACATCTTGCCTACAACTGTAAATGTGGATAATGTTACTGTAACAGACCAGCAAAGAATTTTGGACGAATTTAACCATTTTTTCTCAAAAGTCGGAGAAAATCTCGCGAGTGAATTTAGCACGAATGACGAGGCAGCATTTGAACTATTTCTTCAAAATAGAGTAAGTCCATCGATTTTCATGGAACCACCTCGGGTGAATGAAGTAATAAACATAATAAACTCTTTAAACTTGAATAAATCTGTAGGTCATGACAACATATCGCCGTATTTTTTGCGAGTGGCTTCTGATACGTTAGCTCCAGCTTTATGTTTTATCATTGACAATGCTTTTCGATTGGGAATATTTCCAACAAGTTGTAACATAGCTAGAATTGTTCCTCTGCATAAATCTGGAAAAACTGATAACATTACTAATTATCGTCCAATATCCATATTAACATGCTTCTCTAAAATTATTGAAAAACTAATACATAAACGAATGTCAAACTTTTTTCAGAAACATTCTGTCTTGGTTACATCACAATATGGATTTCAGAATAACATGTCAACATCTCATGCTATTATGGACGTGTTGACCTCTACTTATGATCACATTGATAATAACATGTATACTGGCTTGATATTATTAGATTTTAAGAAAGCTTTTGATACTGTCTGTCACACCACATTATTGAAAAAGCTTGAGCACTATGGAATCCGTGGCATAGCACATAAACTATTGCACTCTTATTTGTCTGACAGACATCAGTACATAACTTCTCATGACGTATGTTCTGAAAAAGTTCTCAATCGCTTTGGAGTACCTCAAGGGAGTAACTTAGGGCCATTGTTGTTTTTAATATATATAAATGATATTCCAAATGCATTAACTTCATCACCTCGATTATTTGCTGATGACACGTGCTTAGTAATCCACGCTGCAAATCCACAAACTCTACAAGAAAAAATAAATATTGAATTACTATATGTTCATAAGTGGACAAAAGCGAACAAAATTACCCTTAATCCAAAAAAATCTTCCGCCTTGATAATTCCTCCTAAAACAACTCTTCCAGTTCCTGCAATTGATTTGATTTTCGACAACAATGTGATTACTGTTAGTGATTCCGCAAAATACCTGGGCATTACAATCGATGCAAGATTAAATTTTGACGAACAAATCAATTCAATATCAAATAAAATAGCGAGGTCCATAGGTGTTTTGTCTAAATTAAAGCATGTCTTACCTCTCACAGCCTTACGAAATTTATACTATAGCATGATTCACCCACATTTACTCTATGGCATCTCAATTTGGGGAAACACGTCCGACAGATCCTTACAGCAATTGATAACCTTACAAAATAAAGCTGTCAAAATAATTTCCGGTGGACAGTGGCGAGACCACGTTACACCTTATTACGAACAATCAAAAATATTAAAATTAAAAGATTTATATACATACGAGGTAGCAAAAATGATGCATAAACACTCACGTAAACAATTACCTAGCAGTTTCAACTCATACTTTGCTACCGTGAATGCGAAACACACACGAACTACGAGATTAGCTTCGTCTGATTTTAATTTGTTTCTCCCTAGATATAGAACCAAAAAATTGCAGAGAAACTTCAAATATCAAGGAGTCAAAATCTCGAACTCGCTATCAGAAGAATTAAAAATTTTATCGTTCAATCAATTCAAAGTAAAATATAAACAAAAATTATTGTCAAAATATAAATGATAAATTGCATAATAATATTTTTGAACAAAAACTAAGCCAGAGGAAACATATTGCAATATTTTTTAAACAGTCAGTACGCCTTGAAATCTATGAATGCTAATATATAGGTGGCTGCTCGACTCGATGACCGCGAGGTCCCCTCGCAGCCTCCTGTTGCAATTCAAGTGACTGCTTTTTGAATAATATATTGCCTTGCTTACTTGTTTATTTGTGCCTTAATTGCATTTGTCTTGAATTGTAAATAAATGTTATGTTATGTTGAATGGACTAAAAAGTGATTTGAAGCATCTTTTGAAACATATATTCAGTGGGGGAGAGGAAGCTAATTTGTCAAAAATTAAAGTCAGAAATCAATAAAAACTTTGAAAACTGTCCAAAAATCTTCTTTCTTCATTGCCCGCTTTTCCGTGAGGGTTGCGGGGGCAGTAGCTCAAGATTAAGCCGCCACACCTCACGGTCTTCCATCACCTCCATCATTTCGCTTGGGCGAAGTCCCAAGCGATTCCATCCAAGATCCTCAGTGCAATCGGTCCATCTAGTTCTAGGTCGTCCGACTGGTCTTCTCCCATTTGCTTTGGCAAGTAAAGCTTGTTTGGGGAGTCTTTCCTGAGGCATTCTGCTTACATGGCCAAACCATCTAAGCTGAGATCATTCAATTCGGAGAAGTAACGGCTCGATGTTAAGAGATTTTCGAATCTCGGAGCTACGCAACTTATTAAACAGTGCAATTCCTTCGATTTTTCGTAAAAACCTCATCTCGGACGCTTGCACTTGTGATCGCATTCTCTCGGTCATTACCCAAGATTCATGACCATAAGTGAGAATGGGGACAAAAACTGCTTTGAAAATTGAGAACTTTGCCTTTTTCGACAATTCTCGTTTCATGACAACCAAGTAGTGCAAAGCTCGCACTACTGCACTACCTTGCCTATTCGAGTATCGAGTTCTTCGTCTTGCCTTCCGTCACTCGTAAATGCAACCCCAAGATACTTGAACTTCTCTACCTGCTTTGGTGTCGCTCCATTCACTTGCAACTCGCACTGGTCAGGGTTTCTTGAAAGATGTAGTACCTCAGTTTAGGCCGTGCTTATTTTCATTCTGGCGGTGCCTCGTGCATCTGCAAAGCTATTTAATGCGCGCTGGAGGCCAGATTCTATGGAAGAAAGCAGAACCAAATCATCAGCGAATAGTAGACGACTAATTTTGCAATTTCCAGTCGTGGCACGCTCATCAACTTGGCTGCATTTATCGATCCAATTCATGTAAACAATGAAAAGGAGAGGTGAAAAAACGCACCCTTGCCGGAGTCCAACGCCAACATGGAACGACTTTGATTGCTTGCCATTTACCCGAACACAAACCTCCGGTCTGTAGTACTGTAGAATGACTTAATAGCGCGTAACTATTGACCATTAACGCCATACTCTTGCAAAACCTTCCAAAGTTTATCCCGAGGAACTCGGTCATATGCTTTTTCAAGATCGACAAAGCATGCAAAGAGATCTTTGCCATACTCCCAAGATTTCTCGAAGATTTGCTTCAGAGTGAAGATTTGGTCCGTGGTGCTGTGACCCAGACGAATACCGCACTGACCATCTTCCAGTTTTGATTCCACTATTTCTCGGCATTTCGTTTCAAGGCATTTGGCATATACTTTCCCTGGCAAACTAAGGAGTGATATCCCTCTTTAGTTTGTACATTGCTTGCGATCTCCTTTCTTGAATATCGGGATAATCACACCTGTTTGCCAATCTCTGGGAGTTTTGCCAAGCTTCCACGCAACTTTACACACTCGCGTTAACCAGAGAATTCTTTCTCTAGTCAGCGCTTTCAGCATCTCGGGTCTAATTTCATCTTCACCAGCAGCTTTTCCAGATTTTATCCCTTTAATTGCCGTTGCCACTTCTGCTGCAGCAAAAACTCGTCCTCCCCTAGATGTGTCACTTCGTGTGTGTCACGAGTCGATACCTTTACAGGATTCAAAAGATCTTCAAAGTATTCTTTCATCGTGAAAGGATTTTATTCTCATCCGTTAGAATGTTACCATCAGAATCCTTGATGGAGTACGAGATACTCGATCTTTTGCCACGTAAACGGCGGATGGTCTGCCAAAATACTTTGTTTGCCGAAAAATAGTTGAAATCCAACCGACGACCAAACTTTTCCCATGACTTCTCCTTGGATTTCTTTACTGCCGAAGTTGCCGCTTTTCGCGCCTCAGTGTACCGGGATTGCAAATCAGATGACGATCTGTCCTGAAGCCAGGCCTTGAACGCATCTTTCTTTGCTCGAATAGCTTCTTTAACCTCTTGGTTCCACCAAGGTGTTCTTTTCTCACTATCACCCACCACTCTAAGCCGTTTTCGCCCACAACTTTCAGCAGCTGATGAAATGATTGCTGATCTAAACAGCAGCCATTCCTTCTCGATGTTTTTGTTTTTTTTTGTTTTTCCATATTTATTCTCCACTCACGAGAAAGCGAGGGTGGCGCTATTATTTTGGACGATTCGTCCTCATCCGCTTAGTAGTTGACCATTTTCCTAATTTTTCGGTTGACGTTTGACTTCTTCCCAAGTAAATTTGCTGGTTGTTCGAAGCCACCAAGCGGAGATAATCATCGTAAAGCGCCTTATCCAAGGACGCAACGACGTGACCAGGGTGCGGGTTGGACCCAGATCATGCGATCGGGTCGTCGTAAAAACGACGCCTTTACCCTTTCGGCCACCCTGCCGACTAAGAAAAAGATGTCCACGGATACATCAGGAAGTTGTCTGGCCTTAGATGATATACTGGATGCAAACTGTTTTCTTACTTCTTTGTCCTCCAAAGCCTCCCATTTGATCCGGTAGGTCACAGACGACCTTTTGGACCTCTTGTTTGGCCAAGGTTTCGAAAGTCGTAAGGAACATACTACCAGATGTTGATCAGTTGACAATTCAGCACCTCGCTTCACTCGAACGTCCAGCACATCACAAAACAAATCTGACGAAACTATGCAAAAATCTATCAAAGATTTTTGATCCATACTAGGTCGATGCCATGTATACTTGTGAACCTCTCTGTGCCGGAATAAGGTATTCATGATGCGGAGTCCGTTGTTACAACAGAGCTGCAATAAATATCTTCCGTTCTAATTCAGTCCAGTAACTCCATGTTTTCCGATCACAACCTTCCACGTATCTGTGTCTGTTCCAACATGTGCGTTAAAATCCCCCATAAGGACTGTAGATTCAGTAGCTGATACTCGTAGAAGAGCATCATTTACTTCATCCACAAAAGCCTGATATTTACTCGTGGCATTGGGGGCATATACCTGCAATAGGCACAATGACCGATCCAATACCTTGAGCTTCAACATATACAGACCCGTGATCCCAAAGGAATCCAATCTGACACACAGTGTGACAAACGGAAGCTTGTGAGAATCCCCACACCCGCTTGTGCAGACATACTAAGATCAGCACCAGAATAGAAGAATTTCCATCCGCCATCCAGAGCCACGTCGTTTGGTTGAAGAAACTCCGATAATATCGAGATGATACCGCTTTGCTTCCTCAACCAATTCTAGCTCTTTTCCTGTGAGGGTGAGGATATTCCAATTGCCCAACAGCAGTTGGTGATGGTTGACCGGTGAGTGTGCGACATTATCTCGAGTACGAATACTCTGCGCTGCCTCTATTCGCCTCTCCAAACGTGTAGCGGGCGCATTGGTGAAGCTGCCACTAGGGCTGGCTGGTGGAGATTGTCGCTTATTTTTCGAACGAGCCCCTCTGCCTAAGACTTGAACGCCATAGGGGTTTCGCGACGATCTGGGAGTCCCTATGCGCTCCCCTGTCGGATGAAGTTCCACTTGTGAAGGTGGCCCCATTAACGTCGTTCACGTAATTTTCATTATTTGTGCTTATCATGATTTGTTTTGCAGTTTAATCTAACTGTGGGGGGGGTTTATATCAGAGTTTTCCTTCTCCTAGGTTATATGCTTACCACAGCTGATGGGCATAACCAACCCAGGTTTTAAGTTTTCCAACTATTTTGATTTGAACTATACTTCGTCTCGCCTCTACCATCAGACCAGGGGCGTATTTAGGGGGGGGGCCATTGGGCCATGGCCCCCCCTTTGGGTTGCTAGGATTGCAAAATTGCATAGTAAAGTGAGCAAAATTGAGGCATGGCCCCCCCCTTTGAAAGTTGGGCATCAGGCTTTCAGGCTTTTGGCTGGAAATTTGAGTGAGTTCGGGTGAAAAACGGGACGGACCTTGAGTAAAGACCTTTTTTTTTTGCTCTTCACCTAAATTTGGCCGAAAAATGGGACGAAATTTGAGTGAAGACCTTTTTTTTTTGTGCTCTTCACCTAAATTTGGCCGAAAAATGAGACTAAATTTGAGTGGAACAACTTCTGATTCAGATCTTTGTTCTTCCCAAATTTTCTGAAATTTTTGGCCCCCCCCTTTCAAAATCCTGCGTACGCTACTGCATCAGACCTATCTGGCATGGGTAACCCTATCAGGAGAATTGAATCTCCAGCTAGTACAGCTCTGTAGGTCATTGAGGCAAATAGACTTTTCCAACTCGTTACGGTGATAGTTTATGGAAAAGCTATGCCTTGTAGGTCTAATATGCCGAGCTATGTTATACTATGCTTACTGTGGCATAATAAGCCAACTATATGTCATACTTTGATGTCATACTATGCCTACTAAGCTCCGGTGCCCACTGTGGCCTACTATGCCTGTTGTGCCGTAATAAGCCAACTGTATGCCATACTATGCCTACCATGGTGCCATGTTATGCCTACATTGTCATACTAAAGCTGTAGCTCCTACTGTGGCTCACTATGCTTACTACTACTATGCCTATTTTCCATAACAAGCCTCCTGTATGTCATAATCTGCCTACTAAGGTGTAATGCTGTCCCTACTATAATATACTAAGCTGCAGTGCATACTGTGGGATACTGTGCAATAATAAGCCAACTATGACTATTGTGCCATTGTAAGCTTCAGTGCCTACTGTGACATGCTATGCTTACTAGGGTGCCATAACATGTCTACTTCATGTTACACTATAGACCGGTTTAGTGATGACATCACAATGCCCATTGTCTGGTTCTTACTGCAGATCGTAGTAAAAATCGCCCATTTAAATCAATGGTAAAATTATTACATACACGCAACTTCAAACAACCACTGTAGGTTAGTGGGTGGCGTTTTTTGTTTGATTTTACTTTTATTTGAAGGGCCAAAGCTTCGTAATTCCATTTCAGGTTATTTCCGGGTTTAAAAGTCTTTATAAATGCGTATCAAACTCATTTTAAAAAGGGCACTTTTGCACCGTAAAATAGCATTTTAACGCTTATTTAATGACATGTGATAGTTCTAAGCAGAGTTGCGATTGGCATATAGGATAAAAGAGGAAAATGATATTGTGCTTCGCACCAGGATGCGATCATACTAGCGAAAAGAGTAGTTGCAAATTCTACCGATTTCCTAAGAATACCAATTTGGCTTCAAAATGGGAATCACGCAGCAGGTAAGCTTGTTTTATAATCAAAACTAATCACTATATGAAGTCAAGTTTTTCGATAGAAGATTAGGAGAATTTCAAGCAATATTATTTATGTTCACTTTTTTTTGTTCCTCTGCAGGAACAATGGTCTAAAGCACTGTGGCTAACTAACAGCCAGGTTCTTTGATGGAGGAGGAGTTGGGCAAGTTGACCCTAGCCCTGACGAAAAGGAAAACTGTTAAGTTTTCTAATTTTATTTATTGGGCACACTTTTTGCAGGTTTTTCGACTAGTCTCAATTTCTGCCAAAAACCCTGCACAAAGGACGTGCATGGAGCGCCAGGAGTCCAGGTCCAAAGCTGGAGCGCCTGGAGTCCATGTCCGAAGCTGGAGCGCCTCGCTACCCTAGTAATGATCTTTTTTGTTTAAGTTTTAAACCTTTTTTTGGCAAAGACACTTTTGCTTTAACAAGTGGTTTTTAAAAAACTTTAAATACTTTTTCAGTGATGACCTGTAACCAGCATATCTGAAGTACGACCTAGGTATTTTACAGTAGAGGTAGATCCCTGCCGGTAATATTTTCATTTTTGAGAATAGGGCAACCAGGTTGGGTCGTTCGTGGAGTGCCCGCTAAAACATCAATCCGGCCCAGTGGTGTACCCAGAATTTTCAAAGAGGGAGGAGAAAATTTTTCAAAAAAGGAATACTTTTGCTGCCGAATTTTTGGCCTTTTTTACTGAAAATAGGGGTTTCCACTCTATTTTCAGACAAAAATTAGCAACTTCGTTCTCGTTTGCTAATATACTGTCAAATAAATCGATCTAATGGCTTTTTTGGCGTCGCATTCGCCCCGCTTTCAAAAATTTTGGATACGTTTGTTTAAAAAAGGTGACTTTAATTGACATCTTGGTCAAAAATTTCACAATATTTTTTTCGGTTTTACTTAGGAATCGTTTGGTTTTACTTTGGCGTTTTGGGCTGCCTCGTGTCGGAGTGTAATTTAAGGAAGAAATAATTATTATAATAGCAATTTTTTGTCTAAAAAGCCCTTTTCTCTACCAAATATCGTAAGTGACATTACTGGATGTAGGTGGATTTAGCTCTCCTAGACCTTACCCCTGCAGGCCCTGCCACGCTTACCGTATACGCCTGTATTTGCAACTTTAATTTTGCATTCACAAAATAATACAAAATCATTTACTTTGCTTTGACCTTTCTGCACTATGAGCTGTTAATTTAGAGCTGTAGCCTTCATTCATTTCTAAAATTGTTGTTGACCTTTTTTTGGTCTTAGATTGTTCTTGACTTCACATTTCGCTATGTTTATGATTGTTTAGCAATGATTTTCTGTACAGTATATCCTGTGAAGTTGTCTAGAAACGCTATTCTGCGTCATAATAGTACCCTTTTTAAAATGAGTTTAATACGCATTTGTAAAGACTTTTAAACCCGGAAATAACCTGAAATGGAATTACGAAGCTTTGGCCCTTCAAATAAAAGTAAAATCACACAAAAAACGCCACCCACTAACCTACAGTGGTTGTTTGAAGCTGCGTGTATGTAATAATTTTACCATTGATTGAAATGGGCGAATTTTACAACGATCTGCAGTAAGAACCAGACAATGGGCATTGTGACGCGCCACTAAAACAGTCTATAGTCCGGTAGAAATAGCTTTAACCCTGAAAAAATTTATAATAAGCTGAAATTTGGCACAATGACTCAGGACCATATTTTGAGCCACCACAAAAAATCCCCATGTTTTGGACATGGGACTTCCCCCTTTTTCAGCCTGTAAAGTCTGCCATCTAGTGTCAAAGAGCCTTTACTATCCAACAGCCAATCCAAAAGTTCTAAAATTGCCAAGTTTTAACTAATAGTTGGTTTTCAAGTTCGGGTTTAAAATTTTTTTCTTTGAAGTTGTTGACGTCATTGCTGGTGACGTCATAGCCAATTTTTTTTTTGAAAAAATGACGTATTGATGGCTCAAATTGGAAATGAGAGTTAGGTTTTTGGATGCAAACCAAAAATTGCTTAAATCAAAGTGATGACGTCACAAACGTTTTTGATGACGTCATCTGTCACGAGTTTTGATCGTAAATTTGAAAGAGTATTTGACCAAACGAAACATTGTAAAACTTTTCTTTATTAGCTTTAAACTTGGGAGAATTATTATATTGTGAATTCGGTCGATTAAAAGTCAAAAACTGTGTTGTCAGTAAAAGTCTGGTGTAGTAGACACCGGCAGAGCTAGAGGGGTATTAGGGGGACCAGTCCCCTCTTTTTTTTAAAGTGCACAATTTCACAAAAATTATTTAAAAGACAAAATGTGAAAAAACTACGGTAATTGAAAAACGCTCAACTCTAGTGTAATTCTACCCAGAGTTGCAAATGAACAACGTCAAAACTTTTGCATTTTTGGAACATATTTTATAAGATCATTAGCTTCTCTATCTTTTGCAACAAATTTTAGCCCTCTAGCTTGTATTGTTTGCGAGATATTCGGATTGAAAAAAACTTTTGCACAGAGAAGGCAAAGTGAATCATTTTTAACGTAGCAATGGAAATGAAGAATTACTATCAAAAAATCAATTTACGTAAAATAAGATCATTGCGTAGCCCGTATCGCGCTGTCGTGGAATAATAATGTCTCGTCAGCATACCGCATTGCATTTGCGGAAAAATGCGAATGAGGCAGAAAGCAGCGCGATTTCGCACCAAAAAACGCAATCCATTTGTTTCAAAACGCATGATTTTCCACAATGGAACAAGTAGAATCAGATACCGGCGAGAATTTGGGGCGGCCGAGATCTGACGCATATCAGTACACGAATTAAATGTCACCATAGCCGAATCGTATTTCGACCATAATATGTTTCGAGAATGTTTTATTTCAAAGCATTTGGAAAAAACACTAATCGCAAAAGGAAAACAAATCTCTTCTAAAAGAATGATTCTCCGTTTATTGTGAACGTCGAAATCGATTTTTTTTATTATACTGTATTAGGTCCGTTTTACCGATCACGCGTATATATAAATATACGCATGTCATTTGATTGCATGCATTTTACTTATTTTTTTTGCGTTTACATGGAATAAGATATCAGACGTAATTGGTCTAAACTGCTTTATGTACGCCTACATTTAGACCAACAGCCTAGTGAACCCGTTTATCTGAAAAATGACGGAATCAAAATATTATTGCTCAAAAAGTTTTTGTTAATTATCAAAAGCGTAGCTACAATGTTAGCTTGATCCTTTAATTTTGTTTTTAGTTGAAGTTGGAGAACGCGATCAGCTGGTTTGAATTCATCTAAAAACTTCAATCTGCGCAATGTCAAATGTTTAATACAGTAAATAGTTCGCTAATTTATTTTTAGGAAATCTGGCAATCAATTTCTATGTCTGCATATTACAACGCATAGCCGTGTTGATTATGAACAATGTTCTTGTTGTCTATCAGAGAAGCGAGTCCGGCGACGTAGCCCAAATTGTGTCAAAGTCTAAATTGAGCGCGCTGATTGGTTGCGAGCAAAAATTCGCGCAGACGCCGTCCGCCTAATCCCGATCTATACTGTGCGTAAAATCGTGAGCGCAAAAGCTCCTCTTTAGTTTAAAAAAACGAAATTCGGTAAGCTCAGCGTATCGCCTAACCAGTGTACAAACAGCCAGTTGTTTTAAACAAACTAACAACATGCCCGTACGGTCACGATTTTACGGCAGGACCTAAAAATTTGCTTTGGAAGCATTTATACGCAGTTTTCGGCGCGAACCAAATTTTGTTTGCGGGCGTGCCATATAAATAAAAATAAACCCATTGTATTTTGTTGTGATCATTTTTCCGCGAACGCCGCGTTCAGATTCGCATTATTAGATTGAGAAAACCGTACTAGAAATTGGTCGGTCGCTATCGCGTTATTCTTGCTTAATGTTAGATCCCTATTTCCCACCAACGACAATAACAACAGAGTACAGTAATCAATTAAACGAAACTTTATATTGGCAAGCCACGATACGGCGCATTTTTTTTGTTGGTTGGAGATAGCAAGCAGAATGTTGTGACTGGTGTCAACTGTCAATTAACATAAGTTATAATAGGGAGCACTTATTTTTTCAAAAACCAATAATTTTCGGGTGTAGGCGGGAGTTGTTTGTATGTTTTTGCGAATTGTGCATATCATTTGTTCTTAATTTGTCTCAATATACTGTAGTAGATAGGTGGCAGCTTGACTCGAAGACCGAAAGGTCCCTTCACTGTCTCCTGGCCAAGGCAACTTGATGAATGAAATATAATCATGATCATTCAAAAATTAAAATATTATTATGCAAGCTTGCTTAAAAAATAACGGCAATCAGCAATTTTCTCGTATGGCCTAAGCAAAAAAACGAGTGTTTTAGTGTCCGCTGTTGCATCGTTAAATATAGGAAAATCATAAAACTACGTACTTTAATTTTTATTTTTTTCGTTTAGTAATTTTTTTATGCGTCTGCTGTATAAACGATGGCAGAACTTCAACTTGTTATCGCTTAACCTTTGTACAGTAGTTTGATGCAATTCGCCTAAATAAAAACTTTTCGATTTGCATATGCTTTAATCACAATAAAAAATTTTGTCCTTCCCCTTTTTTTATTTCTGGCTGCGCTGGTGGTAGTAGTCAAGCAGATAACACTTAAACCTCCCAATATGGGATTAAAATAAAATAATGTATTTTGCAGTTAGAGCAAGAAAGCCTATAAATGTTTATCCAAAAGTTTCCTCGCGCAGTTAACGTTAATCTGCAATTTTAGATTAAAATGCAAGCATTAGCAAAGATAAAAAAATTATTAAGGCTGCAAATTGTCAAATGTTAGTGTGGTTATTATAGATTAATCAAATAAATTTTGTTCAGATGTTAATTCAAGAATCTTGGTTGATTAGATAAGTTTTTGATCGAGTGTTATTTAGATTAATCCGATAAGTTTGTTCAAATGTTATTCTAATTGATTAGATTAGTTTAGTTCAGATGCCAGGCCTATTTTACTGTATAATAGATTTAGTACTACAGATTGTAGAAGTATGCTAACAAAGCATTTTGTGTAAGATAATAATATTGTCAGACATTGCAAAACGGAAAAAATTCCATTCCTACGGGATATATTATCGTGCTCGGGATTCGTATTAACAGGGCCGCAACTACGGGGGGCAAAAAAGGCGGCACCCCCCTAAACAAAAATTCCGCCCGCCTAAAATGCCGAGCATGCCCAAGCAAACTCCCCTTCCCCTTGCGGCAGTTTCAAGATGGTGGCCTTTTTTTTGTAAATCGACAAAAAACTAGGAGATAAGTAGAATAAATTGGCGAGATGACCTTTTTTTTTGGAGATCAACAGAGAACTCGGACAAACGTAGACCAAATTGGCACGATGACCTTTTTTCTTTTTTTCTGAGATCATCAGAGAACTCGGAGAAAAGTAGGCCAACCCAAAAATTTTGGCCCCCCGCTGAACAAATTTTGCCCCCTAAGAACAACGTTCTAGTTGCGGCACTGCGTATTAATTGACATGTAATTTCGCTGGTTATTTTTTTTAGAACCATTGCGTATTGGAGGACGATGAAAGTCCTCGGCCAATGACTCGAAGATGCCTTAGAACCTCAAAATGATGATGTTGATGATGCTGATATTCTCAAAGTGGTGCAATGTTTCGTTTGGTCAAACACTCTTTTTCTAAGTTACGATCAAAACTCTTGACAGATGACGTCATCAAAAACGCTTGTGACCTCATCACTTTGATTTAAGCATTTTTTGGTTAGAAGCATGGTTAGAAGCCAAACAGCTAACTCTCATTCACAATTTGAGTCATCAATGCAGAATATGTCAATTTTCCAAACCTTAAAATTTGGCTATGACGTCACCAAATATGACGTCATCAATTTTAAAATAAATTTGTTTATACCTGCACTGAAAAATCGACTACGATTCAAAATTTGACTCTTCCATAACTTTTGGATTGGCTGTTGGACAGCAAAGACTCTTTGACACTAGATGGTAGACTTTAAAGGCCGAAAAAGGGGGAAGTCCCATGTCCAAAACATGGGGATTTTTTTTGGTGGCTCAAGACATGGCCCTGAGTCATTGTGCCAAATTTCAGCTTATTTTAAGTTTTTTCCGGGTTGGCATGTATTTTGTCGTATTTCTACCGAACTACTATGCATACAATGCCGTACTAAGCCTACTATGACATAGTGGTCCTACTAACCTATGGTGCCATAAGCCCACTACAGTATATTGTTGTTGTAGTGCATATTTATCCTCCAGTCACCAGACAGCATAAGATGCTAACTTGTTGGACGATCCGCAAACTTTTTATTACAGTGACTCAGTGGTGGCCTTAGGAAAGGGGGGGCCCCTGTGCAAATTAAATGAGGGGGCCCTTTTCTTTACACACTACTTTAACATGTTTTATCTGCACTTGCAATTAAGCGCAACAATGCATTTCATAAATAACAAGACCAGAAGACCAATGCAATTGCAGCCCTAATTAAATCAAATGTTTGTTCATAAGTTCCTCTCATCTAGATTATCAACTCAATTAATTGCAGCAAATTAACGTAAACTTTCAGCAATTGCTTTCAGTATGCTTGTGTTATTACGGAATATGTTTGAGTACTTAGCAATAATGTTTGAATGCTTTATACTGCTTAGCATATGATATACTGTATACGTTAGCCAAAAACCTATTACTGCCAGTTGCTGAAAGCAGTTGAAAAAAACAAGTGGAAAAACGACTACCTGAGTCATAGGCGTAGCCAGGATTTTTGATTGGGGGGGGGCAAAACCACTAATTACATGCAATAACGTCATCAGAAACTTTGAAAGAGGAATTTTTTGGTGGGGCAAAGATATCGTAGAATGGAAGATCAGAAGTCGTGGCCTTGGGTAGGCATGTAACTAGGAACTCGTTAAAGGAGAGAGCTTAAACCAATAGCCTAGTTAAAATGCGAAAATGTGTAAATTGGGAGACGTGCTTAAGTAAAGAAGTGTACTGTAATTTAGATGTATCACAGACGGGGGTCTGGGGGCGGAGCCTCCAGCCGCCCGATGTTATGGGGGTCTGGGGGCAAAGCCCCCAGCCGCTGGACGATTTTTCGTAATTTTTTGGAAAAAAAGTAGTTTTAATACCATTGGATCACATTTTGCACATTTTCAGAGCCATTTGAAAGTACTAGATTTTTAACATTTGAAAGCCAATTAACAAAATTAAGTTGTTTAGTCCTCCTTTTGCTTGCAATTTAAGTCCAAAACACGTTTAAAATCTTGCATTTTGTGGTTAAATTGTATTAGTGATTTTGCCCAGGTAGGGGGAAGTAAAGTACATTCCCTCCTGCAATATTTTAGCAGTAAATAACAATTCAGTCGATTATTTTCTTTATAGATTATTGTTTTGTCTAGAAAACAACCAGTTATAGGAGTACATATACGGCCAGGGCCCAGGCTCTCTCAATTCAAAAATTTGTTTAATGAGCATTCCCCTTACTGAAGCTAATTCTTTCAAAAGTATTTTGTTGCATAAAAACTGGCGAGGTGGAGGTGAATTGTAATTGAAAAATGTACAATAAATAGTTATGCCTACAAACCATGTTATTGCCCGAATCGGATTTACACTGAGTTGGGCCCCAGGCACTTTGAGATTTTTGCAATATTTTCGCGCCAAATACAGGTGAAGACCAAAAAAGTCTTATCTAAATGCGGGGCCCCAGGCACTGTGCCAAGTGTTAAATCTGTCCCTGGTTATTGCATTACATTCATAAAAAGGTTAGATGAGAACCTCAGTTAGCAACTTTTAGGATAGAAACGCTTAATTTCACTCGGGTTATACGTTTAAATTGGTTGGCAACATTAAATTGAAGGAGCCATGACCCCCTGAAACAGTATTATTGTTGGGGGCCCATATAAATTAGAGGGCCATATAAATATTCTTGTAGGGGGCCCCTTAAAATTGGTTGGCAAAAATTAAACTAAGGGGCCCTGGCCCCTGGATCAATATTGTTGTTGGGGGCCCATTTAATTATTATTGTAGGGGGCCCATTTAAATGGGTTGGTAAAAATTAAATTGAGAGGGCCAGGGCCCCCTGGCTCAATACAATTGTTAATTACTGCTGTACGGGTGTACTGTTGTATGCAAAGATGCTAAAAGAAACTGAAGCTGAAGAAACAACAGTCTTTTTTGTGACATTTTTATTATGGGTAGCATTTCAATTGGGGAGCCCCTGGGCCCCCCCTGGTTACGCATATGACCTCAGTAGCCTAACACTAGCAAGCAAAAAAAAAGAGCAGTAAGTTGACTTTACCAGTAAAATTTTATTATCTGTTTACTAAATCTGACTTAAGAGTTAAAAGTAATATTGTCTTGGAAAGGGGGATATGTGTAATAACACTTGGAACAAGTGCATCTTGAGGGAGGGGGTACATATGTAATGACACTTAAAACAAATGCATAAACTTTTTATCATAATTTGCTATAGTTTTTCATAATCAAATTTTTCTGCGCGCGATAGGTCAAATGGGGGGCCCCCAGAAGTGGGGGGCCCCTGTGCATTTGCACACTTTGCACATTCCTAAGACCACAACTGCAGTGACTACTTCGTGATTGGAGAAATCCGCACCTGCTTAGGAGTTTCCGATGATCCAATGTTCCTGTAGATTTTTTCAAATTCTTGCCCACCGAATTTGCTGCTTGTTCGAAGCCACCTAGCAGAGATAATTATCGTAAAGCGTCTTGTCCAAGGACACAAGAGCGTGACCAGGGTGCGGGTTGAACCCAGATCAGTCAGTCAGGGTCGTCGTAAACAATACGCCTTTACCCATTTGGCCAAGTTGCCAACTACACTATACTCGAATGCTATAGACCTACAATGTCATACTATGGCTACTATGACATACTAAGCTGTAGTGCCTACTGTGGGATACTATGCCTACTGTGCCATAATAAGCCAACTATATGTCATGTTCTGATGTTGCACTATGCCTACTGTGCCATAATTAGCATACTATGTCTATTGTGCCATAATAAACCTACAATATAGCATACTATACCTATTGTACCATAATAAAGTCTATGATATCTACAATGCCATACTAGCCTGTAGCGCCTACTATGTTTTTTAATACTATGCGTACTGTTCCATAACAAGCCCCCTATATGCCATACTCTGCCTACTAAGGTGTCCTGCTATCCCAACTATAATATACTAACCTCCAATCCCTACTAGGGTGCCATAATAAGCCTACTTTATGTCATACTATGCCTAAAATGCCGTACTAAGCCTCCAATGGCATACTACGCCTACTGTGGTATACTATGCCTAATGTGCCATAAGGCTACCACTGTATATGCCAAACGATACTCGTATGCTATACTATGTCTACAATGCCATACTACGTCTACTATGACATACTAAGCAGCAGTGCCTACTGTGCCATAATAAGCCAGCCATATGCCATACTATGCCTACAAAGCTACAGTGCCCACTGTGGCATACTGTGCCATAATCAGCATACTATGTCTATTGTGCCATAAATAAGCCTACAATATCGCAAACTATACCTATTGTGCCATAATAAGCCTACAATATGCCTATTTGCCATAATAAGCCTACTATATGCCATTCTATGCCTACAATGTCATACTAGCCTGTAACGCATACGTGGCATATTATCCTTGCTAATACAATGCCCACTGTTCCATAACAATCGTCCTATATGCCATACTCTGCCAAACTAGGGTGTCATGCTATCCCTGCTATGATACACTAACCTCCAGTGCCTACTGATCCATATTAAGCCAACTACGCCATACGCCTATTGTTACACTATACTACGCCTACTGTGCCATAACAAGCCTAGTATATGGGTGTCACGCTATGCGTAAAAAGCGGCAGCGCTTCAGCGCTGTTTTTTAAGCAAATTTTCTGCCGCTGCCGCTACTGCTAATAAACTCCTTCCAAGACTTTTTCAATTCACATTTTTACACGTTACGGTTTGGAGTGTTTACTCTCCGCTTGTTTTCACTCTGCTCTTGTTACGCCGTTATTGCAGTTTAATAGAACATTCAAGACCTTTGTGAGGTTTTAATAGGCGAGTTTTATCGCACGTGGTCCAATTTTTTCTCAATCAAAGTTGAACAAATAATGTGGTCTAGTAGCGGGTCAATTTGAACTGATAAAACTGATTTCAATAAAGCCGATTTCGAGCAGTATCTCTTTAACGAAAATGCAATAATTAGAGTTCGATAAATTGCTAAAAACTTGCAAATCGCAAAGACGGTTTTCCGCGATATTTCCTCAAAATGCTAGCATTAGGAAACCAAATGAAGATGATTTGTCGGCTATCTGGTCACAGACCACAGTATAGAACGTGCACTGCGAATAGAAGAGTATAGTTCCTGGTAGAGATGGCGCGGATGCCAAAAAATGCATCCGCATGCTGCGCTGTGTTCACAAACCTTGTCCGCATGCTGCACTGCACCGCATTCAAAAACAACAAAGTTACGTTGCACCGCGCCGCAAGTTATATACCCTTTAAATTTCCTCTAACATCAGAAAAAAATAAGCTCTTTAGCTGACAACATATAAAAAAATTGATTTTAGGGGTATCATTTTGGAAAGTTTTCAAAAGGGTGGCCCTCTCAAACCATGTCAAAATATTTTTCGTTTAAACATCTGCTGATATAAAAAAAAAACTAATGCCCAAGCTTGAGCTGTTAAAAAATTGATTTCTGGGGAGTCCATTTGGGGGTGGTACCCTCAAACTATGTCAAAATATTTGTCGCTTAAATATCTACTGATATAAAAAACAAACTATCACCCTAGCTTGAGCAATTAAAAGATATTAAGTTTTTGGGGGTTCTGGGGGAGAGAGCATAAAAAATTTCAGGAGACAAAATTACATTTGCAGCTCTACAAATTTACACAAAAATTAGATTTTGATGTTTTGTGGTTTAGGAGAAGAAAAGCACACAAGATTTAGAAAGAAAAAAAAAAAAACTCAACGAGGCTAAAAGTCTAAAGTGTTGGTAGGGATGAAGGGGTATCTTACAACATATAACCATGTGAAATATATTTTGCCGTACTTAAGCCGTTTTTGAATAAGACTGCTTTCTACACCAAACTTTTGGGGCGGTTTTTGGGTCCAAAAACCAAAGTCACGTGACTCATTGCCTTGAAATTTGGCACAAACATATAACTTATGAATCTCAAACTGCAGTCAAATTTTATGTAGCTAGACCAAACCATTCTCTAGTTATAAGTAAAAGTCTGAAACTTTGCACTCATTAGCTTTGAAAATGGCCGACTAAAAACTAAAAAACATGCGATGCGAGGTCAGTCGTTCTAATTATAGGCTTACAGGTTTTATCTGCCTGGTGTGTGTTTTCTATCAGTTTTTCTGCACCATGTTTTGGCAATTAAAAGCAATCTACCAGTCTACCTGATGATTCCATGCAACCACTGTATACCGGTATACTAATCCTGAACCAGTAGTTCAAATAATGAATATATCACGAGCTCTGCATGCTGTCACAAGCTACTACACAATGTATGTAATTGCCTAACTTGACAAAAAACAACTTTGCTGCCTGCAAACGTAAGCCTACATATGGGCAGTACTTAAATTGTAAGGGGGATGCGGGGGGACGCGTCCCCCCATCGAGAGTTAGCGTCCCCCCATCGAGATTTATACGTCCACCCATGAACATTTGAGCGCTGGATGATGAAACGATCAAGAGCCAGCCAGCACAAATAAATCCTACAAATTCCGGCCGAATATAATCCCAAATTGCGGTAAAGACGTTTTTTTTTTTGATCTTCACTTGATTTCATGGAAAAAAAACACTTCAATTGCGGGGACGAAATTACATAATTTCCACTGAAGTTTGGTCAAGGCTGCAAAAGCGTTCCCCCATGCAAAATTTTACAAATTTAAGTACTGCATATGGGTATTCAATATTGAGTGAACTAGCTAATTTATCTGCGTATCCGTGAATCCTCTAACCCTTGCAAGAACATCTGTGACGTATGGTTCTAATTGTAAATAATGTAGTTAACTCCGTAAATTATAGAAAAACACACGCCACAATAAACTGTAAATAAAAATATATTTTATTGCACTAATCTCTAGCTAACCGAAATAAAATAAATGTAAACGATTTAACTATAAATAAAGATCAATAAAATATTTGATTTGAAATTGAACTGAAAACGTCGACGTTGATGAAAAATAAGTGGCTGTTGTTGCTTGTTGTTGTTGCTTGTTCCAAAACCAAAAGAGAACTCAAAATAGTTTCTTGTGTCTGAGTTCGGACAGTGAGAAAAAGGCAAATGTCACGCCACCAATCAGCGCATGCTCTAAGCAACCTTCTTGCAAACACCAACAGCGACGCGAAGTCACATGATTAGCATCACAAGCCGGTTGAACAGAACAAGGCTTCGATTCTAGGCGAGGTGACAGCCGTCACACTAGCCCGCCCCCAGACGAGAGACGAGGCGATAAAACACACAAAATGATGCAAACAAAGAACTTGAACCTAACACGAACTGCCTAGGAGTGTTCAGAAGAGTGTGAACCTTTCCACAACCGGTGATCTTGAGGGGGAAAGTTCGATTTTATGTTGCTGCTACCAAAAAGAACACGCATATATTCGGTGTTGAAAACGGTCTGGTTGTTTCGTGCGTGTATTCGAGTTGATTGGGGTTTGCGTTGAATAAAATGCTTAAGCCCACAAGTTAACGAGTTGTTGTATGAACTGTGGTCGTACCAATTGTAACGATCAAGTCATAATAAAACAGTAGCATTTTATGAACAATGACGTAAACTTGTGCACCGAGCATGTGCTCTCAGAATGCACTAGGATGTACTCTTGAGAGTGAAAACGCAGGATTTGATTTAAATAACTTCTTCTTTGGTAGATTTCTTGTTTAAACTTCGATGTAGCATGCAGCAACAATAACTTTGCGTTTATTGGACGAAAGTTCATTCGCTGGATCTTGCTTTGTTGTTCTTCTCGGCACACTCTCCTGTCAACCAGCAGCAATCCGTTAGTGTTGCGACTAAAAAGAAAAATGAATGATTAGAAATATGTTGGGACCAGTGAGCGAGTTACTACAAAAATATGATGAATAAATAAATTATGATATAAATACATTAAGAATGAAATAGTAAGGGACCACAAGCAAGCAAGTGATGAAAACAAAATAGCACAAGGTAGATTCATATAGACTGTAGACAAAAAACAAGTCGTTTATGATCTATGAAGCGATCGTAATGAGATTCTGAAAAAAAAATATATATATATATATTGAGCAGTTTACGTTTACAATACACAAAAGTATTTACACATGTTAGCATCTTCAAGACGGTTCCCTAGGGTAATTTAGGAAAAAAAATGTTTTAGTAAAAATGTTTACCTGCTTTGAGGTATACTATACCCGTCCGAACCAGAACAAAACACGAAGACAGTTGCTGAACCAGAACTAGTACCGATGAGTGATGACGTACTACCAACAATGATAACTCTGAAACTGATCGCTAAAGTGATGTAGCTGGAACGACAGGCGAAAACAAGAGAACAGGAGTTAAGCAACACACGACATCCATTCACACGACTGCCTGGCCAGGGCTTCATACACTCCCAAACACACCCACAGCAACAAACATACACAACCTAGAATAGTCAACGTAGAACTCCGGAAACTGTCAACTCAATGTCGTACAATCGTTGTGCTGAAATGTAAAGAACAGGTTGATTCAGCGCTGCAGAAACACTACTTACATCGTAAAGCGTTGAGGGGTCTTGACTACCCTGCCATACCTGGTTCGAACTTGATCGGAAGATTTTGCAGCTTAATCAGGTGTTGAATCATCATCATGGGTTGGAGCAATCTTTTCTACAGTGGAAGGTTCGACGGGGATTGCTTCATCGAATGGTGATTCAGGGGCTGTATGGAAGACTTTTAAGTCTATCGACAGATACTGACTTTTCTGAACCTTTGTTTGGATCCTTTAACACAAAATATTTGTCACACCGCTTGATAACCTCAAAAGGACCAGAAAATCGAGGTGACAAGGGTGGTTGCACAGCATCATTTCGAACGAGCTCCATTTTGCAGTGCTGGAGCTGTTTGTCAAGATAAGTAGACACTTCAGAATGAACTCGAGGTGGAACAGGTTTTAGGTCACTAATAAAATCCTTTAAATGTTGAACGAGGTTTTGTCTCTGTAAAACACTTGGCATATTCTGAGTTTTAAACTCACCTGGTAAACGAAGATCTTGGCCATACACCAATTCAGCTGGGGAAAGAGGAAAATCCTCCTTCATGGTAGTGCGTAGAACCAATAAAACAATAGGAAGATTGAAGTACCACATGTCTGGAAACTTTTGCATTCTCAGAGCATCTTTCAGACGCCGGTGCAAATTTTCAACCAGCCCATTGGCTTGAGGGTGATAACTGGTGGTAGTAGCATGCTTAATTCCTAAAACGCTCATAAGGTTTTTCCAAAGATAGCCTGTGAATTGACCACCTTGATCCGTTACGACCGATAACGGACAGCCAAAATATTGAATCCAACCGCTAACAAATGCCTCAATTGTAGCCTCTGCTGTAATTTCTTTCATGGGAATGGCTGTAAACCAACGGGAAAAACGATCAACTACTGTCAAAAGATATCTACAGCCATTGCTAGAGGGTAGAGGTCCAACAAGGTCAACAAGCAAATTTTCGAAACGACCCGAAGGAATGCTGAACTGGCCTAACGGAGATTTGTTGTGGCAAATGATTTTACCTTTCTGGCATGAAACACAGCACTTAACCCAATCTCGAATATTTTTTTTCATATTTTTCCAAACAAATCTACGTTGTAAGTTCCGCGTGGCTTTAATGCCGGAGTGTGCCAAGTTATGAATTTTGTGAAAGACAACTTTTTGAAACTGTTCAGGTATGATAGGTCTTACGTTGTCAGTAGAAACATCACATAAAATGACTTGATCTGAATCTTCAATTTTCACTTCAGAAATTTTCAAGCTTGATTTGGAAGGGTTTTCAATCAAAGATTTAATGAACGCGTCATCTTGTTGAGCTTTGGCAATTTCATTGTAATTTAAACCTTCCTGAAAAAAATTCACGTTATTTATTTCAACTCGTGATAAAGCATCGGCCACTACGTTTTGATCACCATGCAAATGCCTTACGTCATTAGTAAACTCTGAAATGTAGCTCATTTGTCGGCTTCGTCTAGGAATGATTGGCTCGCAACGAGAATAAAATGCATGTACAAAGGGTTTGTGATCTGAAAACAAGGTGAAACTGTGTCCATCAACAAAATGCCTGAAATGTCGAATTGCGGCATAAGCAGCAAATAGTTCACGATCAAATGCACTGTAATGCTGTTGCGTTTTATCGAGTTTTCGTGAAAAGAAAGCAATAGGTTGCCACGTACCTTTAAATTCTTGTTGTAAAGCACCACCAACAGAAACGTCACTGGCATCTGCTACAATGCTCAATTTGCAATCTTCACTAGGATAAACCAATAATACTGACTCAGCTAATAAATCCTTGCTTTTTTGAAAAGCGGCTTTGGCTTCTTCGGTCCATGCAATTTCACGAGAAGTTTTGTTGCCTTCCTTTTTCAAATATTCGTTAAGGGGAGCAAGATAAAAAGCCAAATTTTGTACAAAGCGGTGATAAAAATTTATCATTCCCAAATAAGTGCGCAACTGCTTAACATCCTTAGGTAAGGGGTACTTTTGAATAACTTCAGCTTTGGAAGGTAGTGGTTTGATACCATTGGCAGTCACAACATGACCAAGAAACTGCAGTTTCGAAAGTCCAAACTGTGATTTCGTGGGATTAACAATCACACCAAAATTTTTAAGTCTACTAAAAAGTTCGTTCAAATGCTTAACATATTCATCAGGAGAGTTAGAAAACACAATGATGTCATCCACATAGGCTATTGCATTAACATACCTTGCAAAACATGATTAATAAACCGCTGAAACGTTGCACCAGCATTCCTTAAACCAAACGGCATGTACAAGTATTCAAAAAGTCCAAAAGGTGTCGTAATTGCAGTTAAGGCAATGGAATCCTCATCCATTGGAATCTGATGATAGGCTTTTACCAAATCTACTTTTGAGAAATTGCTGGATCCGCCTAATCTGTGGAATAAAGTTTGTAAGTTAGGCACAGGATATTTGTCAACAACTGTGCCTCGATTAATCTGGCGATAATCTCCACATAACCTAAAAGTGTTACCACTAGCAGAAGATTTTGGCACCATGTGAAGTGCTGATGAAAAAGGTGAGTTAGAACGACGAATTATGCCAGCTTCTAATAATTAGTCAATTTCTTTCTTAGCACATTTAAGTTTTTCAGGAGATAGCTGTCGTACTCGCGCAGAGCACGGATAACCTTCAAAAACAATTTTGTGAGTCACTTTGAGTTTCACTTTATTCAGCTTATTCCGAGGACAAGTCACTTCCGGGTAATTTAACAACACATCCGAAAACTTATTTTCAGACACAAATGAAATAGGATAATCAACTTTGGAAGCCATCTGGAAAATTAACGGAATGCTTTTGGTATTCTCAAAAACTAAGCATTTCTTATTGAAGTTAACAGCCATGCCAAAATGAGTTAAAAAATCGGAACCAATTATGTTGTACTTGACATCAGTGACAATAAAAATCCAACTAAACTTTTGCTGAGAACCTAATTGCAGTGTGAGAGGTTTGTTACCGTACGTTGCAATCGGCGAGTGATTTGCTGCAAACAATGATCTGTCATACGATTTAAATGATTGGTCAATTCGTGTAGGTCGAACAATCGAGACCTCAGCCCCGGTATCAACTAAAAATTTCGTTCCAGTTTTAATGCCCAAAACATGAGGCAGCGGACTTTGATCCTCATCCACCTTGACCGCTACTGAGGTGGACTTCACTCGTTTCCCGCAATGAAATTGCAGGGTTTGGTGCATTTCTTTGCACGAGATCCAAATGTTTTATGAAACCAGCAAACGTCTGGTTGTTCACGAGTTTTCCACTTATTATCTTTGTTAAATTGATTAAAGGGCTGCTGCTTATTGAATTTATTTGATTTACCAGACTTACTAAAATTTAAGACATTATTCAACTTTTTTTCTAAAGAGTCCATTCTCGAAAGGATTTCGCTGTTGTTAGACGCAGCTGATTGTTCAGATTTCTTGTGGTCGATAGCAAAAAGAGTATTTTTGACGGCCGACTCTTTGCCACTACTAATCATCTGGTCCGCCGTTATAGCCAATTCATCTAGAGATAAGTTTTTAACTGCTATCAAACAATTTCAAATGTTTTCAGGCATTTTGGCAATAAACAACTCACGAATCATTTCTTAAGACATGTTACTTTTAGCTAATTTGGTCCGCAACATCAACAAAAATTGAGAAGGTTTCTCGGCTGTAACGGAAAAATAATTGAGAAGTTCGGTCACTCTGCTGCTTAGGTTGGGTTCGAACCATTGTAACAACCTCTGTTTGATACATTGATACGAAGCCTGATTAATCAAAAGATCGTGTATAATTAGCAAAACGTCATTCGGGAGACAAGAAGTTAAAGCGTTTTTTCGCTGTTCATCTGCCAAAAATCCACACTGTTGCAACTTCAGTTCAAATAAACTAAACCAAATAGTGGGCATAGATTTATCGAAATCACGAAATACTTTACGAGTGGCATTATACAAGCGATGCTGCCAGCATTGGTGGCAATTAGTATCACGTTGATGAGAATGCGAATCAGATGAACCAGATTCATCTGCAGATAAAGCTTCATCTTTAGGATTTACTTTTACAAGTTTTACCTGGTCATGAGTTGTTGCTGCTGAAGTTTCTTCAATATTAGACATATCGCTCTGTTTGCAAGTCTTCTTCTTGGAGTGTGCTGTTGAAGCCGAAAGTTCACAAAACTTACTAGAATCGAAATTATTTGATTTAGCCTGTGATCTAGTAAAAGGTTTAGTCCCGGTAGCCAGTTTAAACATAAACTAATCTCTTTATGAACCGTCTTGAAAATGCCGAAAAATCGCACAAAAAATACAAAAAACGGGGTCACCAATTTGTGACGTATGGTTCTAATTGTAAATAATGTAGTTAACTCCGTAAATTATAGAAAAACACACGCCACAATAAACTGTAAATAAAAATATATTTTATTGCACTAATCTCTAGCTAACCGAAATAAAATAAATGTAAACGATTTAACTATAAATAAAGTTCAATAAAATACTTGATTTGAAATTGAACTGAAAACGTCGACGTTGATGAAAAATAAGTGGCTGTTGTTGCTTGTTGTTGTTGCTTGTTCCAAAACCAAAAGAGAACTCAAAATAGTTTCTTGCGTCTGAGTTCGGACAGTGAGAAAAAGGCAAATGTCACGCCACCAATCAGCGCATGCTCTAAGCAACCTTCTTGCAAACACCAACAGCGACGCGAAGTCACATGATTAGCATCACAAGCCGGTTGAACAGAACAAGGCTTCGATTCTAGGCGAGGTGACAGCCGTCACACATCTCTCACAAACTCACTAACTAGCCCATTTCTACAAAGCAAATTATTTTGTATTTGTCATCAATGTATTAGACCAAGCCTAGTCTTACTGCTTTAAAAACTCTATGTATTGTACGTTTGCCGTTTGCATGTATCTTTGACTTTGGAATAAATTCTGCTACTATGCAGGCTATTCTGTCATTGAAACTTTGTGTAGCCTTGTCTTCCTACTCTACTACATAGGCCTACCAGATCTGAGATAGGCTACAAACGTAGCACCAAAAGCCTAATGCTTGATGCCATGACCTATTGACGAGTAGGCTACACTGAACTAACTCTGTCACTCTGAAATGCAATCTCATGTGTAATAGAAGTTCTGTTAATGATCCAGCTTTGGGCTTGTACCAATACCATAGCCCTATTGCATACAGGATGGGTATGTGGCAAGGCTTTGTTTTGTTCCTCTGCTCTGATGATTGTTTTCCACAAACCTGTTTCATCTACATTTGTCTGCCTTTGCATCATCTTCGCACCGAACGTCCTAGACCTTTTCTAGTCTAGCCTACCAAAATCAAAATCGTTTTGTTGAAGTCAAGTAATATGTTCAGCTGATTAAAACTAAGTTTGTTGTAGGCAAAATACTAAATAGGCTATTTTAGGATGCTCCTAATTCTGAAAAAAAAAAGTTCAACCGAAGGCACCTTTTACTGTTTTAGCAACGTGTATTGTCTTCAATTCATATTACAGTTATACTGTGACTAAACGTTGTTTATAAAGAGACAATCACCAGCAATAATTGCAAAAAAAATGTAAAAAATTATTGCACGCGGCGCTGCGCTGACGCTGTTACGTCAAGCAGATTTTAGTTGCCACGCTGCGCTGCGCGGTGCACCAACAGCAGCGCGCGGCCACGTACGCTGCACTGTTGCCATCTCTAGTACCTGGCACGAAGCCAGAGTAGTGTGTTTGGGGGGAGCACAAAGACTTGGGTGGGGGGACGCTTACGCAGCCGAGACCAGACAAATTCGGAATGTGGCAGCAATCTGGTGAATATTTTGCTCCAAATCCTATGTTATCGTTCTTTGGTATAAATTTTGCCCTCAAATTTGGTGGTGAAGACCAAAAAAATGAAAAAGGTCTTCATTGCAAAATCTTAGGCTACTTGATTACGTTCACTTGATCTGTCTTGCTGTTTCATAGAAAAAAGCGTTTGTGGTGACCTGTTTTTGGGCAAAAGTTTGCCAGTCGTGCTACTACAAAAGTTTACTTTCGCTTGGGAAGCGCAAGCAGTGATTTGGGGGGACACGGCTCAAAATGCCATTCCCCGTGCATAGGCGTAGCCAGGATTTTTGATTGGGGGGACCCAAACCAAAACTCACATGCCATGAAGTCATCAGAAATTTTCGAAAGAGGAATTTTTTGTGGGACAAAGATATCGTAGAATGGAAGATCAGAAGCCGTGGCCTGGTTTGGCACTTAACCGAGAGTTTTCTAAAGGAGAGGGCTAAAGCAAAAGTTACAAATGAAAATATCTAAATTGGGAGACTTGTGCAAGTAAACTATAGTTTACTCAAACGTATCACAGACGAGAATCTCGGGATGAAGCCTCCAGTCGCTGGACGATTATTTTCAATTTTTTTGAAAAAAAAGCTATTTAATCCTTTTGGATCGCATTTCGCACGTGTTCAGAACCATTTGAAAGAACTAGATTATTAACATTTGAAAGCCAATTGAAAAAAATTAAATTGTTTCAATCCTCCTTTTACGTGTACTTTAGTCGAAAATATGTTTGTAATTTTGCAGTTTGGGGTTAAATTTTATAAGTATTTTAGTAGTAAATAATAATCCACTCGAAGATTTTCCTTTTTTTGTTTTGACATGAAAATAACCAGTTGTAGGTGAAAATGGACGGTCAAGAGGCCCCAGGTTCCTCAATTTAAATTCAATAATTTGTTCAATGAGCATTTTCTCCTAGATAATATTTTTTCAAAACCATTTTTTAGCCTAAAAACTAGCGAGGTGGATGGAGGTAAATTGTTATTGAAAACCGTACAATAGATGGTTGCGCTTATTTACCATGTTGTTGCCCGGGCCGGATTTACATTGTGCGGGACCCCTGGCACTTTAAAGATTTTCGAAACATCTTCCTGCCAAACATAAGTGTAGACCAAAAATAAAGTGTTACCATCCAACGGCAGGGCTCCTATAGCACTGTGCCATACGGTAAATCCCGCCCTGTTATTGCATTACGTTTTTAATAAGGTTAGATAAGAGCCTGAGGTAGCAAATTTTGTGATAAAAACCCTTAATTTCAGCCGGGCTATACATTTTAATTGATTGGCAAAATTTAAATTTAGAGGGCCCGGGCCCCCTGGTAGTCAATATTATTGTTAATTACTGTTTGTAGGCAAAAAATGCTAAAAGAAACTGAAACTGAGGAAACAATAGTTTTTTTTGTCAGATTTTCATCATAGGTAGCATTTCAATTGGAGGGGTCCGGGCCCCGTGGGCCACCCCTCTGGCTACGCCTATGGCCCGTGGCGCCGGGCCTGAGTAGTTACGTCAATGCGTAGCAAAATAAATTTTGCTACAATAGTTAACAATAAAACTAAGAATTGAATTTATAGTGCGCTGAGAATTGAACTAACAAATAGAACCAGGTAATAAATAAGCTTCAAAGACAACTTAGTTATGGAGTTATACTCGTAGAAAAAATACTCAGTGTAACATGAATCGCATTGAGCATCATTTGCTTAACATGTGCGTTATTAGTACGTATCTCCTTCGACTTGTGAACACCAGTATCTTAAACGCTCGATCTATTTTTGTTTCAAAGTTGGACGAAATCATCGCAGGGACGTGAATCACCTACCATTTCTACAAAACTCCCAGAAATGTTTTGGAACTCAGTCGATTGATAAATTTTCCTGTCGGATCTCTACTCGAAGAATTATTTTAGTGGTTGAGGGCCGAGAGTGTGATAAACAGATCAACTACTTCAGAGCAATAAGAGCCGGGACAGAATTGCATAGAAGCTTAATACTGTTTGTCATTGTGCTTCAATTGCAAAACCTTAAAGGCGGGCTATAATGGCATTAGAAAATTATTTTAAAAATAGCGTTAATTACTTTTGAACCCAGCAGCATAAGCATGACTCTAAAAACCTTTTCGTTTTCGAAAAATCGCTAATTTAGTGTTCCATTGTCTTGGTGATTATGACGACAGTGAGCCTCTACGTTTTTGGCGGGTGTTCAGTTTGGCTGGGTTTTGCCATAAGAGCGAGAAAGTGTCCAGAAAAAAAGCGAATATAGAAGCAGAAAACAGCTTGCGCGATCGGTCATATTGCTGGCGAGTACTATCAGATCAAGTACGTGTAAACAATATCATTTTCGCGATTGTAGGCAGTACTGGTATAGTTTTTTGGGGGGAGGCAAACGATAGGTCAATATCGGCAGCTAAAGCTTACTGGTACTGTCTACCTAGTATAGCCTACTGCATGGGCGAGTCGTATCACTTTCAGTAAAATAGGTTAGGTACGCGTGGCCGAAAACAAGACGCTTAAAAGGAAGAATCTGCAATTTAAAATAACATAAGCAGACTTAGTGCTTTTGGACTCAGACTACATAGGCTTTTGGACAGTTTATAGGCTTTTGGACTGGGACTGAGATCCCTGTGTTACCTGTCTCTACGTTTGAAGTAGGCCTAGAAAATTTGGCCAAAAACTTACCCTTAGGCCTAAATAACTAACCAATTCTGAATTGTTCGTTTTGTTGCTACCAATGCCAGCTTTTTTCTCCTAAAATATGCTGAAGTAAAGTGTATTACTTATTGCATTGTTTCTAGAAATCAATTGCACTCCTACCCACAGATGAAGTATAATATTTTTTGAAACGGTACCTCCCTCTCCTACAAACGATAGGTCTACAGGCAACCAGTTGCAAAAATAGTTTTGACAAGAACTAGGCCTACCCAAGTTTCACGACACACTACTCTACAATTACTGTGTAGGCTAAGTGAATAGCTTTAGGCTTGCAGGCCTTAATCATTCATAGATTAATTGCGACACTAATGTCTATAACCAACTAATATTTCAGATTTATCTTAGTCTGTAGCAAGTTGCTGTAAGCAAACTTTTCACTTACTGGTCTATGTTAAAATTCTGATTGTTTAAAAAAACAAAATGGAAAGAAAGAATATCAAATCAAATCTTTCATTACACTCGCTGTATTACGCCGAAGCGTGTAACGAGTTGGCGGGGCCCATCTCTGCGTCATTGGCTCATTGCGCCCGGGCAACACAGCTCCCTTCGAAGAAATGTCGCAGCGGTGGCGAGCCGTTGGCAACACTGTGTCCGATTTGACCGACCCGAGATTTGAACCTCAGACCTCCCGCTCCAGAGACGAATGCCTTACCGCTTGACCAACTGGCCGGTCCGGTAGCTGAAATTTTTGTTCCCCAATCTGCAATAACGTGCTGTCCTGCACAATTATGGCTTTCTAAACCCTCATACAAAGCACAAGTTTGAGCTGGTTGACAACTTTTTCTACATTGCATTAAGCTTTGCAAAAATAGTTTTGAATAAATAGTTTATGAAAAATTTGATCAAGTACAAATTCTGTTCTTTATTGCTTAGTAAAATGTTTTACAGATTTCAGATTTGTTAAATAGCCTAAGTTTTTGTGTTTTACCTAATGTGCATGTACATTTATTTTATATCCTTGACAGTTGTGTGGTTACTTGAACATTGAATCAAGATCAAATCATAAACTGTGCAGTGTGCACATGGTATTGAATAAAAGATGAATTAAAATAACACCAAGTACCGTTAGGTGACAGTACAACGAAAATACCGGTGCATTACGAAGATATGTGTCCAGACAGAAGGTATGCCAGTGTGTCACTTTTATATCAAAATGGACTACTATATGTTCCACATTTATGTCAAAAAATGTGCAGCTTCTGAGATGGAAGATCCACCCTGCATGCACTTGTGGTGCTTCGTGTTTACTTCACGCGCTTCGTGCAGAAGTCAATAATTTTGCAATGATGACTAATTAAGCCTACAATATAAAAGAATCGTTGCCCAATCTTACATCCACCTCTGATCTTAGTATGTGTGATTTCTGATTTACAAAGTTTTTTATACATCAATTCAGTTCATGATTAGCCACATTCTAAACGATAGAAGTTTTTGTCAAAACTACTTAATTGCTTTTGGAATAAAACTGTTATACTTCATGCCACTAAACTAACTTATACTTCTTTTTATTAAGCATACAAGGCTCATTTTTCCTTTAACTAGAAAAAAGCTAAGAACAATGCTAGCTTCAGCAGTCACCATGCAAAAAATTTAGACACAGGCTAGAACAATGCGTTGTCAGCAACCAGCATAGTTTTTCTAAGGCCTTTTCTACATTGCCATTGTTGATTTGTCAAACAGTAATCATAATGAATGACAAAAGACAATGTTTCGCCAAGCAAAACTTTATTTGTGGCACTTTTTTTCCATAAAAAGGACAAATGAGGTTAAAACTTTGAGACGGAACAATTAGCCTGACCCTCTCAAAAAGTGTAGCTACACTAATTGGAGTGAACTCAGAACTGCATATCACCAGATGTATATAGTCACTCATAATTCTGAAGTAACAGAGGGAAAATGCATTCTGCCGAAAAATTTCTGGAAAAAACCAGCAATCTTTCAGTTAAGACCTGGTTTATATTTTTGTTTTCAACTAAATTTAAACAAAAAACAACAAATTTTTTGGGAAGGCATTTTTTTGGAGGAAAGAGCTGGGACTTTACCTTAATTTGACAGAAAAAAAGCAATGAATTTTTGGTGACAACCTTTTTTTGCTCTTCACATAAATTTGAAAGTAAAAAGCAGTGAGTTTCTGGCGCAAAATTTTTAGAAGCTTGCCTCTCTGGCTCAAACCTTTAGTAACTCCACATAGTATTGTTAAATCAGCATAAACACTTGCTGCTAAAATTAGTCTCAGCACTCGTGTACAAATTACTTGTCTTAACGTTTGTGTACAATACAATGCCTTTGCATGTTTATGATACTCGTAAATTATTATAGTTTTAGATTTCCAAATTTTGTTATCCTGGAAGCTACAGTGAACGACTACACATAACAGCATACTCTCTGCTCTTCCTTTTAAGGTAGAGATAAAGAAACCCTCTTCGATATGTGATGAGATGCTCAAATGAACGAGTGGTCTAAAGTAAGTAAATCTTTCAATGTTACTAACATGAATCTTCATCAGTGGCGTATTTAGATAGGGGGGCATTGTGCCATGTCCCCCCTTTGGGGTGCCAGTAATGCATAAATATTTAAGAATAGTGCGCAAAATTGAGTCATGGCCCCCCTTTGGAATTTGGGCAGAAAAACGAGCTAATTCTGAGTGAAGACCTTTTTTGTTTGATCTTCATTATTCTCAAATTTCCTCCCCCCCCCCTTTCGAAAATCCTGCGTACGCTAGTGATCTTCACTATTACGATGAAAAACGATCATTCCATTGGAAAGTTCTCGACAAAGCAATTGCCCAGCTAGTGGAGACTACAAAGTCCGTTTAAACACTAACGTACTGAAATACTGGCAAATTAACTCATGTATGGTACTGCATTGTAAGTAACTACTTTGTAAAACTTCAATCGAAACATATTTCTCAATTTATTATGCAACTTATTTTTCCTCGGATAAACTGTTGCAATGGGCCAAAATAAGACCTACGCAGCAATTGTAGGTAGACTGCCCAAAAGAAACAGGGAAGCCCATTAGTGCACATTGCATCGATGGCCATTAATAGTAAAAATCATGTTTACGACTTTGATAGCATAATGTGGGTCCGACCCACATCTTGGTTCTTTGAGTCTTACATTAGGCACTTTACGAAAAATACAGTAAAGCTTTACGCAGAGTCGTTGAGAGGGGAAGCAAAGGGGCATGGAGTACTCATGCCCCGTATTTGGTTTGAAACATGATATGAGGCAAATATCGAGAAATGAATAGGAACGCGAGCCACTATTAATTTATAAGAAAAACAGGTTTTGAAAACTTTTTTTGGTCTTCAACCTAAATTCTTAGTACAGAATAGCTGCTCGGTTGAGAAGCTTTGCTTTCGTTTTTATTATGCTATGTACCCGAACCCGGGATTTATCTCAACGGCCTTGGCTTTAAATAATTTATGGTAAGCATCTTTTAGGAAAGCAACAATATTTTTAATTTTTTTATCATGAATTTTTTGTTGGTATCCACGACGAAATAGTTGTCTTGTTTAATGTTTTGTTTGGTACAATATTTGTGAGTGATTAATCCTTCGTGATATGTGTAATTTAATGCAGATGGGTCGTCAGAAGACAGCATCATTTGGGTCCCTGAAGAAGCTGCGAAGTCGCGATTTCATATTCAGCGGCATATTACGCTTATTGGTGCATAGAGATGCTATCAAGAAGTTGCCGTTTGGCGTAGATGATGCCTAAGCTGTGCTACACAGTTTGACGATGTCTGAATAGAAATTTTTGCGTGACTGTTATCCTAAGCTGTTCAAATAACATTATGCATTATCTTTTGTATTGATAGCCCTCATTGATTTTTTGTGGCATTAGAAGTACAGTTACCGTTGACTATAAAATCACCATAAAAGGTTAGAAGCATAACAGTCTGTTTCGTCCTAAATACTCATCAGATGCTAATCTGTTAAAGGAACATCCTTAAAGTCAGCTACAGTTGCATGCCCAATATGGCTTCAATTATATCTAATCTAGCCGCAACAAAAACTTCCTCAGTAAAAAACAAGAGCGAAAAACCACCATCCCTTTTTACCACTGCTTACCAACCCGGATTTCCTGAGGTAAAGTCCTCGAGGACGTCCTTGGCCTTGGCCTCGAAGCCTCAAGTCCTCGAAAATTACCCTGTCTTCGGCTCGAGGACAGCACTATTTTTTGATTTGTTAAAAGTTTGTAGATCGCCTGAAAAATTATTTTAAAGAACTGTTCTTTTTGGAGATCGCCTGGAAAAATTTTTGAAGACCTTTTTTTTGGCAGAAGATTTGCGCCTGTGTCCTTGGCCTCGAGAAGATCTGTCCTCGGAAGGGCTGTTCTTGGCCTTGGCCTCGGTTTTTTTGTGTCCTTGGCCTTGTATCCTCGACTCCACATCTGTGCGTTTTGATCCTGCAATTTATGCATGACTGAAAAACTCGCAAGTTTTTTAGCTGACAAACATAATGCGCTCAATAAAAGATGAGACTTTACGGGGAAATGCAAGCACAAAAATAAATACAAGCTGAAAAACTTTTGACCTTAGTTTTATTGTTTTTTACCAATGTTTTTAACTGATGCTTTTAATCAGTGTGGCATATCAAAGCAAAAACACTGCAGTTTAGCAGTTATGGAGTGTTTTGGCTTAGCAGGTTGTATATCATTTAGTGTTAGCTTTCTGAGAATTTTAATGTTTTCGGTATTATAATTCTTTTACATATTATAGCATCTGATGAGTCCTTGGGACGAAACAGGCTGTTGCGCTTTTTACCTTTTATAGTGATTTTGTAGTTGTATTTTGTTATGATTTTATCTCTGCATGTCATCGAGCACAGTTTTAGAAGATTGCCTACAAACAACTTTCTCGTTACCGGTAATTAAAGTTCTTAAACAACATGAAAGATTATCAAGTTCAGCTGTTCGAAAGGTTTTCAGTTCCTTCAACCCTATTAACTCTCAACTCAAATTTCAGCCAGCGAGTAACCCTTATCAAGTCAAAATGGATACCAAGTTTCTAAGATTCTTGAGGTTTTATAAACAACTGTCAGTTGGAAAGAAATTGAAATATTTTTATTCGCTAGATAGTGCAGTATACTAATTTGAGTAGTGTTTGTAGTTACTGGACTTTCTTTCGTATTTACAATCAAAACATTTTGTTTTTATGGTGTATGCTTTTGAAAACCTTTAGAACTTTTTAAACTCAAGCTTTCAACTTAAAAGTTCAACATAATTCTCTTTCTGTTGAAACTTTTTGATAAATCTTAAGCAATTTCGGCTGTCGCATTGTTACGGAAAGTCGGAGTCTTATCGATTTTTTGTATAATTTTTTTCTGAAGTTTTGTACTGTATTTCATTTCCATATTTGTCATTTTACGTGTAATTTTTTTTCCGCACACTCGTCTACTGTTATTTTGTTTTTGCAGATGTTTTTCTGCACAGGCAATGCATAACGTAACCTTACATATGTTTTTGAATAAAATGTAAAAAAGCTCCTTTGAATTATCGATAAAGCAGTCTTAAGTCAATGACATTATTCTATTTACTGGCCGAAAATTGTGCCCTTTCCCCAATTATATTGCCAAAAGTTGGTGTTTGACCAGATCGTTTTCCTTTGAGTTTCTTCTTTCTATCATAATTTCGGGAAGGTTAGGTAGTGCCATCTCTTGGCCAATCATCAGCGATACTTTTCACTGGTCGTAAAAATCGTGAACGTGCGAGCGTTTTTTAAGTTTTATTTAAAGCAGAAATTCAGTACACACGGCGCACTGCTTTAATTAATATAAATTAAGGATGCACTCACCATTTTATACATATTAATGCATCAAAAGTTTGTTATAAAACAACTTTTTAATAAAATGAATTAATAATCGGCAAACACAAATCATCTTACCAGAAAACGAAAATTTACGAAAGGATTGCTAGTTGAGCGATAACGCTTTCATTTCTGGAGCGAGAGCTCTGAGATTCAAATCATTAGGCCGGTCAAATTGGACACAGTGTTGCAATGGCTCATCACCGCTGCAAGATTTCGAAGAAGTGTACGCACAGTAGCCAGGGCGCAAAGACGCGGAGATGGGGCCCCTCAAACTCGTTACACGATTCGGCGTAATACAGCGAGTATAATGAAACGTTTGATTTAGACGTGTTTCGCTTCAGCTGACAAGGGTACACTCACACAAAAACTGTAGCCTAGGCCTTAGAGGTGGAGTCTTCTAGGACACAATTTAAAGTCCTTGGCCTCGAAGCCTGCAAGTCCTCGAAAATGCCCTGCCCTCGGCTAGAGTACTTTTCAAAAATGCCCTGTCCTCGACAGCACCATTTTTTGATTTGTTAAAAATGGGCCAAGGTCATGACAGTTTTTTTTTTCATCTTGTTGGAGCAAGCCAGAGACCTCGCGGAAAATTTCCGATGACCTTTTTTTTTGGGAGTACATCTGATATTCGCGGAAAATTTTGCGATTTTTTTTGAGTGATGACCTTTTTTTTGGAGAACACTTGCGCATTGTGTCCTTGGCCTCAAGAAGGTCCGTCCTTGGAAGGTCGGTCCTTAGCCTCGGATCTTTTTTCTGTTCTTGGCTTTTGCCTCGAGCCTTGTGTTCTCGACTCCACTTCTGCCAGGCCTAACAACCCAAAATTTGACGCAGTACAATTACATCCAACCCCAGCCGTTGGAAACAGTTGGCTTCCCGATGCCCACGATAGCTATGCGGAGGATTTCACCGATGCACAACCAAATACAAAAATTATAGAAAAACAGCAATTAAGCTTCACTAAAAAAATACGTTGAAACCACAAAAGCCAGATGGGGGACCAAAGTCCTCACCTCCTACTCTTCTGTTGACCAAGTACAAAATAAACAAATGCCTTTTTTCGTGCTCTAGCGCCAGTCTATTGCAGTGATATGACTTCCAAATTTGTTCCAACATTTTTAAAACGTATTTCAAATCATACGTATTCATCATAGCGACGGCGGGAAGTCCTCTCGCGTAGTGGGTTTGTGCCAGATTAAAAATAAAATCCTTTACGGTGGACGGTGATAATGATGTCATCTTTGTTTTTATGTATTAACGAATCAGTGAGCAACCTCATTCGAAAAGCCCAACTATAGAAAAACCACAACGATGATGTGTTCAAGTATGAGGTGCAATTCAATTTTTTGAATTGATTTTCTTCTGCGCTTAAGGATCTCGCTTGCCTGTCTGATGAATAAAGCATTGCCAAGCATTCACCCCTGAAAATTTAAAAACTGATAAATTTTTTAGATATTTTCTCTGATTTGAATATTTAATACATCGTTATAAACGCGAAAGTGGGTAACAAGTTAGCAAGATCCACCTACGCACCATTGCTCCAACACAACACAGTTTTAAACAAGAAAATGTTGGAACGGTGGCAACTTGCAAGCAGTGCCGTCGTCAGAGCAACCGAAGTGAGGGGGCACCTGCCGAATGTGGGTGGGCACTAAAATAAACTGAGTTTTTGCACATAAAAACTGATATTTTACGGATACAAATTATGTGCTATTTTATCAATTTTGCATTCATGCCTGAAAAAAAAAGACATGTAAGGCCGGCAGCGTTTTTTAGCTCGTTTTGTATCTGGCCCATATAATCATTGAAAAATCTGTCTGCAGCACTAAATGCGACCAGAAGCGCAACCAGAATTTTGCTGAGAGGGAAGGGGTTTAAACGAAAAGTAAAAATTTTTTGCACAAAAATTGTCTAATTAAGGCCCTGTGCTGAACAAAGTGATGCAACTCAAGCGTGTCACAGAGAGCCTGGGGGGGGGATATCCTCCCACCGCTGGACAATTTTTGTGATTTTGCAGCAAAAATAGCAATTTTAACGCTATTTTACTCACATTTTGCAAGTTTTTGAAGCCATATGAATATCAAATCAAAATCAAATCTTTCATTACACCCGCTGTATTACTCTGAAGCGTGCAACGAGTTTGCGGGGCCCGTCTCCGCGTCATTGCGCCCGGGCAAAACAGCTTTCCTTGACGAAATGTCGCAGTTGTAGCGAGCCGTTGGCAACACTGTGTCCAATTTGACCGGCCCAAGATCTGAACCTCAAACATCCCCCTCCATAGAGGAACGCGTTACCGCTTGACCAACTGGCCGGTAACTGATAAACAAAAAAATGCTGCCCATAAAATTCTATGAAAAGTTTATCATGCACACTCACTCCAGTTAATAGCCTAATATAATACAACTAAATCCACTTTGTACAACTACATGCATTTTCTTACAACTACAGCCATATGAATAACAACAGTAAATAGCTAAAATTTAAAATTCATTGAAAAGATTAAATTGCCGAGCCCATTCTGTCCCCCTTATACTTCAGTCAAGTTAAAAACGTATTTAAATGCTTGTATTTTGGGGCTAACGTTTCTAAGTGACTTGGCTAAAGGGAGCTGAAGCTCCCTTAGCCCCTTCCCCTTGGTTGTGCCTCTGACTGCGACCTAAAAAAATCTTGGGAGTGCTCTAAAAAAATAAAACAGCTGGTCTTTTAAAATGTTTTCAAGTACTGCTTCAGGTCATAATCAATAACGAAATACCGGTACCAATTCTGCAGGATTACATCTCTATTCCGCGACACATCCTTAAAGGCCTGGTAATAAGACGGATTATTGCGTCACATTTATGCACAGCAGTTGGTTGCCAGCAATTTCGCAAAGAATCAAGAGAACTTTTAACGAAAATTATGTTTGAACGTTATTATTTTTTTCATTATTGTCTGGTCGCTACGTGATGTTCCAAAACTGTATTCTGAGTAGACCGAAATGGGGGGGGCACACAAAAGCAGTCGTTAGGGGGGGCACGCCCCCATGGCCCCCCATAGCGACGGCACTGCTCGCAAGCCGTCAGAAACATCTTTCTCATATCTTCACCCAAAGTGGTTCTCTGATGTGTGATCTCATGTCTTCACCCTCTCTGTTTGTACTTTCGTGAATTCTTAGAAAGTGTGCGTTTGCCTATTTAAAGATTGAATTTACTTATTTTCTAAGCCAACTGTTAGTCTCTTTACTTGTCAATGTAGTCTCTCTTGCCTTCTTCCTCTCCATTGTGTTTCTGCAAATTTTCAATAGACTTCTGCTGGCCTTCAAGAAATGAACTTGTTGATTTTTTTCTTGTCTGTCGAACGTCGATGTAGACTTTTGTCCTCTCTCCTCTGTAACTGCCTAAAACTAGAAAAGATACGCTCTGTGGTCTACAGATGCAATATTTTACTTTGGCATATTAAATTGTCAAGTTCCTCCAGTACCCATAGAGGAGCTACTCAGTGGTGCCATAGGCATCGATTTTTTGTTAATTGCAAATTCCGAGGAGGCGAAATGTTTCTGCGAAGTTTGATTAAACTTAATTCTATTTCAGTCGGGAATTTTGCTCCCAAATTCAGGTAAAGACCAAAAAACAAGGTCTTCGCCGCATTCTGGATCTATCTCAGTCCTGAATTTCGGATTTCTTGTTGCCAAGTGGGTATTACTTGCCAGAAAACCTAGGGGGCCATACATATTTCGCCACCTTCAGTGTTAGACCTGAGGGGGGCCGCCCGCGGCCCCCCAAAAAATTGACACCTATGAGTGGTGCTATTCAAATTTTGCAGGAACCGGATCTGCAACAAAGGGGTCAGTGCCAACTGCCAAGCCTCCCTCCAGAGTGTGTGGTGGAAAATTGGTAGCTTGACTTGAAAATGGAAAGGTCCCTTCGCTGTCTCTTGGCCAAAGCAACTTGGTGAATAAAACAAAATATTCCTTAAATTTGGCGACCGGTTTCTTCAAGCAAATGCAAAAGATAAATATGCAAGTAATTTTGAACAGCCGGTTCTCTAACTTATTAATGGCTAGCGCACACTGGCTAAATTGCACCACAAGGCTGTGAAGTGTGAGCTATACTGCCTTGATTATCATGATTGATGACCATAGCCTTCCTCTTAATCTCTTCTTATCTAAATAAGTTAAATTGTAGAAACACTTGTCCTGCTGCATATCTACAGAGCCTCAGTCATCATCTTTATAAGAAGCCTGCTTCTGAAACTCTATGAAAAGCCACTTTGCCATTTATCTATCTTTGAACTCTGATTACATACCTTGGGTGTGATTCAATTGTTGGTCTTTGTCGAGTTTCTCTGCACTCAAAATAGATCAAGTAGGACTACCAGCAGTTCACCACCTCCAACTCGCATTATACTGTAAAAAAACAAAAAAACTACAAAAAAATGCATCAAGTCCAAAGCAGTAAAAGTTTGGAGCAATATTCAGAAATAAAAAATAAATCTTTATCATTTCAAATTCATTGCAAAACTATTCATTAAACAAATTTCAGTTTTTTCCATGTCGTTGAATTCTGTGAAAATTACACTTTTATATCGTTCATTTTCTAAACCATATTTTCATCTTTCTCTGTTGAATGACTATATGGCTTGAAGACCGAAAAGTCCATTTGCAGCCTTCCCTTGCTGCTCAACACCCATGGAGTGTGTAGTTATGAAATCTACAGTATCAGTTATTGCAATACTTTTTCTCATTTTATGGATCTGTGCACAACGCAAACAATAAAAATTCAATTCAATTACCATGCAGTAGAATTCATTGTAGTGACCAAGTTTGCTGCATTTGGCAAGCAAAGTTTGATATGGTGTAAATTGCTAAGACCAACTCTTTGACCGCCATATTTTCACATAAAATCAAAGCCACCACAAATCTTATGATGCTACTTTTAGTTCAATACCTAAACCAAAGCAAAATGTAAAAGTTTTCAAACAAAATAAACATTTATAGAGGTTGAATAGCAGAAAACCAACTAGGCAATATAATCACATTCACACTGTTTTGCAGAAGCAAATTTTGAAGAAAATCTAACAAAACATAAAAGTAGAAATTGCATTTTGTAAAATGGCTTAATAACAAACAGTTAGCTTTTTGCCTTTCTATACAATCAAGAAAAATTGATAAAAGGTAATAAGCACAGGTGGAGTCGAGGACACAAGACTCGAGGCCAAGGCCAACGACACAAAAAAATTTCGAGGCCAAGGACCAAGGACACAGACGAAAGTGTTCTCAAAAAAAAGGTCTTCAAACATTTTTTTCATGCGATTTCAACAAAAAAGGTCTACAAAATTTTTTTTCAAGCGATCTCTACTTGAGGAAACCAAAACAAAGGTCTTTGAAGATTTTCCGCAAGGTTTCTGGCTTTTTCCGACGAAATTTCTACGGTTCAAAAATAGTGCTGTCCTCGAGCCGAGGACAGGGAAATTTTAGAGGATCTTGAGGCTTCAAGGCCAAGGCTAAGGACTTCAAAATGTGTCCTCGAGGACTCCACCTCTGGCAATAAGTAGAAGCTGTTAAATTTATTGGTGATCTGCTTATTTCATGAGGTCAAGCAATACCGGTTTAAGTAATTCCCAAACTTAATCTAAGAAAAGAAAAAAAATTTTTTCTCAATATTTGCTATCCAATCGTAATCAGCAGTTAGCTAATTGTGATAAGTAGCCTAGCTAGCATATTATTGAAATGCTAGATTTCTGCCATCCTTTCGTAGCATTAAGCACTTTCAAAGATTCAAAATTCCTCACATGCAAAAAACTCTTTGCTCATAGGAACTTGCTACTGACAAAGATAGGCTATACATTACCATTAAAAAGCTATAGAAATTTTAACAAATTTATGCCCTGAGGCTGCTCCTATTGATTATGGTACCACTACGCACCAATACACCTGGTTTGTTTTGATTTAGACTTGCTAGCCAAATGCAATTGGCTTGGCCTACATAACAATTGAGGTGTGTTGTGAAACCGAATTTTTGTCACAACCTAGTTCTGTAAAACTAATGGGCTATATTTTTAGGAGGTAGAGGTAGCCTATTGTTATTCAGAGGTACTTTATTGCTTGGTCTGGTTTCTGGCAAAATAAAAGCAAATTTTACTGCGGCCTTAAGCAGTTGTACCATCTGACCACTGTGGCAGAAGAAAAATGCTTAGAATTGATTTTTCCTAACTTTATAACCGTTGCAGCATACAAACAATACGGTATTAAAAATAAAGTAAAATTTCGAAATAAATATGCTCACCTGGACATAGGCCTAGCTTAATTTTTAGCTATCACAAACACTTGGCAGCAAAATAAACAATTGGTTAAGCTACAGTATTGGCCACTTCAAGCAATAATAACATCAAAAATAGAAATAGGAACAATTTCTCTATAAATTATACTAACTGCGTGCTAACACTGAATCTCAGATCTAGCCTAGTATACCAAGGCGTGGTAACACAGGGATCTCAGTCTGAGTCCAATAGCCTATAAACTTGCTCTAAGTCTGCTTATGTTATTTCAAATTGCAGATTCTTCCTTTTAAGCGTCTTGTTTTCGGCCACGCGTACCTAACCTATTTTACTGAAAGTGATACGACTCGCCCATGCAGTAGGCTATTATACTAGGTAGACAGTACCAGTAAGCTTTAGCTGCCGATATTGACCTATCGTTTGCCTCCCCCCAAAAAACTATACCAGTACTGCCTACAATCGCGAAAATGATATTGTTTACACGTACTTGATCTGATAGTACTCGCCAGCAATATGACCGATCGCGCAAGCTGTTTTCTGCTTCTATATTCGCTTTTTTTCTGGACACTTTCTCGCTCTTATGGCAAAACCCAGCCAAACTGAACACCCGCCAAAAACGTAGAGGCTCACTGTCGTCATAATCACCAAGACAATGGAACACTAAATTAGCGATTTTTCGAAAGTGAAAGGGTTTTTAGAGTCATGCTTATGCTGCTGGGTTCAAAAGTAATTAACGCTATTTTTAAAATATTTTCCATGGGCCATTATAGGTCCCCTTTAACTTATTTAAGTCGATATTTCTTATTGCCTTTTGGTTGTGTAGAAAACGCGATAAGGAATTTAACTTCCTAGTATAACTTCCAAGGGTAACTTTTTTAGTAATTTCTAAAGCGCTGGTTTAACCAATCAGCATTTTGAAATGCTTGTTTTTTTGAAAGGAGCATGCCAACAACTAATTAAATGGTGATTTGCTTATTTGTCTACCATTTAAGCCTGCTAATGCCGATTGCAACCTGAAATGATACCTTAAAAGCTTGACTAATTAACTTTCGTAAATAAAGTTGAAGTTTCACAATTAGATGCCGTATTTGAATGCCACCGTTTTTTTTACTATTTATTTTTTTAAAGTAGCGACAAGCGGCAGCGGCCGCTGTTTTGCATGCAAGTAGTGGCAGCGGCGCGACTTTTTGATTTGAGTAGCGATAAGCGGCAGCACCGCTAAACCTATTAGGGTGTCACGCTATGCTTACAATGCTGTGCTAAGCTGCGGCACCCACTGTGGCATGCTATGCCTACTATATGCCATACTAAGTCTACACTGCCATACTATGCCTATCGTGCCATACTAAACCTACTACAAACTATACCATAAAACACCATAATTATTCACCTACATAGGTAAAACAAATCCACAACGGAAACCAGCCTTAGTAGAAGCTACTCATGCAAACGCTCACGCACGAGCCATTGCCTTTTTCTCTTACATTTGGTTTAAATACGACATTTTGTCACTGCATTGCTTCAAGCTGTGCAGTGTAGTGGTTATCATGCTCAGCCACCAACCCTCTGCATACGGGTTCGATTCGCGGTTGGGTAGTGAATATGTGATGCAGTATGCAGGAATTGGAAAGGAAATGCACGAAGCTATCTTTTTTTTTGCTTCAAAACCTTGCATTACAGGTAGGATTGGGGCAGCGATGCCAGCCTGAGGGGATAGCAATTACGTAGTAGCAGCTTTTTAGCTTACAAAAGCGACGTACCATTACGCTTGAGTGGACTTCCTGCGTAAGTTTTGCACGACTAGCTCCTCGTACCAGCCATACAATTCATAGACTGGAGTTGCGGCAAAGTGGGATTTTGCACTTTTTAGCAGAAACTAGAGTGCCATTGTCTAAATATCAGATTGGAGTGCTATCCTAACGTTAACATTGATCCATCAATATTCTGCGCCAACCACTAACATTTTCAATCAAATTTTCCACCCAATGCCAACATGCAATAATCAACCTTACTATACCAATGCTTAAATTCATCAATTAATTTTCCTACTCTACTTCTAACATTTATCTATCAATTTTCCTAGTCAAGTGCTAACGATTGTCAACCAAATTTTCCAAGCCTAATGCTTGCGTTCATCAGATAATTTTTCCAGTTAAGAGCTAACAGTTGTCAAATTTCCTAGCCTAATGCTAATATTTATACATCAAGTTACTTAGTCTAATGCCAACAGCCAATAATCTACCTTCTTATGCCAATGCTTTCAATTAATTTTTCTTGTCTAGTGCTGACATTTATCAGTTAATTTTCCTACTCCACAGCCAACTTTATCAATCAATTTTCCTAGCCTAATAATGGTAATATTAATCAGTTTTCCTACTCTAATTTAATATTATCAATCAATTTTCCAAAATTAATGCTTACATTTATCAATGAATTTCGTAATCTAACACTAACATTCATCAATCAATTATCTTAGTTTAATGCTAACATTTATCAATCAATTTTCCTAGTCTACTGTCAACATTCATCAATTAATTTTCCAAGTCTAATGCCAACATCCAATAATTAACCTTCTTATACCAATGTTTACAGTCATCAATCAATTTTCCTAGTCTAATGCTAACCTTAATCAATCAATTTTCCTAGCCTAATATCCATTCAATTTGCTAGCCTAATATCCATCAATTTTTCTAGCCTAATGCTCGTGTTTACATGTTGGTAATGCCCAAAAATAAACAATCAAATTTGATCGCTAGTGTAAAAACGCCAAACAGCTAAACATACGTTTTATCAACAATTATAAACTCAAGAATAAAAGGGGGGGGGGGAGGGAGCTATCCAGTGTTAGTTAACTCCTAATCACTTTTCTGAAATATGTTTCCATTAGCCCCCCCCCCAATTATTTTTCTTTATAAAACATAGACGAAATAGATTACTCCGTGTGAGTTTTATTGAATAATAGGATTTTATGATTTACCTGCATGTAAACAAGAGAACTACAATGTTATCATTAGCCACCAGAGGTGGAGTCGAGGACACAAGGCTCGAGGCCAAGGCCAAGGACACAAAAAAAATCCGAGGCCAAAGCCAAGGACAGCCTTTCCGAGGACAGAACCTCTCGAGGCCAAGGACAGGAATGCTCGAGGCCAAGGCCAAGGACCGAGGACACAGGCGCAAGTGTTCTCCAAGAAAAAAAAAAGTCTTCAAAAATTTTTTTAGGCGATCTCCAATTCATTGGCGTACCCAGAATTTTTGATTGAGGGAGGTCTAAACCACAAATCACTTGAAATGACGTCATCAAAATTTTTCCAAAGAGGAAGTTTTTGTGGGACAAATACATTGTAGGATAGAAGATCTGAAATCGTTGGCTGTTGGCACGTAACCAGGATTTTGCAAAGGGAGAGGGCTTAAACTAATAGTTCAAAAACGCAAATATTTAACTTTGGAAACGTGTTGAGTAAGCTAGTGTAACTCAAAGATATCACAAACGGGAGGTCTAGAGGCGGGGCCCCCAGCCGCCAGAGGCTTTGAGGGGGGATTTTTCTTTTTCTAATTTTGTGGAAAAAAAAAGCTATTTTAATGCCATTGAATCACATTTCGCAAGTGTTCAGAGCCATTTAAAAGCACTCGATTTTTGACATTTGAAAGCCAATTAAAAAAACCAAATTGCTTAATACTCCTTTTACTTGCAATTTACGTCCAAAACAAGTTTAACATCTTGGATTTTGGAGTTAAATTTAATTGTAAGTGATCTGGTCCAGGTAGGGGAAAGTAAGGTGCATTGTCTCTTCCAACATTTTAGCAGCAAATAATAATCCACTCGAAGATTTTCCTTTGAGATTTTTGTTTTGTCATGACAATTACCAGTTATAGGAGTACATGTTCGGCCAGGGGGGCCAGGCCCCCTCAATTGAAGTTTAATGATTCGTTCAATCAGCATTTTCCATGGCTAATTTTTAAAAAAAGTATTTTGTGCATAAAAGCTGGCGAGGTTGGAGGTGAATTACTGAATTGTTATTGAAAAATGGTAAAATAGATGGTTACGGCAACTAACCATGTTATTGCCGGGCCGGATTTATTTCGCGCTAGGCCCCTGGCACTTTGGAGATTTTCGCAACATCTTTCTGCCAAATATAGGTGAAGACCAAAAAAAGTCTTACGATTTTAGCTCGGAGCCCATAGTTGGTACTCAGGCGCGTAGCCAGAAATTCGCAATGGGGGAGGGCTGTTTTGGGGGTCTGGGGGCGGGGCCCCCAGTCGCCGGAGGCCAATGGGGGTTAGGAGGCGAAGCCCCCAGCTGCCGGAGGCTGGGGATATGGGGGCGGAGCCTCCAGCGCTCGAAAATTTTGCATTTTTTTGCAAAATGAACTTAATTTTAGAGCTATTTTAATAGAAAATAATGCTTTTTAAACGTTGCATAGAAATTGGCAGCCCAACATGATTCAACTGGTTGCATTAAAGGGCTATATGGAAATGGCTAATGATAACATTGCAGTTTTCTTTTATTTACGTGCGATTAAAACATAAAATCCTATTATTCAATAAAACTCACACGGAGTAATCTATTTCGTCTATGTTTTATTACGAAAAATAATTGAAGCGCGTTGTTGCAAAAGTTGATAAACGACATTTTTCAAAAAATGAGTTTTTCATAGATTTTAATTTATTTACTAAAACTAATTTCCCTGAGGAAAAAATTGTCCTCATTTTCAATTAATTTTTGGTAATAAATAGCTTAATATGTCGCACTTGACTGCAGGGCCAAATGGAAATTTAAAACTTTAAACGCGATTTACTCGAAACAGCGAAATGCGACTTATCAACTTTACCAAAACATGCTTCAATTGGGGGAAGGGCTAATGGAAAGATATTTGAGAGAAGTGACTGGTAATTAACTAACACTGAATAGCCCCCCCCCCTACCCTAATTCCTGAGTTTATGATATATTTGTTGATAAAACCTATGTTAGGAGTTTTTACATTGGCGATCAAATTTGATTGCTTATTTTCGGGCATTTTTTCAAAGTTTTCATTGATTTGTGACTTTAATTTTTGGCAATTAGATCCCCTGAATATATGTTTCAAATGATGCTTTAAATCACTTTTTAGTCAATTCCAGCGCAAAAAACAGTCTCAAAAGAGCTAAAAAAGTGGTATTTTCTTTATTCTGCATTTTGGTTGACAGGCCAATGGGGGGGTGGCTATATTCCCCGCCTCCCCCTTGGCTACGTTACTGCTGGTATTGCGTCACATTATGGTAAATCCGGCCCTGATTAATGCATTACGTTCACAAAAAGGCTAGATGTGGACTTGAGATAGCAACTTTTAGGACAAAAACTCTCCATTTTCTTCGGATTATACGTTTAAATTGGCTGGCAAAAATTGAATTGAGGGGGACGCGGAGCCCCCGGTCTTCAATATTGTTGTTAGTTATAGTTATACTGTTGTAAACGAAAAATGCTAAAAAGAAACTGAATCTGAAGAAACTATAGGCTTTTTTATCACAGTTTTGTCATTGGTGAAATTTCAATTGAGAAGGGGGGCGGCCCCAGCCCCCTCCCCTTGGCTATGACTTTGCTCCAAGTGAGGAAAACAAAAAAGGTGCTCGCAAATTTTCTGCAATGTTTCTGGCGTTTTCCAACAAAATTGCAACTGTTCAAAAAATAGTGCTGTCCTCGAGCCGAGGACAGGGCAATTTTCGAGGACTTGAGGCTTCGAGGCCAAGGCCAAGGTCAAGGACTTGACCTTCGAGGCCAAGGCCAAGGCCAAGGACTTGAAAATGTGTCCTCGAGGACGTCCTCGAGGCCAAGGACGTCCTCGAGGACTCCACCTCTGTTAGCCACCTCCAACATAGCCCATTAATGCAACCAATTAAACATGTTGCACTGCCAATTTCTATGCCACGTTTTAAAAGCATTATTTTTTATTAAAATACCGGTAATTTTAAAATTAAAGGCGGTGAATCATCCAGCCAATTCCAGTGGTTTACAACAGCTAAAATTAAACCATAATTTTTGATATTTTTTGTTTTAATTTTGGGACTGCGGTTGCAAAGATATTCAACAAACACAAAAAGATGTCCCCCCGAAAAAAGTTTTTGGAAAGTCTGACTTTTGTTCTTCCCGCCAAAACCACAGTAGGCCTAATTGTTTAGAGAACTGTGGTAGGCCTAATAGTTTAGAGATAGTTTATTTCTAAATAGTTTAGGCCTATCTATCTCTAAACTATTAGGCCTAATAGTTAAGAGATAGTTAGGCCTAATAATTTAATTAGATTACAGTAGGCCTAATAGTTTAAAGAACTGTGGTTTTGGCGGGAAGAACAAAACTCAGACTTTCCAAAAACTTTTTTCGGGGGGCGTCTTTTTGTAATAGTTGAATATCTTTGCAACCGTAGCCCCAAAATCAAAACAAAAAATATCAAAAATTATAGTTCAATTTTAGCTATTGTAAACCACCGGAATTGATTGGATGATTCACTGCCTTTAAGTTATTTTTGCAAAAAAAATGCAAAATTTTTGAGCGCTTGGGGCTTCGCCCACAGACCCCCATTGGCCTCCAGCTCCCCAAAACAGGCCAGCATTGCGAATTTCTGGCTACGCGCTTGACTAGAGGGCACAAGTTAAATTATTAGACGTTCTTTCTAATAATATTATGCTTAAGGCCAAGAAAAAAAGTTAAAAGTTTTTAGCTATTCGTGACAGAATACGCGTATTCGCTATTTGCCGAGCAGCAAACACTAACCTGTTATGACATTGGCTAGAATATATTCAAAATATAGTGTGCCCCAGCAGTTTGTACAAATGCTGCTACTTCAGAACAATCCCTGGCTAGTTAGATATAAAAAAACAAGAGCTGTGTTTTTCTCATCCAGTGTAGAGTGTGCTAAATTTAAGTTGAGAAAAGCTTTTAAAAGCGGCAAGATTTTAGCATGTACTAAAAATTTTTAAATCTGTGCCACTTCTACTCTCTAGCTGATTAAAATGATGCTAAAATGCCGGGTAGCGTAATTAAGCCTCTTCCACATGAATGTTTTATTATAATCTTGATTACGCGATTTTAACGAATATTTTTCACTTTTTTGCTTTGTGCCGTGGCTCAAAGCATAGTCACTAAATATTACATAGTCTAAAAGCGTAATGCGTGAAATTGCGTTTAAGCTTGTCACTTACGCCACCGTGTGACGAGGGGAAAGTTTGCTTGAAAAACAATTGGAGGCAATGTAAAATAGCCTGATAGGTGCAGAAAAAGTTGTAAATTGAGCGCATATGGAAAAAGTTTTTAGTAATTTTGTTATTTTGCAATTTTTAAAACTGATACCTACCACTTAGACTCGAAACTAACAAATTCCTCGAAGTGAGTGTTTGATGTTAGGCTGTTTCTAAAGCATCTCCATAGGCTAGACGCATTAGGCTACAGCAAATTGGACAAACAGGCCTCTACTTGAAAGTATACGTGTAGCCTATAGTTATGTAAGCAGTAAACTATGAGTTCCTGCGGAGAACTCTAATTGCAATTCAGGATCCGAGATTGAGTCATATTACTGTAATAACGCGTACAGTAGTACTGCCATATCCTGGTACCGTTTCCTCCAACTACAAAGTTAGCTGTTCACTCAATTGCAATGCATGCTTCTGGTTAATAGCAAAGCACAGTGTAGTTGAGGCCAGTGGCGAATCTAGAAAATTTTGGTGGGGGGGATGATAAAATTTATGAGCATAAATTGTGTATAATCACAAAATTTTGGATGTTTATCATTAATGTTCTTGACCTCGCGCAAACTTGTTGGGGATATTTTTGATCCGTCCCATTCCAAAAACGTTACCAGTATATATCGTATTTTTTTTAAATTAACCAATGACATAAAACTAGTTTCATGTCATTGATTTATCCAATTCAATTCAAATTAATAACATAAAACGCTCTTTTCGTCTTTCCTGCTTCAAAAATCGTATTTATTAACTTTCGCCAACATAATTGTCTGCATCTACACAGAATAGGCGTGTTGCCAGAAATTCGCAATGAGGGAGCTGCTTTGGGGGTCTGGGGGCAGAGCCCCCAGCCGCCGGAGGCAAGGGGGCCTGGGGGCTCCGCCCCCAGCGATCGAAAATTTTGCATCTTTTTGCAAAAATAACTAAATTTTAGGGCTATTTTGATAAAAAATATTGCTTTTAAAATGAGGCATAGCAATCGGCAGTGCAAACATGATTAAACCGGTTGCATAATTGGGCTATGTGAGAAGTGGCTAGTGGTAAAATTTTCTCTTGTTTACATGCTGGTAGATCATAAAATCCTACAGTGTAATAAAACTCGCACGGAGTAATCTATTTCGACTATATTTTACAGAGAAAATTGATTGGAGGGGGAGCTAATGGAAAGATATTTAAGAGAGGTGATTAGTAACTAACTAATACCGAATAGATCCCCCCTGTTCGTGAGTTTATAATATTTTTGTTGATAAAAACTATGTTAAGCATTTTCAATGAGCTATTAAATTTGATTGCTTATTTTTGGCCATTTTTCAAAGTTTTTATTGATTTGTGAGTTTTATTTTTGACAAATTAGCCCCCCTGAATATATGGTTCAAAAGATGCTTTAAATCACGTTTTAGTCCATTCCGGTCCAAAAACCAGTCTCATATCTGCTAAAAACGTAGTATTTTTCTTATTCTGCATTTTGGTCGACAGGCCAATGGGGGGGGGGGCAAAAGCCCTCCCTTGGCTGCGCTACTCACACAGAATGAGTAAAAACTATCTGCATCGGACTTTGATATTTCTATTGCCAAAAGTCTATTTTGTTCAAGTGTTCATTCAGCATACCGTAACTAACAATGTAATAAAACTACATTCCAGAAGGCATTTTACTTGATGTTCTATCAAATCGACACACTTTTTGTGCGAAACCGCACTACTGTATTGAGTGAGGTTTGAGCGAAAATGCGCCATAATTGAACTTCTGTTGTGTTATGCCTTCATTGGTGAAAAGTGCGAGTTGTGAATTTTGCTTGTTTGGCGCTTTCAACTCAATCGGACCTGTAGAAAACTAATTTCTGCTTTGTAAAAAGTTCGCTGTAAAAAATTTTTTTCTCCCCCCACCCTACCCCACCCCCCAATGCCTTCAGAAATTATATTGCAGTCACCCTGCCTATCGAGTACTCACTGATTGCTTTTTTCAATTGTTTAATATTATGCATATGCACGTTATGTTTAGGCTGGTGGGGGGGATGCATCCCCCCCATCCCTCCCCCTAAATCCGCCGCTGGTTGAGGCCGTCAGCTACTTTTGAATATCATCGGGCCGGTACCGGTAGCCTACACGTAACGATTCGACGCCTATCAGCATCAATTTACAACTAAAATTAAGTGAGGTACTGCTACCTGTCTAAGTCTAACGATCCGATGTGGATCTCTGCTGCTCAACAATTTTTGTGATTTTTTATAAAAATAACTTTTCACTTTCTTTAAAAAGCAATTATCAGGTTTTTAAAATCTTTCCGAAGGACGAATTAGCTAAAATTTGGAAGCCACATAGCAGGGCTCAATTATTCAGCGCACCATCCTCCTCCAAAGGTCCAAAAGATATTTTTTCAAACATTTTTCTGATTTAATGATTCTGTATTTTATATGTGGCATTTCACTTTTGAGTTTTGACAAGGTTCAGCAGAAGTTTGGTAAAATTTTTGATGCATACAAAAACTTACCTCATCAGCTAATATCTTGAAAGACTTTGTTGGAGGAAAAAATCTGTTTTCCCTTGTAGTTGATAAAGCAAGATTAATTCGAAAACTTTCTGAATTAAAAAGTTAACTCTTTTTTTTTTATTCGAATTCCTACATCAAAACTAGCCATTCTGCCAGCAAACTAAACATGTTGAAACACTCTTCAAACTTAATAATAGTTTGTTTCATATTGCTGGTGTGTGGCATTTGTTCACTTTTGAGTTTTAACAAAGTTCAACAAACGTTGATAAATTGTACCGTAAAATGCTGTTACTTTAGCCATTGCACAAACTTTAGCCGAAATTGGAATAGGATATCCAAAAGCTGTACGCACCAACCGCTGTGTCTATTAAGTTCATATTGCATGCACACTTTGCTATAGTATATATGGGTGTTTTAAACATGTTTAATGAGTTGCACAGCTATTTAAGTAACTACACATCAGCAGCTTACAATACCCAGTAAAAACCTGAAAAATGATACCCAGAAAACTGACTTTGGTACGTATCCTTATTAAATTACCAGGAATATGCTATTGTTATAAAAAGTATAATAATATAGTCCTAAATAACTGGAAAAATGTGTATGAGCTATCTCTATGATTAACTGGGATTTTAGAAAATGGCCAAAGTAAGAAGTATGATTTCATGCAAAATGCCCTATCTTTTGCCATCCTAAAAAACATTTATTATTTTCATTGCAAGGAATTTTAGACTTTATTTTCATAATACTATGGCAGTGTACACCTAAAAGTCTACCCATGACATCTTAATTTCTTGTCCCAATCCAGGTTATGCTGTTGAAAAGCAGCAATCAAGGTCAAAGCATACGGTTGATTTGTTTGTAAGAAGATTCAAATCTGCTGATGAATCAGATAGCAGAGTCATTTCACAACAGGGCATTGATTAAGTATGTTACTGGTATAGACGATGTTGCTTTTATACTTTAAATGCATTGAGCCAAAATCTCAGCATAGCCTATTTTCTATTTTACTGTTTTCAAAACTATTTTCATTTTCAGCAATAGTTGGGCATTTGATGATTAAAAAAATTAAATAGTGTGATCAGTAAAAAAAAAAAACTTAAAAAGGCATCAAAAGCCAGTCTCTTGGATTTTGCACTAAACTTTTTTTTAAGTTGAACTATTGTGCTAATTATCCAAACAACAATTCAAAAAAATGGCTAAAGTAAGGGCGTTTTACGATAGTTGTTTTATTTTATTGTGGATAAACTAATTAAAACCCTTAATTAAAATAAGAAATCCTAAATTATTGACGATAGCTCGTCTTTTTCAGAATTAAGAATTTAAAGGCGGTGAATCATCCAGCCAATTCCAGTGGTTTACAATAGCTAAAATTAAACCATAATTTTTGATATTTTTTGTTTTAATTTTGGGACTGCGGTTGCAAAGATATTCAACAAATACAAAAAGATGTCCCCCCGAAAAAAGTTTTTGGAAAGTCTGACTTTTGTTCTTCCCGCCAAAACCACAGTAGGCCTAATGGTTTAGAGAACTGTGGTAGGCCTAATAGTTTAGAGATAGTTTATTTCTAAATAGTTTAGGCCTAATTAGGCCTAACTATCTCTCAACTATTAGGCCTAATAGTTAAGAGATAGTTAGGCCTAATAATTTAATTAGATTACAGTAGGCCTAATAGTTTAAAGAACTGTGGTTTTGGCGGGAAGAACAAAACTCAGACTTTCCGAAAACTTTTTGTCAGGGGACATTTTTTTGTAATTGTTGAATATCTTTGCAACCGTAGCCCCAAAATCAAAACAAAAAATATCAAAAATTATAGTTCAATTTTAGCTATTGTAAACCACCGGAATTGATTGGATGATTCACCACCTTTAAATACCTTTATAGCTTCCACTTGTGGTTTCATTAGCTTGACTATGCTTTGTACAATGCAACTCTGAATTGACCAGTGGACTTTAGGCATTGCCAATACATATGATGGTAGCAGTGTGCTAAACTGCTAATGATAAGCACCAAGATAGCAGTTTTTTCACCTAAAACTGAGCAATTTTACTATGCAAGTACAGGTCTACACCAATGCAGTCAAGGCCACCATGTTTTCTAGCTAATATCCGAAAGTGCACGAATCCTTGCAACAAAACAAGCGACCTATCTTCACAATTGTGACTTAATTATGATGTGTTACTCTTTTGCTATCAAATGAATATGATCATGAATAAAAATGTTGTGTTGTGCTGGGATTAACTAGGTTATCAGTATCATCCTGACAGTGTTGGCAGCATGCAAACAGTATGTAAGCACATATCAACCCACATCAATGTTCAGACAATTTACAAACTATTCACAATAACATAACTAATAGGCTCCTTTGAAAATAAAAATACCATTAGAAGTTTGCACCTTTTTGCAGGTTGCTATTATTGCGCGTATCACGTAACAAATGATTTCCGTAGTTTTCGGACTTTAAGACGCAGTATCAATGAATGACCTTTATTGATTACCTTAAATACAGCGCACCGGGATGCGAAATTTTTTTTTCTACCATGGTTTTGCAGATTTATTACGTCACATCCTGTGTCCCAACCTTCAGTTTCGTACTCCGCTCTCAATTTTGTCTTGATCCGCTCTATTCACAGGCAACTTGGTACGATGGTACTGGGCAAAGTTAGGCTACTCTTGAGTTGTGGAAAAATATCCTTGGCAGTGGTAGAACAGGTTTGGAAGAATATCACAAAGCACAAGCAGTTAGTCAATAAGCTTAGGCTTACGTTTCATGATCAAGTCAAAATATTAAGACAAAATTTTTGATACTAACATTGTAACAAGTCAAAATAACCTAGTCTACAGTAATAATCTTTTTTTAATTTTAGGGTTGAGCTGCTGAGTTTTTTGGAATTATTGCATTGTAGATAGAATATCAGAGGGAAGCCTAAGGTCTTATATTTTATTAATTAATGCAGTTTCATTTACGTTACTGTTGGCTATGTGTAGAGGCCTATATTGCAAAAGCACCATCTGAGATCTGACCATGGTATTGGTAGGCCTACTACTGTACTGCTAGCATATCTGAGATAGTGCAATTGGCTATAGGCACTGGTAAATGAGTAAAATCTAAAATGTAAACTGGTAAATTTGGAAAAGTAAAATGGCAAATCGAGAAAAGTGAAATGTCAAAGCGATTTTAATAATCTTAACCAAAGTTGTGAGTGGTTTCAATTTTAGTCTCAGAATAAACTAGACCTGTAGACAGATTCCATTAGACACTTACTGACTTTATCACTCATCTGCTCATACATATAGTGAATGAAATTTAAAAAAGTGTACTTGATATTAAACTGATAGATTGTTAAACCATTTTAAATGAAAACTTGTGAAAATGTTTACTTAGGCTGCTAACTTTAGGACTTAGCAGCGATGCACAGTAGGCTACTGTACAGTAGCAGATACCATACAAGGTTTAAAGATCTGACACTGGCAGATAAAAGTTAGAGACATAATGCAAGTTTTATATGATTATTTAACTGTTAGATTATACTCTGTTCTGGCAGTGTATTTGCTTAGGTCTATCTATAAAACATAAATAAGTATTGATTTTATTTTCTATCCAATCTGTAGTTACAGTATTTTTTGTTTTTAGTATGCTTAGAGTTAGAACAATTCTAATTTTGCCTTGCATTTTCTTTACATGTTGACTGTGAGTTTTGTGTATGCACTGTACAAAGTGTACATATCTTTGCAACACTTTGTTTTAGTTTTGCATAAAATTTTTTATCGTAGAAAGTAGCATACTGAGAAAATCTAGAAGCTGCTTTTTTAACATTAACTTGGTGAGGTGGCAGTAGACTTAGATGACCTTTCGGTCCTTCGCTGTCTCTTCACCAAGTGACTAAATATCGCTTTGACTCTGCAAGTTTGTGTGTTGGTTTTAAAGGAATTGCATATTTTGAAGCTTTGGTGATAGACCTAGAGGAAGTTGCAGTTTTTTCTTGTGATATGACGTCACTTGGTAAATAAATAAATATGATGATGATGATGATTATCTTATCAGTGATTGCAAATTGTTGATACATATTTTATATGCAGTGACTATTTCACAGAAATTTTTGAAGTTAATGAAAATAAGACAAAAATGAAAGATATTTATCCACGCTTCTTTCATTTGCTTTTCTATTTTTTAAGGGTTTAGATTAGGGTTTGAGTTAGGGTTTGGGTGAGGGTTAGATGTGGGGTTAGTTTTATTGTAAGGATTAGAATTTGGGTTAGAATTAGTAAAAAACTAGATACAAATTTTTGGTGAAATAGTCTCTATCGATTCTATAATTGTTTAAAATACAAAATTGCATTTCAGGCATAAAAGATAGCTTACTAAAGCCAGCTTGAAATCTGGTTGCTAGATATGGTTGCTTAAACAAACAGTTTCTGCTGTAGTGAATAATTGTCCAGACTACCAGTATACGGCATTGATTGGTTGATACCAACTTTTAAGCCATTGTGTTACCCAGGAAGACTGATTTGATGAATGAGGAATTACATTTTCAATGCACAGGGTAATGCATGCAAGGTAATCCACGATTTTCTGGCAATGCAACGAGAAGTTTTAAAAGATTTTTTGGATGAAAAAATGTAACAAGCATGACGTTGTGTCTGGGTACGTTATTCAAATAATCATTTGTAGGCAGTTTTGTGTGCAATGTTACAGTTAGTTGGTACATAAATCCAGGACTTAAGTTGTAAAATTTTACATGGGGGACGCTTTTGCTGACTTGACTAAACCTTAGATTAGTGAAGATCAGGCGCATAGCCAGGATTTTGCAAGGGAGGGGGGGGGTTGATTGGAAGTTTGATCCAATCGTAAAGTTTTGAATTGGATTGAGGTGATTTTTCAGTGAAAATTAGGTGATATCCACAAAAAAAAAGGTCTTTGCCCCAATTCAAAGGCTTTTTCTGGCCGAAATCAAAATTTTAACAGCTTTTTCCTGCCAAAAACAGGTGATCTCCAAAAAAAAGGTCTTCGGTTGAAGTGCTTTTTTGTCTACATCACTGTTCCCGTGGAATTCGGTGCTATATTCAACTGGACTTTGTATGTCTTTTTCCTGTCATCAACCAGCGCTCAAATTTGGATGGGGGGACGCCTAAATCTCGATGGGGGACGCTCAATCTCGATGGGGGTTGCATCCCCCCATATCCCTACAATTTAAGTACTGCATATATCTGATATGAGATACAATTTTTGGTGCTGACTGCAGCCTCACTTGCAGCGAGATTCAACCAAATTAACACTGGTCAGTTGTTGAGCAGTAACGCGTTTTTTCTTTAGTAATTGTAATTACATTTTATTCTCCAAGTTGCCTTTGCCAGGAGACAGCGAAGGGACCTTTCGGTCTTCGAGTCAAGCTGCCACCTGCCCATCTGTCTACCACACACGATGGAGGCTTCACACTGTCCCTTTAATTGCTCAACGTCAAGCAGGGAAGCTGTGAATACCAATTTTTATAGTCTTTGGTATGACCCGACCAGGAATCGAACCCGTGTCTACCGCTTCAGTAGCAGACGCTCTATCCACTCGACCACTAATCGGTAAACGACTACTGATCGTTTAGTGGGAGGTCTGAGGTTTAAATTTGGGACCTGTCAAATTGGACACATTGTTGCCAATAACTTGCCACTGCTGCAGCATTTTCTCAAAAGGTGCTGCGTTGCCTTGCCCTTCGCAATTGTGAGATTGCTGGTATGTTGTATGCATTGGCTTAATACATTGAGTATAATGAAGAATTTGATTTGATGTACCAGTAGTCAAAAATTCACCAAAGGAATACTATATAACATATAAATTGGCAAAAGAATTTCTTTGTTTCGCTGATTATTTTTTGCATTCCCCTAAGCTTCTAATTTTGCTGAGTCGTGTTTTGAGTCTCATTATTGCAAGTGGGTCATTTCTACTTCTGTGCTCAGTTGCTCGAGCAAGAAAATATTTTACATTAGGTATGTCTTTTTTTTTAGCGTTTGCTGCTTTTATTTTTGTGTCATTGTTTTTAGTATTTGCTGCTAATTTTTTTTAATCGTTTAGGAAAAATTTCTGGTTCTTCAAGAAGCATAATTCACTGCCTTAGAAAACCTGCACTGCTGCGACCACTCAGACTACTACCAGAATAATGCAAACTGTGAAAGTGGAATTTCCCTGATTGCTTTTTGAATGGAGGAATTTATTAACTACAAGACAACAGCATTCAAAAAGGTATAATTTAAAGTATGCAAGGTGTTTTATACTGATAGTAAGCAACCACTTGCAGAGATGCTTCACATTGCTCTTTGTTTGATCTAAATATCTGTTTAAGTTCCAAGGCTTTTTAAATATTTTTTTTGTAATCTTTTGATTACTTATGGATCATGGGCTCAAGCTATTTAATCTAATTTGTTGTTTTTTTTTTAAAAGAGGTATTTTGAGGCAAAATTTGGTTTTAAGCAATGTTGTGGTTTATCTGGTGATAAATACTAGTCAATAGTTTTTCCAGTTAGAGTCATAGGCATAGCCAGGGAGGGTCTGGGTCCCCCCCAATTATAATGCCACCAATGATGAAAATGTGACAATAAAGCCTATTGTTTTTTCAGTTTCAGTTTCTTTAGTGTTTTTTGCATGCAGTACATGCTAGGGATACAACTTTTTGATTTTTTTAAAACTCTTTTCCTGTAGCACCAATCGATGAACTTTTGCTTATTACTGCCCGGAATGATGTTTATTCTGTTAAGGTAACAAAAAGGGTCACGCACAAATCACTTCGAAAAATTGGCCATGTTATTGCAAGTTTTCATTTAGCAAACGACAAGGCTATGTTGTTAGTTTTCCGGCTAATGCATTAAAACACAAGCCCTAGTCAGCAAAGAAAATCCATAAGTCTCTCTTCAAGAAAGCAGCTGAATTGAATCAGCATTTGATTAGCACATTTTAGCTCGAGAATCGGAGCTTTTATTTAGGTAATAAATGAATATAAGGCATTAAACATCAAGTTGTGGTTTTAAAACATTAAATAGAAACCAAGTTGACTGAGCTTCAAATGAAGCTTCAGTTGAAGCTGCGACGATTGCAAAAAAGAATTTAAGGTCTCGTGGACAACAAATATCTTCACTGGATAGAAAACAAAGGTCGTCATATTGAAAAGAATTTGAAACCCAGACCATGTATTTGATCGTATTTTTTACGTAGTTATGGACGATGAGCTGTGTGGCGCAACCAAATCTCCTAACATTGATTATTTCTTTATGAAGGAATTGGTAGGCAAAATTGATCAACTGAACAAAGCATTCAGCAGTGGAAAAGCTCAGATCTTTAAGAACACAAGCGGTTGGAGGGACGACATGAAATTTCTGTACCACCTTACACATTTCTTTTGTCACTTTATTGAGAAACAAAATAGGAAGTTGTCTTTGTGACCTTCAACAGATTTCTAACATTTGCAATGCACGCTAATCTCGAGTGCCATCCTAGCCTTCCTTGCTCTTGCTAATGCCTAAAACTTAAATCAAGTTTCGTAAAGTCTGTTTATTTATTTTTTACCCATGGGATGATTATTATTTTAGCTCCAATTTTTCTGCGATGATGATTTTAATAAACTCGGGTTGGATACCCAAAAGGTCTGAAATCAGTGGTGTAGATATGGTGGGGGGGGGCGTGGCTTTTGATATGTGCAAACCTTAAACATTTTGCTACAAAAAGTCAGCAATGCCCCTAATCCCTTTGGAAGTAGAAAGGCAAACAATTTATGAGGTGCCAAAGTATGGAATCTAGATACGATACAAACCCGATGAAAATTGCAGTTTCTTTGAAGTGAAGACCTTGTTATTGTTTTTTGGCTTTACTCTTCACCATAAATTTGGTAAAAATTGCGCTTTTTCTGAATTTATTATCTTTTTTGATTGGTCGTTACATCAATTTCAAAAGATTGCCTGCCCCCAACCACCACAAAATCTTGCTTATGCCACTGTTTCCAATGCTTAGAAAGCAATCACCCATCATCGATGCCTGATGAAACCAATGCAGTGAGGATTTGATAAAGGTAACGCAAGAGTTGCAGGTGTTCCGCAGAAACAAGGACGATCCCTCTTTTCGCGTAGATTTATCTTATCTTTGACCAAATTACTTTATTGTCTGTTTTCTGAACATCAATACTGCTGTATATGGGACTTGTGTAGTTTTTGTTCAAAACCGGAAAAGGTTTGGATGACCTCAAAAACTGTTCAAAAACTTAAAAATTAAATTACTTAAAATGATTTTGTGCGTGAGATTTTTACATCAAATCAACTTAAAAATTGGATTTTATTTGGTCTTTCATAATAGTTCATCAAATTATGATGCAAGGATATAGTGTTCCAAAAAAGTTGTATCCCTAGTACACGCTTACAACAGTAATTAACAATAATATTGACGACCAGGGGCTCGGGCCCCCTCAATTCAATTTTTGCTCACCAATTTAAATGCATGGCCTTATTTACGTGACTGTGTGTATTTGCATGAATCGAAAATAAAATCAAAGAGTATAGTTTTACAGTTTACTTGTTTTTAGAAGTCTTGGACCATGGATTTCAGCCACAGAATGCACCGGCTAATTTGGAACGTTGGATCAACTGCTTTCATGACTCTGCATTATTTATATCTTTGGCAGTGCATTTGTGCATGCAGCGTTGCACCGTCAAAGTCAAACAATATCTGTAATTAAAAATTGTGCTTTTGCGTTTTGTTTACACCTTCGATTTGCAGCGTTTATGCAACCATACTGTTTGAATAGTTGGTAGTTCAGCTTGAATAAAATGCAGTGTATCAATTTTGTAAAATTTAAACGTGAACTTAAGGCAGCATCAATTAGAGTATCAAAAGTTAGGCCAATCGAGTTAGATTCGATTGGCGTTGACTTCATTCTTTTTTAATCAGCCGTTTCAAGATATTCTACTTCAAACACGACGTAGGGGTCTCCAAATTACAGTTTTTATTGGCAACCTTGACGTTTTAATGCAGTATCGTAGCAAACAGGTCTATATTAACCTAGCTATATATAGGCTAAAAGGCTTCTGTTGCTTAGTGTAATTGTGGCGTTGCCTTAGAATAGTACTATGATGGCGTCGCGCATGTTATCAATCTCAGGGTTGCCAATAAAAATTATGATTAGAGAGGCCCTTATGTCGTCTTTGAAGTAGAATATCTCTGGGACGGCTGGGTCAAGAACGATGAAGTCAACGCCCATTTAATCTAATACTCTTGGCCTAACTCGAGATACCCCATTGATTTTGCTTTCAATCTTCGTTTAAGTTGAGATTAAAATTCAAATTTGCGGTTTGCATTTATTGGAGCTGGATCAAAGTGCGTTATTATATATTATCAAAGGTGGCCAAAGCGCAGCTTTTGAGCCTTTATGATTCCATAAGTTGCGTTGCACTTTAATGTTTTTATTTTGAGATGTTGTGGAAGTTGCATTGCGGACTAAATTTGGAAGCGTAGTGCAATTAATTTCAACAGTACATTAAATGTACTGTTAAAATTAATTGCGCTACGCTTTCAAATTTTTTTCGGTTTGTAGCGCAATTTTATTCGATAAACTTCATTTTGTTTCATTTTAATCGTATTGTTGTCAAATGTCGACCTTTTTAAATCGTAATGTTGTCAAACTTGCATTGCCTCTCTGACAAGGGGTTGGTTGCTTGACTGTATGATCGTAAGGTCTTTCGCAACTTTTCTGTCGCTTTCTTAAACGAATGCTAATTATTAATTTCTACGTCGCGATGTTACTGAACGATAAAATAAATTTGTCTTGACATTAGCAAATTGCTTACTCTTTTTCCGACTAAAATTGTAAAACATGCGGAATTTGCATCGTGTTGTGTAATTTTAATTGCTGAAGTTGAGTTGCGCTTTGACTTGGTACGAGAATTTCGTTCCGCAATTGCGGAATTTACGCTACATTTTAGAGACAAAAGCTCTAAATTGCGCAACTTGCGCTTTGCTTCAAGTGATTTAGATAATCATAGCGCTGTGCGTTTGGTAAAATGCTACTCGTGCCACCTCCGTTTATTGTTATAACATCATAATAATTAACCATAGGCGTAGCCAGGATTTTTGATTGGGGGGGGGAGCAAACCACAAACCACATGCAATGACGTCATCAGAAATTTTTAAAAAAGAAAGTTTTTGTGGGACAAAGATATCATAGAATGGAAGGTCTGAAGCTGTAGTCTGTTGGCACTTGACCAGGATTTTGATAAAGGGAGAGGGTGAAAACTAATCGTTAGAAATTATGCAAATGCCTAACTTAGAAAACGTGTTGAGTATGCTAGTGTACTCAAACGTACCACAGACGGGGATCTGGGGGTGGAGCCCCCAGCCGCCGGTGGCTATGGGGGTCTAGGGGCAAAGCCCCCAGCCGCTGGGCGAATTTTGTAAGTTTTCGGGAAAAAAGCGATTTTAATCCCATTGGATCACATTTCGCACGTGTTCACAGCCATTTGAAAGCCAATCGAAAAATTTTGATTGTTCAATCCTCCTTTTACGTGCAATTAAATTCCAAAACACGTTTAAAATCATGCATTACAGTGTAAAATTTTAATTGTGGGTGATTTGGTCCATGTAGGGGCAAGTATGGCACATTGCCTCCTGCAATATTTTAGCAGTATATAATAATCCACTCCAAGATTTTCCTTAGAGATTTTTGTTTTGTCATGAAGTTAACCAGTTACAGGATTTAGGATTACATGTACGGCCAGGGAGCCCAGGACCCCTTAAATTCAATTTCAATAATTTGTTCAATGAGCATTTTCCCTAGCTATTTTTTTAAAAGTATTTTGTAAAAACTGGCGAGATGAATCGTCGGTAAAATAGATAGTTATGCTTACTAAACATGTTATTCCCGGGCCGGATTTACATTGCGCGGGGCCCCTGGCACTTAGGGGATTTTTGCAACATCTTCCTGGCAAATATAAGAGAAGAACAAAAAAAGTCTTACCATCTGAGGGCGGGGCCCTGCCACTTAGCCATATGGCAAATACGGCGCTGGTTAATGGTTATTGCATTACGTTCATAAAAAGTTAAGATGAGGGCCTGAGGTTGCAATTAGCTTTATTTTTTTCAGTAATTCACGTTTCTGCTTTTGCAAATGTGGCAGTAAGTTACTTCACTCGGTAATTAGTGCATACCTTTTTTGGTTGATATTTTGGATTAATTTTCAAAAAAAATTTAGGTCAGAAAATATAATTTAAAATTTTGTGGGAGACCTGCGTTTGCGAACAAAAACTGCTCGACCCACGCTCATTTTTTTATCATTACTATTAAGTCGATTGTTTGTTTGCTCTCTTGCATTGTTTTTGATGATTACTGCGTAATAAACTACGATTTCATTACACACTGGCGCAAAGTAAAGCAAAATTGTATAGTTTTATCAAGAATCGAATACGTTTCACTAAAACCCATGCGGCCACAGATGAGGAAGCGCCAATCGTTTCCATTTCCACTATGCATTTCAGCAACTTGATAACGAAGTTTTCAAGTAGGATTTTTCTCTGAAAATTATTTTGGCAAGTATTTTTTTACGCAGTTTATGACGGAATCGTCGAAATGGTTTACGCTGACATCATTTGACATAAAAGAATTAAATTGCGTTATTGGGTTTATCATTGCAGAGATCTACAGTTTTAGCATAGACCAAACCAGGAATGTGGATTGGAAGGATTCAAACGTCTAATCGAATGATAACTTTTACCTTATAATTACAAAGAGAAATTACTTGGGGTCCTGGGGCAAGGGTAGAACACCCAACACTCAAAGAGTTTTGAAGAGTTGCAACGCAATACAATTGCATGGCAGTCAATCAAGGTGAACTAAAAACGTTACAAATATTTTGCATATACTGATTTAACAAACAATGCACTGCAGTTGTTTTCAACATTCGGTGTACACAGTTTAAGAGGAAGCGGTTCATTTTAACCGCTTTCACACCCATGATTGTGAAACCTAAAAAATAACACCATGGCAAAAACTAAAAAGGTTACCATCACCAAGTGCTTTGCCCTATTTGCAGTTCTACATGAGTGTATATTTTCAGTAAAGCTATCATAATTCACTCAGAGCGTAACATCTTGCAGTATCTATGCACAGAGCGAAGATACTATAGTAGAGCGTTTGTGTAGGTTTAGCTTACTTTTATTTCGTTCAAAGATTTTTTGTAATCGCAACTTTCTAGCAATACATGACGGTTATTAAATAGATAAGATTCTTACTAAATAAAAACATATCAACCAATCACATTTTATTATCATAAATTGAAGAGAACTACAAGAACTTGAAAAACATTTCATACATGCGCGAAAAAACAAAGCTACGGTAACTACCGTAGATCTTATTTAAAAATATTTGAATAAAATCTAGATGTATCGCTATTTTACAGGGGCCCAATCAAGTAAAAACCATTGCTGCTTGGTTGATCCTCAAATTCGGCAATTTTTTATCAACCTATGCAGTATGCACCACCACAAACATGTTGGAGACTTGCTGAACAAAACATCAAACACTATTACAGTTGCTATAAACCATAAATTGCACGAAATAAATTAAGTTTTTACTCTCGTGCTTCAATTATAGTTGTCAAATTTCAGATTCGTATAATGGGTTACCAAAAGCTCGAGCTGTAACTGTTTCGTATTTAGAAGAGTAAACTTTGTTTTTTCGACATAATATTCATTAACAAAATCAAAACCAGCTCACTCGCATTCTTTTTCAAACGTCTTAGTACTTAAACCTACTTTTGTTGCTAGCAATTTAACACTAGCACTAAGCTAATGCATTTCGGGAATAATTACGGAGCGAATTTTCGTACCTAAATGCTTTTGCACCAGACTAAATAGCCGGACAAACAATTTTGTTGAAAGAGTTACTACTTGAAATCGGTTATATTGAACAAAGGAGAACTACTAGACGAAAAAAGAGGAGCCCCAAACCTTGTTCGACTATTCCTTTTGTCCACAAAAATAAATTTAACCTGTTCGACTCCGTACCATTGGCAACCCTTCGTTTCGAAATTTCATTACATCATAAACGGATGACTCACAAAAAAATTATGGAATAATGAACACAATGTTAACAGGAATAATAATCCAACATCGCGTTGCCTATTGCGCAAAAATTTTTTTAAGTCATCCATTGTTAATGTTACGAAATTTCAGAACGAAGGATTGTCAATGGTACGTAGTTAAATGCATTAAATCTTTTTGCAGATAAAGGGAATAGTGGAAAAAGTTAGCAGCACCTCTTCATTACCTCAAGTAGTTTTCATTTCTTCAATAAAACCGATCTCGACCAGTATCTCTTTAAAAGAATTGCAGTAAAAGCTAATTAATTGTCAGAGACAAAAGCGTTAATTAAGCTCGAAAAGCACAAATTGGCGTTCATACGGTTTGGCGGTCAAATCATAGACTCTTTATTTAGTAAACTAGAAACAGACGCACGGAGAAAAAGAGAAGAGGATTCAAGGAAAAAAGGTTGCTCTTGTTGCGAAGGTTTTTTGTGGTCACGCGTATTCGACTGATTTGATTCGACATGTTCGACGAACAAGAGAAGTGTGAAGAAAAAAAAACTAAATTGTCAGTTTTCAGTCTACTAATATAAAGTATATAGTCAGGACGTATCACAGACGAATTTGTTACCAGGAAAAGTACTCATTAAAATAACAAAATGCTGGCTGTCAAGCGGCCATTTAAAACACAAACGAAAAAAGACGGCGTTTTCGGAAAAAAAAAAAGAACTTTGTAACAAATAAGAATAAAACATGAGTAACAAGTTAAGATATTCTAATCAAAACAAGAATCAATTTGGAGTATTGTTGTCAAAAAACAACTGCATACACAAAAGTTGCTAACCATTTTGATAGCACAACTCAATCTAGATGATCTCGTAAATGCAAGTACAGCAAGTACTCGTAAATACAGAAAATCTTCAAAACAAATAGATATCATAGCGGAAAATGTAAGTTCTTGGTGGCACAAAAATCAGTTTTCAAACACTGTTTTTAACACTCGAAACAGTTCATCCATCGACTAGTTTGTTTTTACGGCAATTTGTTTTCCAGCTTTCTGATGCTGCTGCATAGCTAAATTAGCTTTTTTTAAGGTAGCAGTTGCAGTAGATACCACTTTTTTTGCCACTTCAAAAGCCGCCATGTCTTAACTTGCAATAGCTTATTCATAAGTTTCCGCATGCCTGTTCCAACATTTTTTGTGATACAAGCAGATTCTATTGAGGTTTCACTTGTTTTTGCTGTATGTGCTGTTCTTTTTTGTCCAGGAAACATATCCTGGAGAGAAATAAAGTACAAACCTTATCCATACATAACATGCACTAGAGTACAAAGAGCAAGTTGTACTTTTGAGAAAATCTACGTACTTTACTTCTGGCCTTATGGTCCGAAAAATCGATAATTAGACTAAAAATTAGTTTATAACCAATCTAATTCCGTAAAAAATTCAAACGAAACAAATGACTAAGAAAATAAACAGAAAAAAATAAACAAAAAAATGAGGGCAATGAAATAGGAAAGCCAAATCCATAAAATGTGTTTCAAATTTGCCAGTGGGTGCTAGGCACTAAATCATCTACAAAAATATGTTGATTGCAATACTTTAATAATGGTATAATATAGCATAATTCATTCTTATTTAAGCTACTGCATAAGCAGCTGGGAAAGTGCTTCCAAAACAACCTTAAATCCACTAGATATACCTCAAAAACGAGCAGTAAGAATCATAACACGTAGCAAAGCTCACATCAAACCCTTATTTCATAAGTTACAGATACTAAAACTGCATGATTTGTACACACTTGAAATAGCTAAATTAATGTACAGACTTTACAACAATTCATTGAACATTTGCAATTTAAACAGAGATACAAACAAATTACTGGACGATACCCACTCATACCATACAAAAAGAAAACAAAGTAAAAATTATTTCATACCTCGGGTTAAAACAACACAATCACAAAATTCATTAACATATATAGGGCCCGAAGAATGGAACCAAATACCACTAAACGTCAAAAACATGAAACACTTTAAATTAAAAAATGAACAGGAAAAGATGATGATATCTGTTTATACCATGTGATTCTTGGAATGATTAGATCGTTAAGATAAACCAGAGTAGAAAAAAAAGAGCTTTCAAATAATATCAAAACTTTGAACAAATTGGCACACGGGGGGGTGCTTTTTTCCAATACACTATGACAAAAATTATTTGTAAAAGTGAAATTGAATGTCGTAAATTATAAGGTCAAAAAATTAAATTTTTACTGTAAATACTCAAATTTGATAGTAATATGTTTGTGCTGTAAATAAACTTGCTTATTTCGTTTTGTTGTTGGGTTGCAAATGCTATCTTTACTGCATTATTGATTTTGTGACAGCTGACTTTGATGACTACAATAGTCTTTTTGCTGTTTAATAATAAATTGAATTGAATAGCGCTTGACAGTCTGCAAAATGAAAAATATGATAAGAATGTTTCGAACGATAATACACAACTCATCGCAAATTTCAACAAAAAGTCTTAAAGATCGCATGCAAGTTCAGGAAAATTTGGTGCCATCTTAGTTTAGGGAGTAATATTTCTCGTAGAGTCTTCTTGTTCTTCTGATGACTGTTATCCACATAGGGTTATTTCTACTGTAGTTCTGCTGTTGCACATTTTTTAGAAATCCACAATTTATTCATTGTATGACATAAGTACATTTCAAGATTTTTAGTGAAGATAAAAACGCTGCATGTACACTTGCTAGTCTTTCACAAATGCACTGTCAACGATATAAATAAAGCAGAGTCACAAAAGCAGTTGATCCAATGTTGGGAATTAGTCGGTGCATTCTGTTGCTGAAATCCATGGTCCAAAACTTCTAAAAACAAGCAAACTGTGAAACTACGTATACACACTCTTTGATTTTGCATTTTCAATTAATGCAAATACATGCAGTGATTCAAATAGGCTAATAAAGTATAAATGACTAAAAAACGAACAAATTCGTATTCTAACTAAGATGATTATTGACTAAAATTTATCACCAGATAAACCACAACATTACTCAACAAATTTTGCAACAAAATACCTCTCTTTAAAAAAAGAAAAAACAATTCAGATTAACTGGCTTAAGCGCATGACCCATAAGTAATCAAAAGATTACAAAAAATTATTACAAAAACCTTGAAACTCAAATGTGCATTTAGATTGGACACAGAGCAATGTGAAGCATCTTTGCAAGTAATTGTTTACAACACTTGCAAAGACTGGCATACCACTGCAATGCTTCTAGTCTCAATCATATTGGTACACCCTCTACATTTTAAATTATACCTTTCTGAATGCATTGGTCTTGTAGTTAATGTTAATGAAATTCCACCATTCAAAATCCAATCAGATAAATTCCACTTTCATAGTTAGCAATATTCTGGTAGTAGTCTGAGTGGTCGCAGCAGCGTAGGTGATCTTTCTAAGGCAGTGAATTATGCTTCTTGAAGAACCAGAAATTTTTCCTAAACGATTAAAAAAAATTAGCAGCAAATACTAAAAACAATGACACAAAAATAAAAGCAGCAAACGCTAAAAAAAAAGACATACCTAATGTAAAATATTTTCTTGCTCGAGCAACTGAGCACAGAAGTAGAAATGACCCACTTGCAATAATGAGACTCAAAACACGACTCAGCAAAATTAGAAGCTTAGGGGAATGCAAAAAATAATCAGCGAAACAAAGAAATTCTTTTGCCAATTTATATGTTATATAGTATTCCTTTGGTGAATTTTTGACTACTGGTACATCAAATCAAATTCTTCATTATACTCAATGTATTAAGCCAATGCATACAACATACCAGCAATCTCACAATTGCGAAGGGCAAGGCAACGCAGCACCTTTTGAGAAAATGCTGCAGCAGTGGCAAGTTATTGGCAACAATGTGTCCAATTTGACAGGTCCCAAATTTAAACCTCAGACCTCCCACTAAACGATCAGTAGTCGTTTACCGATTAGTGGTCGAGTGGATAGAGCGTCTGCTACTGAAGCGGTAGACACGGGTTCGATTCCTGGTCGGGTCATACCAAAGACTATAAAAATTGGTATTCACAGCTTCCCTGCTTGACGTTGAGCAATTAAAGGGACAGTGTGAAGCCTCCATCGTGTGTGGTAGACAGATGGGCAGGTGGCAGCTTGACTCGAAGACCGAAAGGTCCCTTCGCTGTCTCCTGGCAAAGGCAACTTGGAGAATAAAATGTAATTACAATTACTAAAGAAAAAACGCGTTACTGCTCAACAACTGACCAGTGTTAATTTGGTTGAATCTCGCTGCAAGTGAGGCTGCAGTCAGCACCAAAAATTGTATCTCATATCAGATATTTGCAGTACTTAAATTGTAGGGATATGGGGGGATGCAACCCCCTTCAAGATTGAGCGTCCCCAATCGAGATTTAGGCGTCCCCCCATCCAAATTTGAGCGCTGGTTGATGACAGGAAAAAGACATACAAAGTCCAGTTGAATATAGCACCGAATTCCACGGGAACAGTGATGTAGACAAAAAAGCACTTCAACCGAAGACCTTTTTTTTGGAGATCACCTGTTTTTGGCAGGAAAAAGCTGTTAAAATTTTGATTTCGGCCAGAAAAAGCCTTTGAATTGGGGCAAAGACCTTTTTTTTTGTGGATATCACCTAATTTTCACTGAAAAATCACCTCAATCCAATTCAAAACTTTACGATTGGATCAAACTTCCAATCAACCCCCCCCTCCCTTGCAAAATCCTGGCTATGCGCCTGATCTTCACTAATCTAAGGTTTAGTCAAGTCAGCAAAAGCGTCCCCCCATGTAAAATTTTACAACTTAAGTCCTGGATTTATGTACCAACTAACTGTAACATTGCACACAAAACTGCCTACAAATGATTATTTGAATAACGTACCCAGACACTACGTCATGCTTGTTACATTTTTTCATCCAAAAAATCTTTTAAAACTTCTCGTTGCATTGCCAGAAAATCGTGGATTACCTTGCATGCATTACCCTGTGCATTGAAAATGTAATTCCTCATTCATCAAATCAGTCTTCCTGGGTAACACAATGGCTTAAAAGTTGGTATCAACCAATCAATGCCGTATACTGGTAGTCTGGACAATTATTCACTACAGCAGAAACTGTTTGTTTAAGCAACCATATCTAGCAACCAGATTTCAAGCTGGCTTTAGTAAGCTATCTTTTATGCCTGAAATGCAATTTTGTATTTTAAACAATTATAGAATCGATAGAGACTATTTCACCAAAAATTTGTATCTAGTTTTTTACTAATTCTAACCCAAATTCTAATCCTTACAATAAAACTAACCCCACATCTAACCCTCACCCAAACCCTAACTCAAACCCTAATCTAAACCCTTAAAAAATAGAAAAGCAAATGAAAGAAGCGTGGATAAATATCTTTCATTTTTGTCTTATTTTCATTAACTTCAAAAATTTCTGTGAAATAGTCACTGCATATAAAATATGTATCAACAATTTGCAATCACTGATAAGATAATCATCATCATCATCATATTTATTTATTTACCAAGTGACGTCATATCACAAGAAAAAACTGCAACTTCCTCTAGGTCTATCACCAAAGCTTCAAAATATGCAATTCCTTTAAAACCAACACACAAACTTGCAGAGTCAAAGCGATATTTAGTCACTTGGTGAAGAGACAGCGAAGGACCGAAAGGTCATCTAAGTCTACTGCCACCTCACCAAGTTAATGTTAAAAAAGCAGCTTCTAGATTTTCTCAGTATGCTACTTTCTACGATAAAAAATTTTATGCAAAACTAAAACAAAGTGTTGCAAAGATATGTACACTTTGTACAGTGCATACACAAAACTCACAGTCAACATGTAAAGAAAATGCAAGGCAAAATTAGAATTGTTCTAACTCTAAGCATACTAAAAACAAAAAATACTGTAACTACAGATTGGATAGAAAATAAAATCAATACTTATTTATGTTTTATAGATAGACCTAAGCAAATACACTGCCAGAACAGAGTATAATCTAACAGTTAAATAATCATATAAAACTTGCATTATGTCTCTAACTTTTATCTGCCAGTGTCAGATCTTTAAACCTTGTATGGTATCTGCTACTGTACAGTAGCCTACTGTGCATCGCTGCTAAGTCCTAAAGTTAGCAGCCTAAGTAAACATTTTCACAAGTTTTCATTTAAAATGGTTTAACAATCTATCAGTTTAATATCAAGTACACTTTTTAAAATTTCATTCACTATATGTATGAGCAGATGAGTGATAAAGTCAGTAAGTGTCTAATGGAATCTGTCTACAGGTCTAGTTTATTCTGAGACTAAAATTGAAACCACTCACAACTTTGGTTACGATTATTAAAATCGCTTTGACATTTCACTTTTCTCGATTTGCCATTTTACTTTTCCAAATTTACCAGTTTACATTTTAGATTTTACTCATTTACCAGTGCCTATAGCCAATTGCACTATCTCAGATATGCTAGTAGTACAGTAGTAGGCCTACCAATACCATGGTCAGATCTCAGATGGTGCTTTTGCAATATAGGCCTCTACACATAGCCAACAGTAACGTAAATGAAACTGCATTAATTAATAAAATATAAGACCTTAGGCTTCCCTCTGATATTCTATCTACAATGCAATAATTCCAAAAAACTCAGCAGCTCAACCCTAAAATTAAAAAAAGATTATTACAGTAGACTAGGTTATTTTGACTTGTTACAATGTTAGTATCAAAAATTTTGTCTTAATATTTTGACTTGATCATGAAACGTAAGCCTAAGCTTATTGACTAACTGCTTGTGCTTTGTGATATTCTTCCAAACCTGTTCTACCACTGCCAAGGATATTTTTCCACAACTCAAGAGTAGCCTAACTTTGCCCAGTACCATCGTACCAAGTTGCCTGTGAATAGAGCGGATCAAGACAAAATTGAGAGCGGAGTACGAAACTGAAGGTTGGGACACAGGATGTGACGTAATAAATCTGCAAAACCATGGTAGAAAAAAAAATTTCGCGTGCTGGTATATATATTTTTCTTTTTGTTTTACATCAAATTTATATGCATTGTTCTGTTGTGTATGGCAAAATTTAGTCCACTATATTTGTTCTGTGTAGTCAATGTGGAGTTTAAGACATAGTAATTAGTAGAGACATGGTACAAATCCAGAGTTACCCTACTTTGTACACAACTACAAGTATTGATGTATCAGAGTTTCCATAAACTATTGCACTTATGTATATATGATTTTACAAAATCCTACTATTTTTCATTGCGTACAATAGCTATCACACTCTACTTGCGTTGATTTGTTGCTAAACATATATTAAGTTGCTTGCTACTGGGGTAGGGATGTTCATTTGAGAATACCAAATTCTACAAAACCGCTTCCTATTTGGAACCGGTGCCGTTTTTAGAATTCGGTTTAGTTGTGAAGAAAAACTGCAAGTAATAAATTTGTTTAAAAAAGCTGGTCGACCGCGTTGAAAAGTGCCTTTTTGACGTGGATGTTACAATGGCATGATTTTCTCCAGCAGGGATAAGCCCCACCTGGTTGCGGGCCTGTTTCCTTTTCCTGAAAACAACTAGAAATGACTGCTAAAATGAAAACAAAAAATTCAGAGAAACTGATGAAACCATTGCAGAATGAGAATATCCAATCAATAATCATGTGATTTATAGTGCTGTAATTCTTGTACTGGCTATGATTCATTTATTGAAAATGAAGCTAAATGTTGGACTTTTTTTTTGTTTTGCAGTTGTCGAGTAGTTAAGTGCTGAATTGATATCAAAACAGTACTGACGGCTACTTTTTAGATTTAGGATTCGATTAAGGATTCAGAATTCTGGATTCGGAAAAAAAATTCAAAATTATTCTGAAATGAACATTCCTATACTGGGGTGAAAAAGAATTAAAAATCATGTCGTTTCTTCAAAAAAGTTAATGACAAGGTGAATGTAATTTTTATGTTTTAAAATATTTTTGTGATTTTAAAAGTTGTTAAATTTGTATTTTTTTTTTTGGGGTGGGGGAAGGGGGAATAAATCATTTACACTTTATTTTCTATGAACGATTTCATGAAAACATAAGGCTCATATTTGGTCAAAGTTTAAGAACAATGCCAGCCTGAGCAACATAAAATAATATTAAAGGCGGTGAATCATCCAGCCAATTTCGGTGGTTTACAATAGCTAAAATTGAACTATAATTTTTGATATTTTTTGTTTTGATTTTGGGGCTGCGTTTGCCAAGATATTTAGCAAATACAAAAAGATATCCCCTGACAAAAACTTTTTAGAAACTCTGAGTTGTGTTCGTCTTGCCATAACTACAGTTGGCCTAATAGTTTAGAGAACAGTAGTTTTGGTGGGAAGAACAAAACTCAGAGTTTCCAAAAAGTTTTTTGTCGGGGGATATCTTTTTGTATTTGTTAAATACGTTTGCAACCGCAGTCCCAAAATTAAAACAAAAAATATCAAAAATTATAGTTGAATTTTAGCTATTGGGAACCACCGGAATTGGCTGGATGATTCACCGCCTTTAAGAACCAGAAGCGTCGCTAAGAATGGTGGCACCCGAGGCGGGATTTCGTGGTGGCACCCTTTATCGGCCAAAATATAGATGAAAACCAAAAAAAAAAAGCTCTTTGCCTACTAATCAGTGGGTTTACGGTCTCAAAACAAAAAAAAATGACCAAATGGTGTCACCCCAAAATGGTGACACTCAGGGTGGGCCGCTCCCCCCTAGCTACGCCACTGTTAAGAACAACCAAACAAGAATAAATTTCATATCAAAAACAAAACTAAACTCTGTACTGATTCGAAACAATCAAGTTTGAGTGATTTTCTGGCATTTACAAGCAAAATTGCACCAATTTCGAAAGTATATAGTAATGTTGCGCACTGCACAGGCAACTAGAATGTTTTTGGTGCTCATTCAAATAAAAATGCTTGCTTCTTTGCTTGTGCAATTTTACGATGCTGGGAAAACAGCAAAAAAAGCGTTTGCTCAAGCATACAGAGCATTGGAAGTACAACAGTTTTATGTAATTGATATCGATGCTCTCAAAATTTAAGAACATATGAGGGTAAAAATTGGCAAAAAATTAAAGAACAGCCAGCCTCAACTCAAAATTTACTGGTCTTATAACAAAAGTGCATTGAAAAATGTTTTTGAAATAAATATTTAATTGGGATATGTTGGGCAAAGTTTTAAGTCAACTCTGTGCTGCACTGTTAGAGTTGATAATTGCATTGTGAATCAAAAGAAACTCTAGTATGTTTCATAAAGTTTAGATTAACAATTAATTGTTTAAGATAGGTTAAACACTCATTGAATTGCTTTCAATAATTTCGAATCCTGTTCAAGTAAATAGTTTAGAGTTCACCTATCGGGAGGTCGAATTTAAATACTGTCAAAAAAAATAACTGTATCGAGTTGTCGTTGGGAATTAAATCTGATCGAGAAGACGGCTCCATCCTAAACTCGAGTTTTGAAGATGCCAACACACTAAAGTTTAGAGTTTCTAAAGTTTTCAAAGATAATTAAAACTTTTTTCGTAACTTTAGTGCATTTCTTACGCTTACAATGATAGTAATTGACTGAACCCTAAAAATAGTTTACTAAATCTTGTTACCAACTAAATACCTCTGTTTCTTTTCATGGATTGCATAAAAGTACTGAGAAATGTGAAATGCATTCTACCTAGTGACGGCAAGCTCTGATTTTATCGAAACAGTTAAAGGGTAAATACGAAATGCTTTTGCCAGCACAAATCTATTTTTTCCATGAAATATAAACCGCTTCCAACAGGCTCAAGTGAAATTGAGAACGAGGTGTGGTTAGGATTTTAAACCGCGAATCAGAATAGTTGCGTGCGCACTGATTGGATTTCAGCAACCATTAGCCAATGGCTGAATCGCTCTTTGGTTCGAATTGAGTCTTACTTTTTGCTTTGCATTTTCTATTTGGCTGTGCTCTTGTTGGTCGGGATCGTTGAATTCTCTGCTCCTGAGTAGGAGTGTTTCTTTGCCGTATTGCTTTTGAAACATGCTGCTTAATGCGTTTCTGAAGCCTTTGGGTTGTGCGACCTACATACGTACGGACTAATGGAAGCGGTTTATATTTTGCGAAAAAAAAAAACAGATTTGTGCAGGCAAAAGCAGTTCGTATTTACCCTTCAATTGTTTCGATAAGATCACTGCCTCTGTCACAAGATAGACTGCATTTCTCTTTACCATTGATTGTGCAATCTTCTTAAAATAAGAAATGTGTAATTGTGTGTATTACGTTTTTAGCGAAATGCATTTTTTGTTTCAGAGCTAAGATAACACAGAGCAATATTCTTCCTCTTAATGCTCGTCGATGACCATCGTAAAGTTTGGTTAGTCTCCACAATGAAATGACTGTGCCCTGCGGCCGAGTGAAGAATGCCAAACATGTCCACATGCGCATATTCTGTACCCTGCATTTTTGGGACTTTTGTGAAGATTTTTGAATAATACCATTCACCATACCTAGCGTTTATAATGCTGCGTATAGGGAGTGCTGTAGTATATTTCATTGCATTGTATTGCTTGTGCAAACAATTCTGGATATGTGGTAGAAATTATTTAGCAGTTGGACGTTTCTAAATGTCAAAAACTTGGATCTGCCATCTGGAAACTAATGATTTATCGTATCACAAAAGCAGACTTTAACGAAACTCCGACCTGAGCGAAAATTTGAAAGCGTACCGGTGATAAAAACTTGGAAAGCAAGATTAGAAAGTTGTAAACGTTGGACGAGAGTTCCTTAAATCCTGCTTTAAAAACTTTCAGTTTTTAATAAAATCACTCTTGATTAGCATTTACGGTATTCGCTCAAGTCAGATGGTTTTGCTTTAAGTTTGCACTTACAATGCGACCCTTAGTCTAGATTGTGGACTAGAAGGTTTATGCACAGATAATGCATTTGTGTGGTTGCTTATATGGGTCTTACAATATGTTTATTAAACCATTATTACTCGAAAATACGTAGTTTTTGCTGACTGTCCTTCATGCCTGATGATGTGGCTGACAATTTGTTTGTGCTGGTAACTAGCATACCGTTTAAACTGGGTGATGACAGTGTTTAAGAGTCTAATTCAAAATATAGATTAGGTTAAACGTAAAAAGAAATCAACGTAAACAGCAAAAGTATATGAACAGCCAAGAAGCTTACCGGCATCCACGAGACAGGCATTATTATAATAAAATAATGTGCAAGTTGTTGCGCTAATACTACCATTAATGGCAGAATGCCTCTTTAATCTATTTGTGGCTAGTATCTTTTTTTTTTTTTAACTTTCATATTGTGTTTCTATGAAAGCTTAATCAACTTTGCAATTGCAACATTAATTTAATAAACGTTCTTTATCACTCTTGCTTAGAAGTACTCAATAATGTTGAATATTTTTAAATCATACTAACATTTAAAACCACCGGTACCATTTTCATAATGCAAGCAGACCAATATAGTAAGTGAAGCAAAAAAAAAGATACTGACAGCGAAGATTTGGAGCGTATTTTCAGGCTATAAAAGAGTTGATTCTTTGTAACGTTAAAATTAAATGCTAGGCAAATGCCTGTAAAAACTGAAAAAGATTTCAATTACAGTAAGAATTCGGTTTTGTTTGCTTTTTTTCAGTGACGTAAATCCGGCTTGCTGTTGAGTAACCCATCAGAATCATGTTAGTATGGATGGTGGTAGCTAGTTTTGGTAATCAAATTCGTGGCTTACTATTGATGGCGCTATAATGGAACAGTTTAGCGCATTTTTAAACTTTTGTAATTTTAGAAGTCTATTTTGCAGGATCTTGGTGATTTTTTGTATTTCGTGTAGTCATTAGCGGCTTATCGCTGTGATTATTGGTTGCTAGGAGTTAAAATGCATTAGCAGTTGTTTTCATTGAATTATTTCGTAGATATGTCATTTAAACTTTAAACTAATGAGTTAACTGGCCTCAGTGTAATGGTGTAACTTTGATCGAGTCTTAATTTGCATTTATTTCGACTTGAGCTGGTGATGTGAAATTATATTTATAAATAGTGCTTAAACTAAACATTAATCGGCCATGTGTTACTTCTGTGACATAGAATTTTACGTATTTTAGGATATGGATGAATTTACGATTTGAACCAAAGCTAAAAACCGGTCAAAGTGGACAATAGCGGGCAGCGAAATTTTTTTTTCTACCATGGTTTTGCAGATTTATTACGTCACATCCTGTGTCCCAACCTTCAGTTTCGTACTCCGCTCTCAATTTTGACTTGATCCGCTCTATTCATAGGCAACTTGGTACGATGGTACTGGGCAAAGTTAGGCTACTCTTGAGTTGTGGTAAAATATCCTTGGCAGTGGTAGAACAGGCTTGGAAGAATATCACAAAGCACAAGCAGTTAGTCAATAAGCTTAGGCTTACGTTTCATGATCAAGTCAAAGTATTAAGACAAAATTTTTGATACTAACATTGTAACAAGTCAAAATAACCTAGTCTACAGTAATAATCTTTTTTTAATTTTAGGGTTGAGCTGCTGAGTTTTTTGGAATTATTGCATTGTAGATAGAATATCAGAGGGAAGCCTAAGGTCTTATATTTTATTAATTAATGCAGTTTCATTCAAGTTACTGTTGGCTATGTGTAGAGGCCTATATTGCAAAAGCACCATCTGAGATCTGACCATGGTATTGGTAGGCCTACTACTGTATTACTAGCATATCTGAGATAGTGCAATTGGCTAGAGGCACTGGTAAATGAGTAAAATCTAAAATGTAAACTGGTAAATTTGGAAAAGTAAAATGGCAAATCGAGAAAAGTGAAATGTCAAAGCAATTTTACTAATCTTAACCAAAGTTGTGAGTGGTTTCAATTTTAGTCTCAGAATAAACTAGACCTGTAGACAGATTCCATTAGACACTTACTGACTTTATCACTCATCTGCTCATACATATAGTGAATGAAATTTAAAAAAGTGTACTTGATATTAAACTGATAGATTGTTAAAACAGTTTAAACGAAAACTTGTGAAAATGTTTACTTAGGCTGTTAACTTTAGGACTTAGCAGCGATGCACAGTAGGCTACTGTACAGTAGCAGATACCATACAAGGTTTAAAGATCTGACACTGGCAGATAAAAGTTAGAGACATAATGCAAGTTTTATATGATTATTTAACTGTTAGATTATACTCTGTTCTGGGAGTGTATTTGCTTAGGTCTATCTATAAAACATAAATAAGTATTGATTTTATTTTCTATCCAATCTGTAGTTACAGTATTTTTTGTTTTTAGTATGCTTAGAGTTAGAACAATTCTAATTTTGCCTTGCATTTTCTTTACATGTTGACTGTGAGTTTTGTGTATGCACTGTACAAAGTGTACATATCTTTGCAACACTTTGTTTTAGTTTTGCATAAAATTTTTTATCGTAGAAAGTAGCAGACTGAGAAAATCTAGAAGCTGCTTTTTTAACCTTAACTTGGTGAGGTGGCAGTAGACTTAGATGACCTTTCGGTCCTTCGCTGTTTCTTCACCAAGTGACTAAATATCGCTTTGACTCTGCAAGTTTGTGTGTTGGTTTTAAAGGAATTGCATATTTCGATGCTTTGGTGATAGACCTAGAGGAAGTTGCAGTTTTTTCTTGTGATATGACGTCACTTGGTAAATAAATAAATATGATGATGATGATGATTATCTTACCAGTGATTGCAAATTGTTGATACATATTTTATATGCAGTGACTATTTCACAGAAATTTTTGAAGTTAATGAAAATAAGACAAAAATGAAAGATATTTATCCACGCTTCTTTCATTTGCTTTTCTATTTTTTAAGGGTTTAGATTAGGGTTTGAGTTAGGGTTTGGGTGAGGGTTAGATGTGGGGTTAGTTTTATTGTAAGGATTAGAATTTGGGTTAGAATTAGTAAAAAACTAGATACAAATTTTTGGTGAAATAGTCTCTATCAATTCTATAATTGTTTAAAATACAAAATTGCATTTTAGGCATAAAAGATAGCTTACTAAAGCCAGCTTGAAATCTGGTTGCTAGATATGGTTGCTTAAACAAACAGTTTCTGCTGTAGTGAATAATTGTCCAGACTACCAGTATACGGCATTGATTGGTTGATACCAACTTTTAAGCCATTGTGTTACCCAGGAAGACTGATTTGATGAATGAGGAATTACATTTTCAATGCACAGGGTAATGCATGCAAGGTAATCCACGATTTTCTGGCAATGCACAAGAAGTTTTAAAAGATTTTTTGGATGAAAAAATGTAACAAGCATGACGTAGTGTCTGGGTACGTTATTCAAATAATCATTTGTAGGCAGTTTTGTGTGCAATGTTACAGTTAGTAGGTACATAAATCCAGGACTTAAGTTGTAAAATTTTACATGGGGGACGCTTTTGCTGACTTGACTGAACCTTAGATTAGTGAAGATCAGGCGCATAGCCAGGATTTTGCAAGGGGGGGGGGGGGGGGGTTGATTGGAAGTTTGATCCAACCATAAAGTTTTGAATTGGATTGAGGTGATTTTTCAGTGAAAATTAGGTGATATCCACGAAAGAAAAGGTCTTTGCCCAAATTCAAAGGCTTTTTCTGGCCGATATCAAAATTTTAACAGCTTTTTCCTGCCAAAAACAGGTGATCTCCAAAAAAAAGGTCTCCGGTTGAAGTGCTTTTTTGTCTACATCACTGTTCCCGCGGAATTTGGTGCTATATTCGACTGGACTTTGTATGTTTTTTTCCTCTCATCAACCAGCGCTCAAATTTGGATGGGGGGACGCCTAAATCTCGATTGGGGACGCTCAATCTCGATGGGGGTTGCATCCCCCCATCCCCCTACAATTTAAGTACTGCATATATCTGATATGAGATACAATTTTTGGTGCTGACTGCAGCCTCACTTGCAGCGAGATTCAACCAAATTAACACTGGTCAGTTGTTGAGCAGTAACGCGTTTTTTCTTTAGTAATTGTAATTGCATTTTATTCACCAAGTTGCCTTTGCCAGGAGACAGCGAAGGGACCTTTCGGTCTTTGAGTCAAGCTGCCACCTGCCCATCTGTCTACCACACACGATGGAGGCTTCACACTGTCCCTTTAATTGCTCAACGTCAAGCAGGGAAGCTGTGAATACCAATTTTTATAGTCTTTGGTATGACCCGACCAGGAATCGAACCCATGTCTACCGCTTCAGTAGCAGACGCTCTATCCACTCGACCACTGATCGGTAAACGACTACTGATCGTTTAGTGGGAGGTCTAAGGTTTAAATTTGGGACCTGTCAAATTGGACACATTGTTGCCAATAACTTGCCACTGCTGCAGCATTTTCTCAAAAGGTGCTGCGTTGCCTTGCCCTTCGCAATCGTGAGATTGCTGGTATGTTGTATGCATTGGCTTAATACATTGAGTATAATGAAGAATTTGATTTGATGTACCAGTAGTCAAAAATTCACCAAAGGAATGCTATATAACATATAAATTGGCGAAAGAATTTCTTTGTTTCGCTGATTATTTTTTGCATTCCCCTAAGCTTCTAATTTTGCTGAGTCGTGTTTTGAGTCTCATTATTGCAAGTGGGTCATTTCTACTTCTGTACTCAGTTGCTCGAGCAAGAAAATATTTTACATTAGGTATGTCTTTTTTTTTAGCGTTTGCTGCTTTTATTTTTGTGTCATTGTTTTTAGTATTTGCTGCTAATTTCTTTTAATCGTTTAGGAAAAAAATTTCTGGTTCTTTAAGAAGCATAATTCACTGCCTTAGAAAGATCACCTACGCTGCTGCGACCACTCAGACTACTACCAGAATATTGCTAACTATGAAAGTGGAATTTATCTGATTGGATTTTGAATGGTGGAATTTCATTAACATTAACTACAAGACCAATGCATTCAGAAAGGTATAATTTAAAATGTAGAGGGTGTACCAATATGATTGAGACTAGAAGCATTGCAGTGGTATGCCAGTCTTTGCAAGTGTTGTAAACAATTACTTGCAAAGATACTTCACATTGCTCTGTGTCCAATCTAAATGCACATTTGAGTTTCAAGGTTTTTGTAATAATTTTTTGTAATCTTTTGATTACTTATGGGTCATGCGCTTAAGCCAGTTAATCTGAATTGTTTTTTCTTTTTTTAAAGAGAGGTATTTTGTTGCAAAATTTGTTGAGTAATGTTGTGGTTTATCTGGTGATAAATTTTAGTCAATAATCATTTTAGTTAGAATACGAATTTGTTCGTTTTTTAGTCATTTATACTTTATTAGTCTATTTGAATCACTGCATGTATTTGCATTAATTGAAAATGCAAAATCAAAGAGTGTATATACATAGTTTCACAGTTTGCTTGTTTTTAGAAGTTTTGGACCATGGATTTCAGCAACAGAATGCACCGACTAATTCCCAACATTGGATCAACTGCTTTTGTGACTCTGCTTTATTTATATCGTTGACAGTGCATTTCTGAAAGACTAGCAAGTGTACATGCAGCGTTTTTATCTTCACAAAAAATCTTGAAATGTACTTATGTCATACAATGAATAAATTGTGGATTTCTAAAAAATGTGCAACAGCAGAACTACAGTAGAAATAACCCTATGTGGATAACAGTCATCAGAAGAACAAGAAGACTCTACGAGAAATATTACTCCCTAAACTTAGATGGCACCAAATTTTCCTGAACTTGCATGCGATCTTTAAGACTTTTTGTTGAAATTTGCGATGAGTTGTGTATTATCGTTCGAAACATTCTTATCATATTTTTCATTTTGCAGACTGTCAAGCGCTATTCAATTCAATTTATTATTAAACAGCAAAAAGACTATTGTAGTCATCAAAGTCAGCTGTCACAAAATCAATAATGCAGTAAAGATAGCATTTGCAACCCAACAACAAAACGAAATAAGCAAGTTTATTTACAGCACAAACATATTACTATCAAATTTGAGTATTTACAGTAAAAATTTAATTTTTTGACCTTATAATTTACGACATTCAATTTCACTTTTACAAATAATTTTTGTCATGGTGTATTGGAAAAAAGCACCCCCCCGTGTGCCAATTTGTTCAAAGTTTTGATATTATTTGAAAGCTCTTTTTTTTCTACTCTGGTTTATCTTAACGATCTAATCATTCCAAGAATCACATGGTATAAACAGATATCATCATCCTTTCCTGTTCATTTTTTAATTTAAAGTGTTTCATGTTTTTGACGTTTAGTGGTATTTGGTTCCATTCTTTGGGCCCTATATATGTTAATGAATTTTGTGATTGTGTTGTTTTAACCCGAGGTATGAAATAATTTTTACTTTGTTTTCTTTTTGTATGGTATGAGTGGGTATCGTCCAGTAATTTGTTTGTATCTCTGTTTAAATTGCAAATGTTCAATGAATTGTTGTAAAGTCTGTACATTAATTTAGCTATTTCAAGTGTGTACAAATCATGCAGTTTTAGTAACTGTAACTTATGAAATAAGGGTTTGGTGTGAGCTTTGCTATGTGTTATGATTCTTACTGCTCGTTTTTGAGGTATATCTAATGGATTTAAGGTTGTTTTGGAAGCACTTTCCCAGCTGCTTATGCAGTAGCTTAAATAAGAATGAATTATGCTATATTATACCATTATTAAAGTATTGCAATCAACATATTTTTGTAGATGATTTAGTGCCTAGCACCCACTGGCAAATTTGAAAAACATTTTATGGATTTGGCTTTCCTATTTCATTGCCCTCATTTTTTTGTTTATTTTTTTCTGTTTATTTTCTTAGTCATTTGTTTCGTTTGAATTTTTTACGGAATTAGATTGGTTATAAACTAATTTTTAGTCTAATTATCGATTTTTCGGACCATAAGACCAGAAGTAAAGTACGTAGATTTTCTCAAAAGTACAACTTGCTCTTTGTACTCTAGTGCATGTTATGTATGGATAAGGTTTGTACTTTATTTCTCTCCAGGATATGTTTCCTGGACAAAAAAGAACAGCACATACAGCAAAAACAAGTGAAACCTCAATAGAATTTGCTTGTATCACAAAAAATGTTGGAACAAGCACGCGGAAACTTATGAATAAGCTATCGCAAGTTAAGACATGGCGGCTTTTGAAGTGGCAAAAAAAGTGGTATCTACTGCAACTGCTACCTTAAAAAAAGCTAATTTAGCTATGCAGCAGCATCAGAAAGCTGGAAAACAAATTGCCGTAAAAACAAAGTAGTCGATGGATGAACTGTTTCGAGTGTTAAAAACAGTGTTTGAAAACTGATTTTTGTGCCACCAAGAACTTACATTTTCCGCTATGATATCTATTTGTTTTGAAGATTTTCTGTATTTACGAGTACTTGCTGTTCTTAGATCATCTAGATTGAGTTGTGCTATCAAAATGGTTAGCAACTTTTGTGTATGCAGTTGTTTTTTGACAACAATACTCCAAACTGATTCTTGTTTTGATTAGAATATCTTAACTTGTTACTCATGTTTTATTCTTATTTGTTACAAAGTTCTTTTTTTTTTCGAAAACGCCGTCTTTTTTTCGTTTGTGTTTTAAATGGCCGCTTGACAGCCAGCATTTTGTTATTTTAATGAGTACTTTTCCTGGTAACAAATTCGTCTGTGATACGTCCTGACTATATACTTTATATTAGTAGACTGAAAACTGACAATTTAGTTTTTTTTTCTTCACACTTCTTTTGTTCGTCGAACATGTCGAATCAAATCAGTCGAATACGCGTGACCACAAAAAACCTTCGCAACAAGAGCAACCTTTTTTCCTTGAATCCTCTTCTCTTTTTCTCCGTGCGTCTGTTTCTAGTCTACTAAATAAAGAGTCAATGATTTGACCGCCAAACCGTATGAACGCCAATTTGTGCTTTTCGAGCTTAATTAACGCTTTTGTCTCTGGCAATTAATTAGCTTTTACTGCAATTCTTTTAAAGAGATACTGGTCGAGATCGGTTTTATTGAAGAAATGAAAACTACTTGAGGTAATGAAGAGGTGCTGCTAACTTTTTCCACTATTCCCTTTATCTGCAAAAGGATTTAATGCATTTAACTACGTACCATTGACAATCCTTCGTTCTGAAATTTCGTAACATTAACAATGGATGACTTAAAAAAATTTTTGCGCAATAGGCAACGCGATGTTGGATTATTATTCCTGTTAACATTGTGTTCATTATTCCATAATTTTTTTGTGAGTCATCCGTTTATGATGTAATGAAATTTCGAAACGAAGGGTTGCCAATGGTACGGAGTCGAACAGGTTAAATTTATTTTTGTGGACAAAAGGAATAGTCGAACAAGGTTTGGGGCTCCTCTTTTTTCGTCTAGTAGTTCTCCTTTGTTCAATATAACCGATTTCAAGTAGTAACTCTTTCAACAAAATTGTTTGTCCGGCCATTTAGTCTGGTGCAAAAGCATTTAGGTACGAAAATTCGCTCCGTAATTATTCCCGAAATGCATTAGCTTAGTGCTAGTGTAAAATTGCTAGTAACAAAAGTAGGTTTAAGTACTAAGACGTTTGAAAAAGAATGCGAGTGAGCTGGTTTTGATTTTGTTAATGAATATTATGTCGAAAAAACAAAGTTTACTCTTCTAAATACGAAACAGTTACAGCTCGAGCTTTTGGTAACCCATTATACAAATCTGAAATTTGACAACTATAATTGAAGCACGAGAGTAAAAACTTAATTTATTTCGTGCAATTTATGGTTTATAGCAACTGTAATAGTGTTTGATGTTTTGTTCAGCAAGTCTCCAACATGTTTGTGGTGGTGCATACTGCATAGGTTGATAAAAAATTGCCGAATTTGAGGATCAACCAAGCAGCAATGGTTTTTACTAGATTGGGCCCCTGTAAAATAGCGATACATCTAGATTTTATTCAAATATTTTTAAATAAGATCTACGGTAGTTACCGTAGCTTTGTTTTTTCGCGCATGTATGAAATGTTTTTCAAGTTCTTGTAGTTCTCTTCAATTTATGATAATAAAATGTGATTGGTTGATATGCTTTTATTTAGTAAGAATCTTATCTATTTAATAACCGTCATGTGTTGCTAGAAAGTTGCGATTACAAAAAATCTTTGAACGAAATAAAAGTAAGCTAAACCTACACAAACGCTCTACTATAGTATCTTCGCTCTGTGCATAGATACTGCAAGATGTTACGCTCTGAGTGAATTATGATAGCTTTACTGAAAGTATACACTCATGTAGAACTGCAAATAGGGCAAAGCACTTGGTGTTGGTAACCTTTTTAGTTTTTGCCATGGTGTTATTTTTTAGGTTTCACAATCATGGGTGTGAAAGCGGTTAAAATGAACCGCTTCCTCTTAAACTGTGTACACCGAATGTTGAAAACAACTGCAGTGCATTGTTTTTTAAATCAGTATATGCAAAATATTTGTAACGTTTTTAGTTCACCTTGATTGACTGCCATGCAATTGTATTGCGTTGCAACTCTTCAAAACTCTTTGAGTGCTGGGTGTTCTACCCTTGCCCCAGGACCCCCAGTAATTTCTCTTTGTAATTATAAGGTAAAAGTTATCATTCGATTAGACGTTTGAATCCTTCCAATCCACATTCCTGGTTTGGTCTATGCTAAAACTGTAGATCTCTGCAATGATAAACCCAATAACGCAATTTAATTCTTTTATGTCAAATGATGTCAGCGTAAACCATTTCGACGATTCCGTCATAAACTGCGTAAAAAAATACTTGCCAAAATAATTTTCAGAGAAAAATTCTACTTGAAAACTTCGTAATCAAGTTGCTGAAATGCATAGTGGAAATGGAAACGATTGGCGCTTCCTCATCTGTGGCCGCTTGGGTTTTAGTGAAACGTATTCGATTCTTGATAAAACTATACAATTTTGCTTTACTTTGAGCCAGTGTGTAATAAAATCGTAGTTTATTAAGCGGTAATCATCAAAAACAATGCAAGAGAGCAAACAAACAATCGACTTAATAGTAATGATAAAAAAATGAGCATGGGTCGAGCAGTTTTTGTTCGCAAACGCAGGTCTCCCACAAAATTTTAAATTATATTTTCTGACCTAAATTTTTTTTGAAAATTAATCCAAAATATCAACCAAAAAAGGTATGCACTAATTACCGAGTGAAGTAACTTACTGCCACATTTGCAAAAGCAGAAACGTGAATTACTGAAAAAAATAAAGCTAATTGCAACCTCAGGCCCTCATCTTAACTTTTTATGAACGTAATGCAATAACCATTAACCAGCGCCGTATTTGCCATATGGCTAAGTGGCAGGTCCCCGCCCTCAGATGGTAAGACTTTTTTTGTTCTCTTATATTTGCCTGGAAGATGTTGCAAAAATCCCCTAAGTGCCAGGGGCCCCGCGCAATGTAAATCCGGCCCGGGAATAACATGTTTAGTAAGCATAACTATCTATTTTACCGACGATTCATCTCGCCAGTTTTTACGAACAAAATACTTTTAAAAAAATAGCTAGGGAAAATGCTCATTGAACAAATTATTGAAATTAAATTTAAGGGGTCCTGGGCTCCCTGGCCGTACATGTAATCCTAAATCCTGTAACTGGTTAACTTCATGACAAAACAAAAATCTCTAAGGAAAATCTTGGAGTGGATTATTATATACTGCTAAAATATTGCAGGAGGCAATGTGCCTTACTTGCCCCTACATGGACCAAATCAACCACAATTAAAATTTTACACTGTAATGCATGATTTTAAACGTGTTTTGGAATTTAATTGCACGTAAAAGGAGGATTGAACAATCAAAATTTTTCGATTGGCTTTCAAATGGCTGTGAACACGTGCGAAATGTGATCCAATGGGATTAAAATCGCTTTTTTTCCCAAAAACTTACAAAATTCGCCCAGCGGCTGGGGGCTTTGCCCCTAGACCCCCATAGCCACCGGCGGCTGGGGGCTCCGCCCCCAGATCCCCGTCTGTGGTACGTTTGAGTACACTAGCATACTCAACACGTTTTCAAAGTTAGGCATTTGCATAATTTCTAACGATTAGTTTTCACCCTCTCCCTTTATCAAAATCCTGGTCAAGTGCCAACAGACTACAGCTTCAGACCTTCCGTTCTATGATATCTTTGTCCTACAAAAACTTTCTTTTTTGAAAATTTCTGATGACGTCATTGCATGTGGTTTGCTCCCCCCCCCCCAATCAAAAATCCTGGCTACGCCTATGGTTAATTATTATGATGTTATAACAATAAACGGAGGTGGCACGAGTAGCATTTTACCAAACGCACAGCGCTATGATTATCTAAATCACTTGAAGCAAAGCGCAAGTTGCGCAATTTAGAGCTTTTGTCTCTGAAATGTAGCGCAAATTCCGCAATTGCGGAACGAAATTCTCGTACCAAGTCAAAACGCAACTCAACTTCAGCAATTAAAATTACACAACACGATGCAAATTCCGCATGTTTAACAATTTTAGTCGGAAAAAGAGTAAGCAATTTGCTAATGTCAAGACAAATTTATTTTATCGTTCAGTAACATCGCGACGTAGAAATTAATAATTAGCATTCGTTTAAGAAAGCGACAGAAAAGTTGCGAAAGACCTTACGATCATACAGTCAAGCAACCAACCCCTTGTCAGAGAGGCAATGCAAGTTTGACAACATTACGATTTAAAAAGGTCGACATTTGACAACAATACGATTAAAATGAAACAAAATGAAGTTCATCGAATAAAATTGCGCTACAAACCGAAAAAAATTTGAAAGCGTAGCGCAATTAATTTTAACAGTACATTTAATGTACTGTTGAAATTAATTGCACTACGCTTCCAAATTTAGTCCGCAATGCAACTTCCACAACATCTCAAAATAAAAACAATAAAGTGCAACGCAACTTATGGAATCATAAAGGCTCAAAAGCTGCGCTTTGGCCACCTTTGATAATATATAATAACGCACTTTGATCCAGCTCCAATAAATGCAAACCGCAAATTTGAATTTTAATCTCAACTTATTGTAAACGAAGATTGAAAGCAAAATCAATGGGGTATCTCGAGTTAGGCCAAGAGTATTAGATTAAATGGGCGTTGACTTCATCGTTCTTGACCCAGCCGTCCCAGAGATATTCTACTTCAAAGACGACATAAGGGCCTCTCTAATCATAATTTTTATTGGCAACCCTGAGATTGATAACATGCGCGACGCCATCATAGTACTATTCTAAGGCAACGCCACAATTACACTAAGCAACAGAAGCCTTTCAGCCTATATATAGCTAGGTTAATATAGACCTGTTTGCTACGATACTGCATTAAAACGTCAAGGTTGCCAATAAAAACTGTAATTTGGAGACCCCTACGTCGTGTTTGAAGTAGAATATCTTGAAACGGCTGATTAAAAAAGAATGAAGTCAACGCCAATCGAATCTAACTCGATTGGCCTAACTTTTGATATTCACGTTTAAATTTTACAAAATTGATACACTGCATTTTATTCAAGCTAAATTACCAACTATTCAAACAGTATGGTTGCATAAACGCTGCAAATCGAAGGTGTAAACAAAACGCAAAAGCACAATTTTTAATTACAGATATTGTTTGACTTTGACGGTGCAACGCTGCATGCCCAAATGCACTGCCACAGATATAAATAATGCTGAGTCATGAAAGCAGTTGATCCAACGTTCCAAATTAGCCGGTGCATTCTGTGGCTGAAATCCATGGTCCAAGACTTCTAAAAACAAGTAAACTGTAAAACTATACTCTTTGATTTTATTTTCGATTCATGCAAATACACACAGTCACGTAAATAAGGCCATGCATTTAAATTGGTGAGCAAAAATTGAATTGAGGGGGCCCGAGCCCCTGGTCGTCAATATTATTGTTAATTACTGTTGTAAGCGTGTACTAGGGATACAACTTTTTCGGAACACTATATCCTTGCATCATAATTTGATGAACTATTATGAAAGACCAAATAAAATCCAATTTTTAAGTTGATTTGATGTAAAAATCTCACGCACAAAATCATTTTAAGTAATTTAGTTTTTAAGTTTTTGAACAGTTTTTGAGGTCATCCAAACCTTTTCCGGTTTTGAACAAAAACTACACAAGTCCCATATACAGCAGTATTGATGTTCAGAAAACAGACAATAAAGTAATTTGGTCAAAGATAAGATAAATCTACGCGAAAAGAGGGATCGTCCTTGTTTCTGCGGAACGCCTGCAACTCTTGCGTTACCTTTATCAAATCCTCACTGCATTGGTTTTATCAGGCATCGATGATGGGTGATTGCTTTTTAAGCATTGGAAACAGTGGCATAAGCAAGATTTTGTGGTGGTTGGGGGCAGGCAATCTTTTGAAATTGATGTAACGACCAATCAAAAAAGATAATAAATTCAGAAAAAGCGCAATTTTTACCAGATTTATGGTGAAGAGTAAAGCTAAAAAACAATAACAAGGTCTTCACTTCAAAGAAACTGCAATTTTCATCGGGTTTGCACCGTATCTAGATTCCATACTTTGGCACCTCATAAATTGTTTGCCTTTCTACTTCCAAAGGGATTAGGGGCATTGCTGACTTTTTGTAGCAAAATGTTTAAGGTTTGCACATATCAAAAGCCACGCCCCCCCCCACCATATCTACACCACTGATTTCAGACCTTTTGGGTATCCAACCCGAGTTTATTAAAATCATCATCGCAGAAAAATTGGAGCTAAAATAATAATCATCCCATGGGTAAAAAATAAAAAAACAGACTTTACGAAACTTGATTTAAGTTTTAGGCATTAGCAAGAGCAAGGAAGGCTAGGATGGCATTCGAGATCTAGCGTGCATTGCAAATGTTAGAAATCTGTTGAAGATCACAAAGACAACTTCCTATTTTGTTTCTCAATAAAGTGACAAAAGAAATGTGTAAGGTGGTACAGAAATTTCATGTCGTCCCTCCAACCGCTTGTGTTCTTAAAGATCTGAGCTTTTCCATTGCTGAATGCTTTGTTCAGTTGATCAATTTTGCCTACCAATACCTTCATAAAGAAATAATCAATGTTAGGAGATTTGGTTGCGCCACACAGCTCATCGTCCATAACTACGTAAAAAATACGATCAAATACATGGTCTGGGTTTCAAATTCTTTTCAATATGACGACCTTTGTTTTCTATCCAGTGAAGATATTTGTTGTCCACGAGACCTTGAATTCTTTTTTGCAATGGTCGCAGCTTCAACTGAAGCTGCGTCAACTTGGTTTCAAGTTTCAAGCTGCGTCAACTTGGTTTCAACAATTTGAAGCTCAGTCAACTTGGTTTCTATTTAATGTTTTAAAACCACAACTTGATGTTTAATGCCTTATATTCATTTATTACCTAAATAAAAGCTCCGATTCTCGAGCTAAAATGTGCTAATCAAATGCTGATTCAATTCAGCTGCTTTCTTGAAGAGAGACTTATGGATTTTCTTTGCTGACTAGGGCTTGTGTTTTAATGCATTAGCCGGAAAACTAACAACATAGCCTTGTCGTTTGCTAAATGAAAACTTGCAATAACATGGCCAATTTTTCGAAGTGATTTGTGCGTGACCCTTTTTGTTACCTTAACAGAATAAACATCATTCCGGGCAGTAATAAGCAAAAGTTCATCGATTGGTGCTACAGGAAAAGAGTTTTAAAAAAAATCAAAAAGTTGTATCCCTAGCATGTACTGCATGCAAAAAACACTAAAGAAACTGAAACTGAAAAAACAATAGGCTTTATTGTCACATTTTCATCATTGGTGGCATTATAATTGGGGGGACCCAGACCCTCCCTGGCTATGCCTATGACTCTAACTGAAAAAACTATTGACTAGTATTTATCACCAGATAAACCACAACATTGCTTAAAACCAAATTTTGTCTCAAAATACCTCTTTTAAAAAAGAAAAAACAAATTAGATTAAATAGCTTGAGCCCATGATCCATAGTTAATTAAAAGATTACAAAAAAAATATTTAAAAAGCCTTGGAACTTAAACGTGCATTTAGATCAAACAAAGAGCAATGTGAAGCATCTCTGCAAGTGGTTGCTTACTATCAGTATAAAACACCTTGCACACTTTAAATTATACCTTTTTGAATGCTGTTGTCTTGTAGTTAATAAATTCCTCCATTCAAAAAGCAATCAGGGAAATTCCACGTTCACAGTTTGCATTATTCTGGTAGTAGTCTGAGTGGTCGCAGCAGCGTAGGTGATCTTTCTAAGGCAGTGAATTATGCTTCTTAAAGAACCAGAAATTTTTTTCCTAAACGATTAAAAGAAATTAGCAGCAAATACTAAAAACAATGACACAAAAATAAAAGCAGCAAACGCTAAAAAAAAAAAAGACATACCTAATGTAAAATATTTTCTTGCTCGAGCAACTGAGCACAGAAGTAGAAATGACCCACTTGCAATAATGAGACTCAAAACACGACTCAGCAAAATTAGAAGCTTAGGGGAATGCAAAAAATAATCAGCGAAACAAAGAAATTCTTTTGCCAATTTATATGTTATATAGTATTCCTTTGGTGAATTTTTGACTACTGGTACATCAAATCAAATTCTTCATTATACTCAATGTATTAAGCCAATGCATACAACATACCAGCAATCTCACGATTGCGAAGGGCAAGGCAACGCAGCACCTTTTGAGAAAATGCTGCAGCAGTGGCAAGTTATTGGCAACAATGTGTCCAATTTGACAGGTCCCAAATTTAAACCTCAGACCTCCCACTAAACGATCAGTAGTCGTTTACCGATCAGTGGTCGAGTGGATAGAGCGTCTGCTACTGAAGCGGTAGACATGGGTTCGATTCCTGGTCGGGTCATACCAAAGACTATAAAAATTGGTATTCACAGCTTCCCTGCTTGACGTTGAGCAATTAAAGGGACAGTGTGAAGCCTCCATCGTGTACAATTACTAAAGAAAAAACGCGTTACTGCTCAACAACTGACCAGTGTTAATTTGGTTGAATCTCGCTGCAAGTGAGGCTGCAGTCAGCACCAAAAATTGTATCTCATATCAGATATATGCAGTACTTAAATTGTAGGGGGATGGGGGGATGCAACCCCCATCGAGATTGAGCGTCCCCCATCGAGATTTAGGCGTCCCCCCATCCAAATTTGAGCGCTGGTTGATGAGAGGAAAAAAACATACAAAGTCCAGTCGAATATAGCACCGAATTCCGCGGGAACAGTGATGTAGACAAAAAAGCACTTCAACCGGAGACCTTTTTTTTGGAGATCACCTGTTTTTGGCAGGAAAAAGCTGTTAAAATTTTGATATCGGCCAGAAAAAGCCTTTGAATTTGGGCAAAGACCTTTTCTTTCGTGGATATCACCTAATTTTCACTGAAAAATCACCTCAATCCAATTCAAAACTTTACGGTTGGATCAAACTTCCAATCAACCCCCCCCCCCCCCCCCTTGCAAAATCCTGGCTATGCGCCTGATCTTCACTAATCTAAGGTTCAGTCAAGTCAGCAAAAGCGTCCCCCATGTAAAATTTTACAACTTAAGTCCTGGATTTATGTACCTACTAACTGTAACATTGCACACAAAACTGCCTACAAATGATTATTTGAATAACGTACCCAGACACTACGTCATGCTTGTTACATTTTTTCATCCAAAAAATCTTTTAAAACTTCTTGTGCATTGCCAGAAAATCGTGGATTACCTTGCATGCATTACCCTGTGCATTGAAAATGTAATTCCTCATTCATCAAATCAGTCTTCCTGGGTAACACAATGGCTTAAAAGTTGGTATCAACCAATCAATGCCGTATACTGGTAGTCTGGACAATTATTCACTACAGCAGAAACTGTTTGTTTAAGCAACCATATCTAGCAACCAGATTTCAAGCTGGCTTTAGTAAGCTATCTTTTATGCCTAAAATGCAATTTTGTATTTTAAACAATTATAGAATTGATAGAGACTATTTCACCAAAAATTTGTATCTAGTTTTTTACTAATTCTAACCCAAATTCTAATCCTTACAATAAAACTAACCCCACATCTAACCCTCACCCAAACCCTAACTCAAACCCTAATCTAAACCCTTAAAAAATAGAAAAGCAAATGAAAGAAGCGTGGATAAATATCTTTCATTTTTGTCTTATTTTCATTAACTTCAAAAATTTCTGTGAAATAGTCACTGCATATAAAATATGTATCAACAATTTGCAATCACTGGTAAGATAATCATCATCATCATCATATTTATTTATTTACCAAGTGACGTCATATCACAAGAAAAAACTGCAACTTCCTCTAGGTCTATCACCAAAGCATCGAAATATGCAATTCCTTTAAAACCAACACACAAACTTGCAGAGTCAAAGCGATATTTAGTCACTTGGTGAAGAAACAGCGAAGGACCGAAAGGTCATCTAAGTCTACTGCCACCTCACCAAGTTAAGGTTAAAAAAGCAGCTTCTAGATTTTCTCAGTCTGCTACTTTCTACGATAAAAAATTTTATGCAAAACTAAAACAAAGTGTTGCAAAGATATGTACACTTTGTACAGTGCATACACAAAACTCACAGTCAACATGTAAAGAAAATGCAAGGCAAAATTAGAATTGTTCTAACTCTAAGCATACTAAAAACAAAAAATACTGTAACTACAGATTGGATAGAAAATAAAATCAATACTTATTTATGTTTTATAGATAGACCTAAGCAAATACACTGCCAGAACAGAGTATAATCTAACAGTTAAATAATCATATAAAACTTGCATTATGTCTCCAACTTTTATCTGCCAGTGTCAGATCTTTAAACCTTGTATGGTATCTGCTACTGTACAGTAGCCTACTGTGCATCGCTGCTAAGTCCTAAAGTTAACAGCCTAAGTAAACATTTTCACAAGTTTTCATTTAAACTGTTTTAACAATCTATCAGTTTAATATCAAGTACACTTTTTTTCATTTCATTCACTATATGTATGAGCAGATGAGTGATAAAGTCAGTAAGTGTCTAATGGAATCTGTCTACAGGTCTAGTTTATTCTGAGACTAAAATTGAAACCACTCACAACTTTGGTTAAGATTAGTAAAATTGCTTTGACATTTCACTTTTCTCGATTTGCCATTTTACTTTTCCAAATTTACCAGTTTACATTTTAGATTTTACTCATTTACCAGTGCCTATAGCCAATTGCACTATCTCAGATATGCTAGTAATACAGTAGTAGGCCTACCAATACCATGGTCAGATCTCAGATGGTGCTTTTGCAATATAGGCCTCTACACATAGCCAACAGTAACTTGAATGAAACTGCATTAATTAATAAAATATAAGACCTTAGGCTTCCCTCTGATATTCTATCTACAATGCAATAATTCCAAAAAACTCAGCAGCTCAACCCTAAAATTAAAAAAAGATTATTACTGTAGACTAGGTTATTTTGACTTGTTACAATGTTAGTATCAAAAATTTTGTCTTAATATTTTGACTTGATCATGAAACGTAAGCCTAAGCTTATTGACTAACTGCTTGTGCTTTGTGATATTCTTCCAAGCCTGTTCTACCACTGCCAAGGATATTTTACCACAACTCAAGAGTAGCCTAACTTTGCCCAGTACCATCGTACCAAGTTGCCTATGAATAGAGCGGATCAAGTCAAAATTGAGAGCGGAGTACGAAACTGAAGGTTGGGACACAGGATGTGACGTAATAAATCTGCAAAACCATGGTAGAAAAAAAAATTTCGCCACCGGGATATATGGCGCATTAAATAAGATGCAACTTGAAAATCTCTAAAAACTGTTAAAACTTTGACGCTGAATTAAATCATGAAGAGAAAAGGAGTAGAACCTGATCCATACGAAAGATGCACCTTTAGTTTGTTTGAAATTTTGAGTATTTCAAGTGCGCCTTATGGTTCAAAAAATAGGTATATTATGCAGATATTTATTTCTTGGTTTAAAATTTACCTGTAGTAATATGTCCTTGATAATTTGACATTACTACGTACGGTAGTTCAGAGGTCAAAAGTTTACCTGGCTAAGTGCACAGTTACTGGTAGGTTACCGGTAATTGAGATACCGGAAACAGGTGAATTGAAGTAGACATAGACTTTGTGAATTCATATTACTCTGATAATACCAGAACACAATAATGTAGTGCATCAGTAAGCCTACTGGTATTAGATTCAAGATCATTTTCAAATGTGAACTGACCAGCAACTCTTTATTTGAATGCAATATACCGGTAGCCTACCGGTGGTACTTAGGCTAGTTGTACTTAGAGAATACAATAGCATATCTGATTTTGCGTTGTACAACGTTGAACGCAAGTTATCGATGAACGGTATCGGTATATCATCCTGAATTAGACATAAACTCTTTGCGTGTTCGGTACCGGTGACTGGTCTGATGATATTCAAAGTAGTTGATGCGCTCAACTTACACTATGCTTCGCTAGTAACCAGAAGCATACATTGCAATTGAGTGAACAGCCAAACTTTGTAGTTAGAAGAACCGGTACCAGGATTCGGCAGTACTGTAAGCGTCACTAATATATTAGTTCAATCTAGCATTATACGAGTTCTCTTCACTCTACAGTTCTTGTTTGAATGTTTCCTTGAGTTCTGACTATATTGTTGTCTTAATTTGCACCTTCACAAAGGCCTATCACCTTGATGATTACATGCAATACCAAATGTATTTGATTACATAGCTATAGCCTACACATATGCCTCACAAATCTGAAAAATAAAACAAGCTATGCTGCTACAATCGTATGTAGAAGCCTAGTTTTCCAAGTTTCTGTTGCCTAATGTATTTAGCCTCTGGAGATGCTTTAGAAACAGCCTAATACCAGTGGTGGGCAGTAACTAGTTTACAATTGTAACTAGTTACTTTTTTAGTAACTGTAGCTCTAACTTCGTTACTTTTTTCAGATGTAACAATCTTTGTAACTAGTTACCAGTTTAGAGCCCTAAAAAAAGTTACAGTTACTTTTTGTACTACATGCTTTGAAGCAAATTACAGATTTTTTATGAATTCCATTCAAAATAATTGTATTACACTGGCAACACAGGACGCACAGTCGCATGTCTGATCAACCATAACCTTTTATCCATATTTTCTTCACTATGTTCACTGGGCTATACGTGTGGTTGCTGGTTAAAGTGAAGGCAGTGATAGTTTTCCAACTTCGCTTTCTGGTGATTGAAACCGCTTGGGGATTCAATGCTGAGTAGGCCTAGGCTACTGCACAGCTGCACGTGTACTAGCAATCAGTGTTAGTTTGCAATTTCAGTGAAATGCATTTCTAATCAGTGCAACCTAGTTCAAGAGGCTGGAGCAAGAAGAATCGGAGGGGTTGGGGATTATCTCATCTGTTATGGTAAAATTGTGTTTGGGGTTCTGGATCAAGTTTCTGGGTCAACTTTAAGATTAATGTTTAAGTTTCCAGGTTTCGTATTTGGAGTTTGCAGTGAAAGTTCGGTTTTGGTTTCATGGATTGTGGCCCAGTTTTGCAGTTTAAAATAAAAGGTTGGGATTTTGGGTTAGGGTTTAGTCTTTGAGTTTTAGGAAGGGTTGAGTAATGCTGACCGAGTGGAAACTTTTCTATCTGCAGTTCCTCCAAAATCCATTGATGCGAATTCTTTTGATGATGAGGGATTAAAGAAACTTTTCATTCAATATAGTACTACCCTACCATCTAGTGCAGCAGTGGAGAGACTATTTAGTTTGGGTAAAGATATCTTAAAACCAAAACGCTGTGGGCTCAGTGACGAACACTTTGAAATGTTAGCCTTTTTGAAAGGCGCAATTAACTTATTTCTGTTTTCAAAATTTTTGTAACTATCAGTGCATATTTTTAGATCTAGGTAGTCCTTTTTTCTTTGCATTCTTACACAAATGCGACTTTGAAAAATGATGCATGAAATTTAACGCTTTGACAAAACTAAATTTTGTGACAAAGAAACATCCTTGGCTTGGTCTTAATATACTTTTGAGACAAACAGACCTAATCTGGCAAGTGCCGACAGGCCTGTTTTTAGTCCAAATTTTTAATCACTAAAAGTAACTGTAACTAGTTACTTTTTCAAATTTGTAACTGTAACTTAGTTACTTTTTTTGCCAAGTAACTGTAACTTGTAATTAGGTACTTTTAGAAAGTAACTTGCCCACCACTGCCTGATACCATACGCTCACTTCAAAGAAATTGTTTGTTTCGAGTCTAAGTGGTAGGTATAAGCTTTAAAAATTGCAAAATTACTGAAAACGTTTTCCATATGCGCTCAGTTTACAACTTTTTCTGCACCTATCAGGCTATTTTACATTGCCTCCAATTTTTTTTTCAAGCAAACTTTCCCCTCCTCACAAGGTGGCGTAAGTGACAAGTTTAAATGCACGAGCGCTTTCAGACTATGTAATATTTAGTGACTATGCTCATGGGGCGGTGCGCATGGCACAATGCCCTCCCTACATATGCCCCTGGATCTGCATTTCTTAATGGTCACAGCATATTAGTCACAGCTTGAAACCATTCAGCAAGTGTTTTCAAAAGGTTTGGTTTGTTAATATTGTTGCTTTATAAAAAGTTTTAATTGTAATAAAATATAGATGTATATTTCGGTTCATGCTTAGATGATTTTTACCAACTTTTAGTTCCAAGAAAGAAGAATTTGATCGGTGTTTCAACCGGTTCGACCGGTCGGTCGAAGAATCTCGACCCGACCGGCCAGTCGACCCGATCGGTTTCCATTTCAGCGACACAGTCCCAGGGCCCTGCGCTCAGATGGTAAAGCTTTTTCTTGGTCTTCACCTATATTTGGCAGAAAGATGTTGCAAAACTTCCTGGAGTACCAGGAGCCTCGCGCAATGTTAATCCGGCCAGGGAATAACATGGTTAGAAAGCGCAACCATCTAATGTACCATTTTTCAATAACAATTCATCTTCACCTTGCCAGTTTTTAAGCACAAAATACTTTAAAAAAATATTAGCTAGGGAAAATGCTCATTGAAGAAAATATTGAATTTGAATTGAGGGGTCCAGGGCCTCCTGGTCGTACATGCACTCCTATAACTGGTTAATTTCACGACAAAACAAAAATTTTTAACAAAAATCTTCAAGTGGATTATTATTTACTGCTAAATTATTGCAGGAGGCAATGCTCCTTATTTCCTCCTACCAAGGCAAAAAAAATCATTTACAATTAAAGGCGGTGAATCATCCAGCCAATTCCGGTGGTTTGTAATAGCTAAAATTGAACTATAATTTTTGATACTTTTTGTTTTGGTTTTGAGGCTGCGGTTGCAAAGATATTCAGCAAATGCGAAAAGATATCCCCCCAAAAAAAGTTTTTGGAAAGTCTGAGTTTTGGTCTTCCCGCCAAAACCACAGTTCTCTAAACTATTAGGCCTACTGTAATCTTATTAAACTATTAGGCCTAATTATCTCTAAACTATTAGGCCTAATAGTTTGGAGATAGTTAATTAGGCCTAAACTATTTTGAAATAAACTATTTACAAATAAACTATCTCTAAACTATTAGGCCTACAGTGGTTTTGGCGGGAACAACAAAAGTCAGACTTTCCAAAAAATTTTTCAGGAGATATCTTTTTGTAGTTGTTGAATATCTTTGCAACCGCAGTCCCAAAATTAAAACAAAAAACATCAAAATTATGGCTCAATTTTAGCTATTGTAAACTACTGGAATTGGCTGGGTGATTCACCGCGTTTAAATTCAACAAATTGCAAAATTTTTAACGTGTTTTGGACTTAAAGAATGATTGAACAATTTAATTTTTTCGATTGGCCTTCAAATGTTAAAAATCTAGTTCTTTAAAATAGCTCTGAACACATGCGAAATGTGATCCCATGGCATTAAAATAGATTTATATTTCAAAAAATTATAAAAAAATCGCCCAGGGTCTGAGGGCTTCGACCCCAAAGCATTAAAGCCTTCGGTGGCTGACGGGTTTTTCCCGAACCAGACCCCGGTCTATGATACTCTTGAGTTACATTAGCTTACTCAACATGTCTCCCAAGTTAGACAATTGCATTTTTTAACAATTAGTTTACCTCTACCTTTAGCAAAATCCTGGTTAATTGCGAAAAACATGCCATGGCTTTGGATCTTTCCTTCTACAATATCTTTGTCCAAAAAAAAGTTCCTCTATTAAAAATTTCTGATGACCTCATTGCATGTGATTTGTGGTTTGGGCCTCCCTTCCATCAATCCTGGCTTCGTGCCAGGTACTAGAGATGGCAACAGTGCAGCATACGTGGCCGCGCGCTGCTGTTGGTGCACCGCGCCGCGCAGCGTGGCAACTAAAATCTGCTTGACGTAACAGCGTCAGCGCAGCGCCGCGTGCAATAATTTTTTACATTTTTTTTGCAATTATTGCTGGTGATTGTCTCTTTATAAACAACGTTTAGTCACAGTATAACTGTAATATGAATTGAAGACAATACACGTTGCTAAAACAGTAAAAGGTGCCTTCGGTTGAACTTTTTTTTTTCAGAATTAGGAGCATCCTAAAATAGCCTATTTAGTATTTTGCCTACAACAAACTTAGTTTTAATCAGCTGAACATATTACTTGACTCCAACAAAACGATTTTGATTTTGGTAGGCTAGACTAGAAAAGGTTTAGGACGTTCGGTGCGAAGATGATGCAAAGGCAGACAAATGTAGATGAAACAGGTTTGTGGAAAACAATCATCAGAGCAGAGGAACAAAACAAAGCCTTGCCACATACCCATCCTGTATGCAATAGGGCTATGGTATTGGTACAAGCCCAAAGCTGGATCATTAACAGAACTTCTATTACACATGAGATTGCATTTCAGAGTGACAGAGTTAGTTCAGTGTAGCCTACTCGTCAATAGGTCATGGCATCAAGCATTAGGCTTTTGGTGCTACGTCTGTAGCCTATCTCAGATCTGATAGGCCTATGTAGTAGAGTAGGAAGACAAGGCTACACAAAGTTTCAATGACAGAACAGCCTGCATAGTAGCAGAATTTATTCCACAGTCAAAGACACATGCAAACGGCAAACGTATAATACATAGAGTTTTTAAAGCAGTAAGACTAGGCTTGGTCTAATACATTGATGACAAATACATAATAATTTGCTTTGTAGAAATGGGCTAGTTAGTGAGTTTGTGAGAGATGTTCTTGCAAGGGTTAGAGGGTTCACGGATACGCAGATAAATTAGCTAGTTCACTCAATATTGAATACCCATATGCAGTACTTAAATTTGTAAAATTTTGCATGGGGGAACGCTTTTGCAGCCTTGACCAAACTTTAATGGAAATTATGTAATTTCGTCCTCGCAATTGAAGTGTTTTTTTTCCATGAAATCAAGTGAAGACCAAAAAAAAAAAAACGTCTTTACCGCAATTTGGGATTATATTCGGCCGGAATTTGTAGGATTTATTTGTGCTGGCTGGCTCTTGATCGTTTCATCATCCAGCGCTCAAATGTCCATGGGTGGACGTATAAATCTCGATGGGGGGACGCTAACTCTCGATGGGGGGACGCGTCCCCCCGCATCCCCCTTACAATTTAAGTACTGCCCATATGTAGGCTTACGTTTGCAGGCAGCAAAGTTGTTTTTTGTCAAGTTAGGCAATTACATACATTGTGTAGTAGCTTGTGACAGCATGCAGAGCTCGTGATATATTCATTATTTGAACTACTGGTTCAGGATTAGTATACCGGTATACAGTGGTTGCATGGAATCATCAGGTAGACTGGTAGATTGCTTTTAATTGCCAAAACATGGTGCAGAAAAACTGATAGAAAACACACACCAGGCAGATAAAACCTGTAAGCCTATAATTAGAACGACTGACCTCGCATCGCATGTTTTTTAGTTTTTAGTCGGCCATTTTCAAAGCTAATGAGTGCAAAGTTTCAGACTTTTACTTATAACTAGAGAATGGTTTGGTCTAGCTACATAAAATTTGACTGCAGTTTGAGATTCATAAGTTATATGTTTGTGCCAAATTTCAAGGCAATGAGTCACGTGACTTTGGTTTTTGGACCCAAAAACCGCCCCAAAAGTTTGGTGTAGAAAGCAGTCTTATTCAAAAACGGCTTAAGTACGGCAAAATATATTTCACATGGTTATATGTTGTAAGATACCCCTTCATCCCTACCAACACTTTAGACTTTTAGCCTCGTTGAGTTTTTTTTTTTTTCTTTCTAAATCTTGTGTGCTTTTCTTCTCCTAAACCACAAAACATCAAAATCTAATTTTTGTGTAAATTTGTAGAGCTGCAAATGTAATTTTGTCTCCTGAAATTTTTTATGCTCTCTCCCCCAGAACCCCCAAAAACTTAATATCTTTTAATTGCTCAAGCTAGGGTGATAGTTTGTTTTTTATATCAGTAGATATTTAAGCGACAAATATTTTGACATAGTTTGAGGGTACCACCCCCAAATGGACTCCCCAGAAATCAATTTTTTAACAGCTCAAGCTTGGGCATTAGTTTTTTTTTTATATCAGCAGATGTTTAAACGAAAAATATTTTGACATGGTTTGAGAGGGCCACCCTTTTGAAAACTTTCCAAAATGATACCCCTAAAATCAATTTTTTTATATGTTGTCAGCTAAAGAGCTTATTTTTTTCTGATGTTAGTGGAAATTTAAAGGGTATATAACTTGCGGCGCGGTGCAACGTAACTTTGTTGTTTTTGAATGCGGTGCAGTGCAGCATGCGGACAAGGTTTGTGAACACAGCGCAGCATGCGGATGCATTTTTTGGCATCCGCGCCATCTCTACCAGGAACTATACTCTTCTATTCGCAGTGCACGTTCTATACTGTGGTCTGTGACCAGATAGCCGACAAATCATCTTCATTTGGTTTCCTAATGCTAGCATTTTGAGGAAATATCGCGGAAAACCGTCTTTGCGATTTGCAAGTTTTTAGCAATTTATCGAACTCTAATTATTGCATTTTCGTTAAAGAGATACTGCTCGAAATCGGCTTTATTGAAATCGGTTTTATCAGTTCAAATTGACCCGCTACTAGACCACATTATTTGTTCAACTTTGATTGAGAAAAAATTGGACCACGTGCGATAAAACTCGCCTATTAAAACCTCACAAAGGTCTTGAATGTTCTATTAAACTGCAATAACGGCGTAACAAGAGCAGAGTGAAAACAAGCGGAGAGTAAACACTCCAAACCGTAACGTGTAAAAATGTGAATTGAAAAAGTCTTGGAAGGAGTTTATTAGCAGTAGCGGCAGCGGCAGAAAATTTGCTTAAAAAACAGCGCTGAAGCGCTGCCGCTTTTTACGCATAGCGTGACACCCATATACTAGGCTTGTTATGGCACAGTAGGCGTAGTATAGTGTAACAATAGGCGTATGGCGTAGTTGGCTTAATATGGATCAGTAGGCACTGGAGGTTAGTGTATCATAGCAGGGATAGCATGACACCCTAGTTTGGCAGAGTATGGCATATAGGACGATTGTTATGGAACAGTGGGCATTGTATTAGCAAGGATAATATGCCACGTATGCGTTACAGGCTAGTATGACATTGTAGGCATAGAATGGCATATAGTAGGCTTATTATGGCAAATAGGCATATTGTAGGCTTATTATGGCACAATAGGTATAGTTTGCGATATTGTAGGCTTATTTATGGCACAATAGACATAGTATGCTGATTATGGCACAGTATGCCACAGTGGGCACTGTAGCTTTGTAGGCATAGTATGGCATATGGCTGGCTTATTATGGCACAGTAGGCACTGCTACTTAGTATGTCATAGTAGACGTAGTATGGCATTGTAGACATAGTATAGCATACGAGTATCGTTTGGCATATACAGTGGTAGCCTTATGGCACATTAGGCATAGTATACCACAGTAGGCGTAGTATGCCATTGGAGGCTTAGTACGGCATTTTAGGCATAGTATGACATAAAGTAGGCTTATTATGGCACCCTAGTAGGGATTGGAGGTTAGTATATTATAGTTGGGATAGCAGGACACCTTAGTAGGCAGAGTATGGCATATAGGGGGCTTGTTATGGAACAGTACGCATAGTATTAAAAAACATAGTAGGCGCTACAGGCTAGTATGGCATTGTAGATATCATAGACTTTATTATGGTACAATAGGTATAGTATGCTATATTGTAGGTTTATTATGGCACAATAGACATAGTATGCTAATTATGGCACAGTAGGCATAGTGCAACATCAGAACATGACATATAGTTGGCTTATTATAGCACAGTAGGCATAGTATCCCACAGTAGGCACTACAGCTTAGTATGTCATAGTAGCCATAGTATGACATTGTAGGTCTATAGCATTCGAGTATAGTGTAGTTGGCAACTTGGCCAAATGGGTAAAGGTGTATTGTTTACGACGACCCTGACTGACTGATCTGGGTTCAACCCGCACCCTGGTCACGCTCTTGTGTCCTTGGATAAGACGTTTTACGATAATTATCTCTGCTTGGTGGCTTCGAACAAGCAGCAAATTCGGTGGGCAAGAATTAAAAAAAATCTACAGAAACATTGGATCATCGAAAACTCCTAAGCAGGTGCGGATTTCTCCAATCACGAAGTAGTCACTGCAATAAAAAGTGTGCGGATCGTCCAACAAGTTAGCGTCTTATGCTGTCTGGTGACTGGAAGATAAATATGCGCTACAACAACAATATACTGTAGTGGGCTTGTGGCACCATAGGTTAGTAGGAGTACTATGTCATAGTAGGCTTAGTATGGCATTGTAGCTATAGTGTAACATGAAGTAGACATGTTATGGCACCCTAGTAAGCATAGCATGTCACAGTAGGCACTGTAGCTTACTATGGCACAATAGTCATAGTTGGCTTATTATTGGACAGTATCCCACAGTAGGCACTGCAGCTTAGTATATCATAGTAGGGACAGCATTACACCTTAGTAGGCAGATTATGACGTACAGGAGGCTTGTTATGGAAAATAGGCATAGTAGTAGTAAGCATAGTGAGCCACAGTAGGTGCTACAGCTTTAGTATGACAATGTAGGCATAACATGGCACCATGGTAGGCATAGTATGGCATACAGTTGGCTTATTACGGCACAACAGGCATAGTAGGCCACAGTGGGCACCGGAGCTTAGTAGGCATAGTATGACATCAAAGTATGACATATAGTTGGCTTATTATGGCACAGTAAGCATAGTATAACATAGCTCGGCATATTAGACCTACAAGACATAGCTTTTCCATGAACTATCACCGTAACGAGTTGGAAAAGTCTATTTGCCTCTATGACCTACAGAGCTGTACTAGCTGGAGATTCAATTCTCTTGATAGGGTTACCCATGCCAGATAGGTCTGATGGTAGAGGCGAGACGAAGTATAGTTCAAATCAAAATAGTTGGAAAACTTAAAACCTGGGTTGGTTATGCCCATCAGCTGTGGTAAGCATATAACCTAGGAGAAGGAAAACTCTGATATAAACCCCCCCACAGTTAGATTAAACTGCAAAACAAATCATGATAAGCACAAATAATGAAAATTACGTGAACGACGTTAATGGGGCCACCTTCACAAGTGGAACTTCATCCGGCAGGGGAGCGCATAGGGACTCCCAGATCGTCGCGAAACCCCTATGGCGTTCAAGTCTTAGGCAGAGGGGCTCGTTCGAAAAATAAGCGACAATCTCCACCAGCCAGCCCTAGTGGCAGCTTCACCAATGCGCCCGCTACACGTTTGGAGAGGCGAATAGAGGCAGCGCAGAGTATTCGTACTCGAGATAATGTCGCACACTCACCGGTCAACCATCACGAACTGCTGTTGGGCAATTGGAATATCCTCACCCTCACAGGAAAAGAGCTAGAATTGGTTGAGGAAGCAAAGCGGTATCATCTCGATATTATCGGAGTTTCTTCAACCAAACGACGTGGCTCTGGATGGCGGATGGAAATTCTTCTATTCTGGTGCTGATCTTAGTATGTCTGCACAAGCGGGTGTGGGGATTCTCACAAGCTTCCGTTTGTCACACTGTGTGTCAGATTGGATTCCTTTGGGATCACGGGTCTGTATATGTTGAAGCTCAAGGTATTGGATCGGTCATTGTGCCTATTGCAGGTATATGCCCCCAATGCCACGAGTAAATATCAGGCTTTTGTGGATGAAGTAAATGATGCTCTTCTACGAGTATCAGCTACTGAATCTACAGTCCTTATGGGGGATTTTAACGCACATGTTGGAACAGACACAGATACGTGGAAGGTTGTGATCGGAAAACATGGAGTCACTGGACTGAATTAGAACGGAAGATATTTATTGCAGCTCTGTTGTAACAACGGACTCCGCATCATGAATACCTTATTCCAGCACAGAGAGGTTCACAAGTATACATTTACCATTACCATTTACCATTTATTTATTTTTTTCATCAAGCACAGCGACTGAATTATGCGCATTACACAAGCAGTTATACTGTTTCAAGATAAATTTTGTACATTAGACTCAGTTCTTGATGAGGTGATGGCGAAGGACTAAATGTCATCTAGTCAACCATCACCTGCACTTCCGTCTCAAAATATAGGTCTGGTATCGTTACTGTAATGATCTAGATTGGCCAATTCCTGAAAGGCAGTAGGGTTGTGTCTTTGTTTGATCAATTAAGAAACTTGAAATATGACTTAAAAAATAATAATTTTTTTTTCTAAAATTCGATGTGAAATGTAACTTAAATTTAATATTAGCGAAATTGAATTTCGGAATTCGTACCGAAGTTTTTCGTACGCAAGAATTTCAAACTTGGAAAGCTTTGAATTTGATCAACCCTACTAAAAATACAAGCAATTATTCCAAAGCAAAAGAAGACTAAAAAAAAAAAAGAAAAGAAAAAAATATGTACACTAAATACACTATTTACAGTTCAAGGATGCAGCAGCTATACTCGCATAGCAGAAGGTCATGAGTCAGAGCTGGGCAAGTCCGCAAGTTAGTCCGCAAGTCCGCAAATCCGCAATTGCGGACTAACGAAAAAAGTTGCGGACATGCGGACTTGCGGACTTTGGCAGTTTAAATTGCGGACTTGCGGTTGCGGACTATTTTTAATTTTAGTCCGCAATTCCGCAAGTTTTATACAAATATTGAAATTTCTTACTATTTTTGTAAAATATTTATGTTTTTACCCAGTCAAACATGAGAAATCAATTTAATTTTTTTGAGTTCAAGTTCGGCAAAAATATCAAGTTATTCGAGTTCAGACTGACATAATTACTAGGTCTGCTTTCCGACTTAATCGCTTTCTTTTTGTTGACATGCTGTTTGGTAACGTGAGAAACGAATACATGCCGCGTTCTCATCTTTTATGCAAATAGTTGGTTGATTTTTTAGAACATTTTAGAAGCCCCTTTTGTGCTTGTTTTAAGAATCTTCTAGAACTGTCATTGTGGTAATTTTAACTGTATTGTCTTTAGACCTTTCATCTCATAATCTTTAAGTCTGCAACTAGTGCTCAAATTAGATAGTCTTCGACAGTACGAGTGATATGGTGTCTCAAATTTTCGTAGTTTAGTGTATCAAGTTAGATGTGTAGTAAGTTGGTTGCTGATGTTTCTATTTCTACAGTGAGACCTCGAAGCAGTTTTTTAGTAATATAGTCTAGTAAAGTCTAGCATAGTGTTAGTATAATCAATAGCGTAAATTTTGGTCTAGTAAATTTTAGTTAATTGATATTGATTTGGCTAGCTGATAATTGACTTCTTGTTTTGCCGTGCTTCTTTGGATAAATCAAATTTTTGGTTTTCCGTGAGGAATAACATTGTTATATTTATATCCAAAGTGTGGTATGACTGCAGAAATATGAAGGATACGGCGCGCGGCGAGACTGGCTATTACAAGTGGGTCTAACTTGATTCAAATTTGAGTCAACACTGTTTTCTCGAGTTCGGCAAAACAACCGACTTTTTTTGGGTTTAAGTTTGACTTTGCAGCCCCGGTTCAAACTATGGCTTTGTTGTTTTTTACCGTAAGTTTACAAAATTTGCCAATGAGATATCATTTTTTGTACTGGTAGCTAGTGCCGTCGCTACGGTGAGGCAAGGGGGCGCCGTCCCCCCAAACGACTGCTTGTGCCCCCTCATTTTAGTTCATTCAGAATGCTTTTTTGGAGCATCGCGTAACGACAAGACAACAGGCAATAATGGACAAAGGAATAATAGTTTTCAAACATGATTCTCGTTTGAAGTTTTCTCGATTGTTTGCAAAATTGCTGGCCACCAACTGCTGCACATAAATGTGACCCAATAATCCATCATATTAACACGCCTTTACGGATGTGTCGCGGAATAGGGATGTATGCCTACAGAAGCGTTACCGGTATTTCGTTGGTGATAATAACCTGAAACAATGCGTAAACACATTTCTTTAAAAGACCTGCTGTTTTTTTTTAGAGCACATTCAAGATTTATTTTAGTTCGCAGTCAGTGGCGCAATTCGGGGGAAGAGGCTAAGGGATCATTAACCCTCTTTGACCAAGTCATTTAGAAAATATAACCAAAAAAAGAATAAGCGTTTAAACGTGTTTTGGACTTGACCTAATGTATATGGGGACTCAAGAGGCTAGACAATTTAAGTCGTTTAATGACTTCTGAATTTTAGCAATTTACTGTAATTATTGATATGGTTTTAAAACGTGCGAAATGTGATTCAAATGGCGTTAAAATTGCTATTTTTGCCGCAAAATCGCGAAAATCACCCACTAGCTGAGCCCACTCTGTAACACGCTTGAGTAGCAACGGTTTGTTCAGCACGGGACCTAAATTAGACAATTTTTGTGCAAAAAACATTTACTTTTGGTTCAAGCACCCTCTCTTTTACTTAACAAAACCCTGGTTGCGCTTCTGGTTGCATTCACTCCTGTGGACAGATTTTTCAAGCGATTATACCGGCCGCATGCGAAACGAGCTAATAAACGTTGCTGGGCTTATATGTATCTTTTTTCAAAGTGAATACAAAATTGTAGCTTTAAAATATCAGTTTTTATGTGCAAAATTTCAGTCCATTTTCGGCTAGGACCCTCTCACTTCCTTTGGTCTGGCGATGGCATTGCTGGTTGCGTGTGCTTATCTCATTCCTAGAGTATTTATTGAAACTAGGGACTAAAAATTTAGTAATACGATTAGTGATATGAATGTTTTTTGCCTTCCACTGCCTTTGCCTTTTCCTGCCTCGAAAAAAATTGTTGTCTTAGAATATATTGTTGCAAGCGGAAATGCGGATTGTGCTTTGCTATTTGATGGCTTCTCACTGTAATTCAATGGCTTTCAATCTCCAAATCCCTAGCTTCATTGTCGCATTTTTGAGGGTTCGCCGGAGGGTTGTGCATTATACTTCCTCGCAGTTTAGGCATTTACTGTATAAGCAGAAGCGCAACCAGGAGGGCGTGGGGTTAAAAACCCTTAGCCAAGTCACTTAAAAACTTTAACCAAAATTACAAGCGTTTGAATCTGTTTTGAGTTGGACCTGAAGTAAGAGGGGCTGAGCTATTCAATTCTTAAGTTTGCCATTCGAAAAAGCAGCTCAATAACAAGTCATGCTGCGGTACATTTACCACAATCAACGATTGTGAGTAATTTCTTCTATTGCATGGAATGTATTCACCATACGTTTGCTAAACTTCCCACAAGTCACAACTTTTGACTTGTTTTTACCAATCAACTCTGAGCTGTTCACTTCGGGACGTGGTTGATTGCAAAATTTTTTCACTCGGTTCATAAAAAGTTGCGGACTTGCGGTGCGGACTTCAAATATTACGAAGTTGCGGACTTGCGGTTGCGGACCTCAAGAATTAGGAAGTTGCGGACTTGCGGTTGCGGATTCAAGAATCTCAAAAAGTCGTTGCGGACTTGCGGTTGCGGACTAAGCTTTTAAACGTCCAATTGCGGACTTGCGGTTGCGGATTAAGAAAATTGAAATTCGGTTGTGGATTTGCGGACTGCGGACTTAAAAAAAATTTGCGGTGCCCAGCACTGGTCATGACTATGTTACTAGTAGAAGCAACATGGCATACATGGCATCGACCTAGTATGGATCAAAAATCTTTGATAGATTTTTGCATAATTTCATCAGATTTGTTTTCTGATGTGCTGGATGTTCGAGTGAAGCGAGGTGCTGAATTGTCAACTGATCAACATCTGGTAGTGCGTTCCTTACGACTTTCGAAACCTTGGCCAAACAAGAGATCCAACTGGTCGTGGCCGAAAGGGTAAAGGCGTCGTTTTTACGACGACCCGATCGCATGATCTGGGTTCAACCCGCACCCTGGTCACGTCGTTGCGTCCTTGGGTAAGGCGCTTTACGATGATTATCTCCGCTTGGTGGCTTCGAACAACCAGCAAATTTACATGGGAAGAAGTCAAACGTCAACCGAAAAATTAGGAAAATGGTCAACTCCTAAGCGGATGAGGACGAATCGTCCAAAATAATAGCGCCACCCTCGCTTTCTCGTGAGTGGAGAATAAATATGGAAAAACAAAAAAAAACAAAAAACAAAAACATCGAGAAGGAATGGCTGCTGTTTAGATCAGCAATCATTTCATCAGCTGCTGAAAGTTGTGGGCGAAAACGGCTTAGAGTGGTGGGTGATAGTGAGAAAAGAACACCTTGGTGGAACCAAGAGGTTAAAGAAGCTATTCGAGCAAAGAAAGATGCGTTCAAGGCCTGGCTTCAGGACAGATCGTCATCTGATTTGCAATCCCGGTACACTGAGGCGCGAAAAGCGGCAACTTCGGCAGTAAAGAAATCCAAGGAGAAGTCATGGGAAAAGTTTGGTCGTCGGTTGGATTTCAACTATTTTTCGGCAAACAAAGTATTTTGGCAGACCATCCGCCGTTTACGTGGCAAAAGATCGAGTATCTCGTACTCCATCAAGGATTCTGACGGTAACATTCTAACGGATGAGAATAAAATCCTTTCACAATGAAAGAATACTTTGAAGATCTTTTGAATCCTGTAAAGGTATCGACTCGTGACACACACGAAGTGACACATCTAGGGGAGGACGAGTTTTCACTGCAGCAGAAGTGGCAACGGCAATTAAAGGGATAAAATCTGGAAAAGCTGCTGGTGAAGATGAAATTAGACCCGAGATGCTGAAAGCGTTGACTAGAGAAAGAATTCTCTTGGTTAACGCGAGTGTGTGAAGTTGCGTGGAAGCTTGGCAAAACTCCCAGAGATTGGCAAACAGGTGTGATTATCCCGATATTCAAGAAAGGAGATCGCAAGCAATGTACAAACTAAAGAGGGATATCACTCCTTAGTTTGCCAGGGAAAGTATATGCCAAATGCCTTGAAACGAAATGCCGAGAAATAGTGGAATCAAAACTGGAAGATGGTCAGTGCAGTATTCGTCTGGGTCGCTGCACCACGGACCAAATCTTCACTCTGAAGCAAATCTTCGAGAAATCTTGGGAGTATGGCAAAGATCTCTTTGCATGCTTTGTCGATCTTGAAAAAGCATATGATCGAGTTCCTCGGGATAAACTTTGGAAGGTTTTGCAAGAGTATGGCGTTAATGGTCAATAGTTACGCGCTATTAAGTCATTCTACTGCAGACCGGAGGTTTGTGTTCGGGTAAATGGCAAGCAATCAAAGCCGTTCCATGTTGGCGTTGGACTCCGGCAAGGGTGCGTTTTTTCACCTCTCCTTTTCATTGTTTACATGAATTGGATCGATAAATGCAGCCAAGCTGATGAGTGTGCCACAATTGGAAATTGCAAAATTAGTCGTCTACTATTCGCTGATGATTTGGTTCTGCTTTCTTCCATAGAATCTGGCCTCCAGCGCGCATTAAATAGCTTTGCAGATGCAAGCAACACCGCCGGAATGAAAATAAGCACGGCCAAAACGGACGTCTTTCATCTTTCAAGAAACCCTGACCAGTGCGAGTTGCAAGTGAATGGAGCGACACCGAAGCAGGTAGAGAAGTTCAAGTATCTTGGGGTTGCATTTACGAGTGACGGAAGGCAAGACGAAGAACTCGATACCCGAATAGGCAAGGCTAGTGCAATAATGCGAGCTTTGCACTACTTGGTTGTCATGAAACGAGAATTGTCGAAAAAGGCAAAGCTCTCAATTTTCAAAGCAGTCTTTGTCCCCATTCTCACTTATGGTCATGAATCTTGGGTAATGACCGAAAGAATGCGATCACAAGTGCAAGCGTCCGAGATGAAGTTTTTACGAAGAATCGAAGGAGTTGCACTGTTTAACAAGTTGCGTAGCTCTGAGATTCGAAAATCTCTTAACATCGAGCCGTTACTTCTCCGAATTGAATGATCTCAGCTTAGATGGTTTGGCCATGTAAAGCCTTAGGAATGACTCCCCAAACAAGCTTTACTTGCCAAAGCAAATGGGAGAAGACCAGTTGGACGACCTAGAACTAGATGGACCGATTGCACTGAGGATCTTGGATGGAATCGCTTGGGACTTCGCCCAAGCGAAATGATGGAGGTGATGGAAGACCGTGAGGTGTGGCGGCTTAATCTTGAGCTACTGCCCCCGCAACCCTCACGGAAAAGCGGGCAATGAAGAAAGAAGATTTTTGGGCAGTTTTCAAAGTTTTTATTGATTTCTGACTTTAATTTTTGACAAATTAGCCTCCCCTTCCCCACTGAATATATGTTTCAAAAGATGCTTCAAATCACTTTTTAGTCCATTCCATTGCAAAGAAATTTTCTGAAGAGCTAGAAACGTGGTATTTTCCGTATTTTGCATTTTGGTTGACAGGCTAATGGGGAGGGGGCTGTAGCCCCCATTCTTGGCTACGCTACTGTCTCCATTTCTTTTTATGCTTATTTTGTACACGTTTTGTGCTGCTCAAAACAGGTCTTTCAAACCGAGTTATTTTTGCAATGCACGCAAAAATTTTTTGAGGTTTTTTTTGGAGACCCCCTTCCGGAGTCACAAATTTTAACACCTCTTACCTCTTTTGAAAAATTTTCATTAGATGCATTGAACAGTGAACAAAAATCTTTGTAGTAATACCAGTCGACCGGGCTGGTCAGAAACCGGTTGACCGTCCGGTCAACCGGCGTAAATTTTGAAATTTACCGGTCGGGTCGAGAAAATCTTGACCGGTTCCATCTTTACTTTGTCATATGGTAAATCCGGCCCTGCTTATTGCATTAGAATTATAAAAAGTTTAGATGAGGGCCTGAGGTAGCAACTTTCAGGACAAAACCCCTTTCATTTCACCCAAGTGATACATTTCAATTGGTTGGCAAAATGAAATTGATGGGGCCCGGGGGCGTCCTGGTAGTCAATATTTTTAGTGTACGCGTGTACTGTTGTACGAGAAGATGCTAAAAAAAACTGAAAATAAAGGAACAAGACTTTTTTCACATTTTTTCTATTGTTGGCATTTCGATTGAAGGGGGGGAGCCGGGCCCCCTGGGCCTTAATTCTCTGCCCCCCATGGCTACGCCTATGATTGTAACTTCAATACTAATTGTGACGTTAAGAGTTTGTGTGCTTTTTTGCCGCTGTGTGCATGTCAGAGCAACACTATTGGTTTTATTTTGTATGATCATGCAAAATATGTGATATTATTGGGAAAAGTTAACATAGTGTTAAATAGTAGTTGCAATTTGAAGTTGAAACGTACACAATTTCAACTTTTTTACAATTTTTAATTGTGTTACAACCATAGGTGGGCAAGTTAATGCAAAACGTTAGCTTCGTTAACCACTAGTTCGTTAACAAACTTCACACCTCCGTTAACATTAATCCGTTATTTTCAGCTTTAATTAACGGAAGTTAATAAAGTCCGTTAATATTTTGGGTGTAAGATACATTTCTTTTCATTTACTCACTTCTAGAACACGTATTGACGTTGTTGAGCTGATTGTACGGAAAAATTTTATTGCTATGGTGGTCTATTTGTGTGTTGGAAGTTACATTTTACAGTCTAATGTAACTTCAAGATAAAAATAAGTTCAAATGCACTAACGAAGCTGCGATATAAAAATCTTTGGAAATTTGCAAACAGCGGTAATTAAAAGACCTAAGAGGCTGCAGCTTAGTATTTGCCACAAAAAAAGCTTCTTCAGTTTTTCTTCTCTAAAATTTGCGCTATTACGCAACAAGTGTTGCCAGTGCAACTGGTTTGTACCGGTGCGATGAATGAATGTTGCAAATTATTAACGATGAAAACCTTAACGGAAGTTAACAGAACTTAACGGAAGTAAATTTAGTCCGTTAACATTAAAATTTTTTTAACGGATTAACGAGTTAATGAAAAAGTTAGCTTCGTTATTAACGAACTTGTGCCCACCTATGGTTAAAACATTTTTTTCGCACAAATAACAGCGGTTTGATACCATGGTTTAGCTAAAATCATAATGTGATATGAACTCAATAACATAGTTTTGCTGGAACATAGGTTTAGCTGGAAGCGATATGAATTCAATAACATACTTGACAATTGCTTAGAAACGAAAACTAAAGTTGAACAAAGATTGATAGAGAAACAAGGATAGAGAGAAATGTGTTTTTAATAGGTGTGATATAGAAATACAAAACAATCCACAGCGTTGACATAAGTAAAGCTCGAGGCTTCGTATGTAAGCGAATTTGTCGCGATGTATTGAGAAACTTTTCATTGTAATTGAATTACAATTACTTGAACTTGAGTAATTGTGATTGAAAATTTTAAGTTGTAATTGTAATCAAAGCAAAAACAAGTAATTTTTTCAACCCTGCATACAACCATATGAAATATTTTTTGCCGTACTTAAGCCGTTTTCGACTGAGACCGCTTTTTACGCCAAACTTGCGGGGCGGTTTTCGGGGTCTAAAACCCAAGTCACGTGACCTATTGCTTCGAAATTTGGTACAAATATATAATCATAGGTGGGCACAACTTCGTTAATCGTTAATAACGAAGCTAACTTTTTCATTAACTCGTTAATCCGCTGAAAAGTTTTTTCATGTTAACGGACTAGATTAACTTCCGTTAAGTTCTGTTAACTTCCGTTAAGGTTTTTATCGTGAATATCTTGCACCATTTATTTATCGTACCGGTTCAAACCAGTTTGCACTGGTAACACTTGCTGCGTGTTAGCACGAGTTTCATAGAAAGCGAAGAAAGGAGCTCTTTTTTTAGGCAACTAATAATAAACCTGCTGCCTCATAGCTCTATTAATTATCGCTGTTCACAATTTCCAAAGATTTTCCGATCGCAGCTTCGTTGTGCATTTGAACTTATTTTTATCCTGAAATTAGATTAGACAGTAAATTATAACTTCCAAAACACAAAATGACCACCATAGCAATAAGTATTTCCTTACAATCAGCTCAACAGCGTCAATACGTGTTCTAGAAGCGAGTGAATAAAAAGAAATGTAAACTACACGCAAAATGTTAACGGAGGTGTGAAGTTTGTTAACGGACTAGTGGTTAGCGAAGCTAACGTTTTGCATTAACTTGCCCACTTATGCATACAACTCATTAATCTTCAACTGCTGTCAAAATTTCATGTAGCTAGACCCAACCGTTCTCGAGTTATAAGCAAAAGTTTGAAAATTTGCACTCGTTAGTTGAAAAATGGCCGAGTAAAAACAAAGGAACACGCGACGCGAGCGTCTGTCGTTCCAATGAAGCCAAGCTGATGAGTATGCCACAATTGGAAATTGCAAAATCAATCATCTCTGCTATCCGCTGATGATTTGGTTCTGCTTTCTTCCACAGAATCTGGCCCCCAGAGCGCATTAAATAGCTTTGCAGATGCATGCGACACCGCCGGAATGAAAATAAGCACGGCCAAAACGGAGGTACTACATCTTTCAAGAAACCCTAATCCGTGGGTGTTGCAAGTGAATGGAGCGACACCGAAGCAGGTAGAGAAGTTCAAGTATCTTGGGGTTGATTCACGAGTGACGCAAAGCAAGACGAAGAACTCGATACCCGAATAGGCAAGGCTAGTGCAATAATGCGAGCTTTTCACTATTCGGTTGTCATGAAACGAGAATTGTCGAAAAAGGCAAAGCTCTCAATTTTCAAAGCAGTCTTTGTCCCCATTCTCACTTATGGTCATGTTTCTTGGGTAATGACCAAAAGAATGCGATCACAAGTGCAAGCGTCCGAAATGAGGTTTTTACGAAAAATCGAAGGAGTTGCACTGTTTAACAAGTTGCGTAGCTCTGAGATTCGAAAATCTCTTAACATCGAGCCGTTACTTCTCCGAATTGAATGATCTCAGCTTAGATGGTTTGGCCATGTAAAGCCTTAGGAATGACTCCCCAAACAAGCTTTACTTGCCAAAACAAATTGGGGGAAGACCAGTTGGACGATCTAGAAGGACCAATTACATTGAGGATCTTGAATGGAATCGCTTGGGACTTCATCCAAGCAAAATACAGGATGCGATGGAAGACTTTAAGTGTGGTAGGTTAATCTCGAGCTGCTGCCCCCGTAACCCTTACGGAAAAGCGGGCAATGACAAAAGAAAAAATAACTTTTTGCAAATATTATCTAAACTGACCAAAAGTGACACAAAATCACAGAATCGAGAAAACGTCAAAGGAGAATTATGTTTAAACGCTATTATTCCTTTTTCCATAATTACCTGTTGTCTTATCGTTACGCAGAGCTGGGCACCCGCAACTTGAAAAGTACCGCTGCTGCCGCTTATCGCTACTTAAATAAAAAAGTAGCGCCGTTGCCGCTACTTGCATACAAAATAGCGACCACTGCCGCTACTTTAGAACAATATTGAACTGTTACAGGACAATATTGTCTAATCCTCTTAATTTTGGTCCCGAGGAACTCAATGGCCTTCACCGGCTGATTTCCTGTAGCTGTCAACCAAAGGTGGAATCCTCGAGGACACATTTTGAAGTTCTTGGCCTCGAAAATTGTCCTGTCCTCGGTTCGAGGACAGCACTTGTTTTTGAATTGTTAAAATTTTGTAGATCGCCTGAAAAAAAATTTTGGAAGACGTTTTGTACTGGAGAACGCCGGAAAAAATTTTATGAAGATCTTTTTTTTTTGAGAACACTTGCGTTTGTGTCCTTGGCTTCGAGCATTCCTGTCCTTGGCCTCGGATTTTTTTGCGTCCTTGGCCTCGAGCTTTGTGTCCTCGACTCAATCTCTGCTGACAACAAAACCAGAATCCAGAAAAACATAAAATTTATTGACAGATAAAGTAAAACCGGGCGGCAGAATTTAACTGAGATTTAGTTTCTTTAACAAAAAATAATAAATTATTTTGCCTCTGACTTGCTTGAACGTAAACTGAAAACTAATTATGTGTTGCCAACTTGCTAAAAGAAGGTAAGGATATTGAAAATTAAATCGCCAATAGCCTAAAATGTAAATTTGTTAAAGGAAGTGCAAAGTAAAAGGTCAACTAAAGTTGGCAACAACACAAGGTGAGCAATTTCCAAAATAATAAAAGAATGAGTTCGATTCTAGGGCCCGCCAACTAATGAAAAATGAAACAACAAAACAACGTGCGTCAACACTAACTTACTAAAAAAAACGATGGCATTCAAATATGGTACCCGATGGTGAAATTTCAACTTTATGAAGGTTACAATTCAAGCTAAAGTATTGGTACATGTTACAATCGGCATTAGTAGGTTTAAATTTCTTGACAATAACGCAGAGCACCTGCATCAAATTGGAATTGGACTTCTGGTTCAAAACTAAGCGAATTGGACTTCTGGTTCGGTAGTTATAACCATTTTAGTGATATTATTTGCAAAACTCCCTCTAGTGGCCAAAATGTAATTTCTTTGTTTTTAGTTTTTTTTAAAATTTGTGTTTATTTACTGAAAGAGGCTTCAATTTTAAAGTTGAGATTTTGCTGCAGTGCCACTAGAGGGAGTAATTTGCTATTTATTTTAAAATTGTGTATTGATTACAGTTATATACACCACTTAAGTTAACGCCACTACAAAATTTCAATAAATTATGACACTGCGCAATTTTTTAAAGTTTGTTTTTAAATACCGACCTAGATCATGGAAAAAGCTAGCATTTAATGCAAAAATACAGCAACAACACATACTGTTTGCAGCATAAATATAATTACTGTATTACAGTACACTTGTACAGTACTGTAATATATTGACTTAAATTTACAATCACCGCCCAGCAATTTCAACAAAGTTGAAAAGCTCCTTTGATTAACAAATAATACAATTCAAAACAATACTTGCAGATTGTTATATTAGAACAAAACAGAGATACCAAACTTCAGAAAATTTTAAAAGCTTTTAAACTACTTTAGAAACAAAAAAATTCAGATATTTTTTGAAAAGATTTGTTGTGTTAGTAAAAGTCCTACGTGTTTGTTATACAACCTGAAGTATGCTTTGTCGTTGTTGTTAAAATTTCATTATAGTCACTGCCAAATTGAACTGAACGCTCAGCTGCATCATTGATAACTTCCAATCCTGAAACAAACTGGTTGATATGTTGAAAGAAGAATCTTCTATCCAGCATACTACTGAATCCGTACTTACAGAGATAACTGCTCGAAATCGGTTTTATTGAAGAAATGACAACTACTTGAGGTAATAAAGAGGTGCCCCAAGCCTTTTTTCACGATTTCTTTTATTCGCAAAAAAATCTTTTAATCCGTTTGACTCTGTACCAAAATATAAACCCTGCATTTTGCAAGTTTTTAGCACCACAAAAGACCTTCTGTAGAGCAGTACCGGTAGCCTAGGTCTACATGTTTCAGGAGTAGTTGCCAATTTTTCAGATTTGGTTATAGGCTACTCACTGCTACCACTCGGCAATCGCGTTTCTTAATTTTTGCAAAAATGCAGGGTTATCAATGGTACGGAATCAAATGGATTAAACTGCATTTTCGTCAACAAAGGAAATTGTGGATAAAAGATTTGGGGCACCTATTTATTAGCGCAAGAAGTTCTCAATTCTTCTATAAAACCGATTCGAGCAATTTCTCTTTAAAGTTGGTTCGACTTCAGTTAGATCAAAAAATTATACATTTATGATTCATTATTGATGAACCCATGCAGGGTACTCTCTTTATATACTTTTGGTAGTTCTGGTTTCTTTACGTCTGTTTGGGATATTTCAACAAAGTAGTGGCAATGGCTTTCTTGACTTCATCACTAATCAAAATTGAAGATAGTGCAAGTGGTATGTGCCTTGGTGATTGATGCATGCTTTTGGTTTGCACTCACCGGTTGCTGCAGATGCTCCTTATATGACACTAATGCTTTGGAAAGCTACAGTATAAATGAGTGATCGGTGAGAGATAGAGCTCTATGGTCAGCTTACAATCGCAAAGTCAATTTGTATACCTGGTATCTGCCACCAAGGTACATTCCACTTGCACTATTTTCAAATTTAGTTGGTGATGAAACCAAGAAAGCCACCGCTACTACCATGTTGATTTCCCAAAACAGATTTCCGAATAGGTAAACCAGAACTACAAAAGTATATGAAGACAGCACTCTGCAAGGATTCATCAATAATGCATTGCCGTTATTTTTTGATTAACCAGTAATTGGAATTGAACCAGCGTTTTCAAGAATCGATTCAGTAGTATGCTGGATAGAAGATTCTTCTTTTCAACATATCAACCAGTTTGTTTCAGGATTGGAAGTTATCAATGATGCAGCTGAGCGTTCAGTTCAATTTGGCAGTGACTATAATGAAATTTTAACAACAACGACAAAGCATACTTCAGGTTGTATAACAAACACGTAGGACTTTTACTAACACAACAAATCTTTTCAAAAAATATCTGAATTTTTTTGTTTCTAAAGTAGTTTAAAAGCTTTTAAAATTTTCTGAAGTTTGGTATCTCTGTTTTGTTCTAATATAACAATCTGCAAGTATTGTTTTGAATTGTATTATTTGTTAATCAAAGGAGCTTTTCAACTTTGTTGAAATTGCTGGGCGGTGATTGTAAATTTAAGTCAATATATTACAGTACTGTACAAGTGTAAAGTAATACAGTAATTATATTTATGCTGCAAACAGTATGTGTTGTTGCTGTATTTTTGCGTTAAATGCTAGCTTTTTCCCATGATCTAGGTCGGTATTTAAAAACAAACTTTAAAAAATTGCGCAGTGTCATAATTTATTGAAATTTTGTAGTGGCGTTAACTTAAGTGGTGTATATAACTGTAATCAATACACAATTTTAAAATAAATAGCAAATTACTCCCTCTAGTGGCACTGCAGCAAAATCTCAACTTTAAAATTGAAGTCTCTTTCAGTAAATAAACACAAATTTAAAAAAAAAGTTAAAAACAAAGAAATTACATTTTGGCCACTAGAGGGAGTTTTGCAAATAATATCACTAAAATGGTTATAACTAGCGAACCAGAAGTCCAATTCGCTTATTTTTTTGTTTAAAAGATGTAAAATGCAGAGGGGCATTTAGTTGAATTACTGTTTTAAGTATTTTTTGAAAACAGCGCCCTCTAGCGTAAAAAAACTAAATTTTTTTCAAAAGTGGGGGTCGGAAATCATGGCGTAACAAGGAAACCGTTCACCCAAATAAAAAACTTTTTTAGTTTTGGGATCAGCATGAAAATCTGCTGCAAAAACACTGCGAAGCCATATCAAAATCAAAAAAAGTTAAAATATGAACAGGTCTAAATTGCATTCTGTACAAGTAAAAAGGGAGTGTCAGAAACCGACTGTCAAGTAGCATTAGTACTTACTACTTGCTTTCATAAAAGAAATGATTGGCCTTGTTGTATGTGGAGTTTTAGCTGCTTGCAATTCTCTCAAAACGACAACTGACAAACTTTACCAACGCATTGATTATTATTGTATGTTAATTTACGCACAGTTTAATTTTGCCCGCTATCAGACCACATTATTCGTTGAATTTAGTTCAGAAAAAATAGGACAGCAGCGTTTGATAAAACTCGCCTATACATATACAGTGGAACGCCAACTGTCCGAACGCCTATTATCCGAACAAGACTTCAACCAAAGTCATTGGATCAATTACTATTCCTACGACTTCAGCAAAGTTAAAACAAAAAAAACGAGGGATTACTGTACTGCCAGGACTAATAATATACAATAAATCACAAGGTCTGTGTACTGTAAATGATGTATTTTCGTAATTCGTTGTACAGTATTGCATGTTGCTGTAGCCTAGATGATGAATTTTCCTAATATTGCATGTTGTTTGATAATCCGAGCAAATCACTTATCCGAACCACCCCTGATTTTAATTAGTTCGGATAATTTTTAATTATTTTTACTGTATAACAACGTCAAAACGTCACAAAGGTAGCATTGTTTGTTCTACTAAACTGAAATAATGTGGTAGTAAGTGCATAGTGAAAAAAAAGACTCCAAGCGGTAACGTGCAAAAATTTATATGAAAAAGGTCTTGGAAGAAGTTTATTAGAAGTAGCGGCGCTGGTGAATAATGCCGCTGTGCCTATCACTGTCGTTACGTGATGTTCCATAAACGTGTTTTGCAAAACTGAAATGGGGGAGCACAAGCAGTCGTTAAAAGAGGTACGGTCCCACCCTGGCCCCCTTCGTAGCGACAGCACGCTGTGAAGTTAATGAATATTTCTGAGTGCATGTTAAAACATACATCGTTTTGTTGCTGCCTTTTCCTGGTTTATTGTTAGTTGTTCGTTGTGGTGGGTGTTTTGCAAACAAGAAAAACTACTACGTAACTCCATTCACACTATCAGCTATATTTTTTCACCAAAAAATAAAGATAAAACTTTCTCAATTAGGAACGTATGTCAAAAAACGAAAGTTAGAGTTTGATTTTTTTATATCGTCAAGTGGAGACACTGAAAATAACTCCAAATGTAATCTAATATTAATCTAGGAAGCGTACGGTTTGACTATAATTTTTTGCGATCCGGCAAAATATCTCATTTGACAATAATTGTTACCTAGTTATTTATCTTTGACAATTGTAAGCTATGTAAGCACAAAAATAAATAAGTAGTCTCAAAGGGTGATGCCGTAATACAGACACTAGAATATGCTTAATTTCGTCCAAAAATGAGCCAAAATTTTAGAAGTGCATACTATTTACTGCTCAATTCAAGCGGCCCGAAAACTGTTGCATAATGCATAGCAGTAAAGTAAAACGACGCAACGACACTATTTGCATAATTCAACGTAAAATAGGGCAAAAATCAAAACTTTGAAAGGAAAAAAGAAACCGTGATGATCCTTAAATTAGAGGAAATAAATGTTGAATTGCCAGAAAAACATTGTTGTGGTTTACAATTAAATTAAAACGCGTTTTTTCTTTTTTACTTTTCTGCAATTACATTGTTTAACCTTTAGAGAGCAAAGTAGTTCGGACCACATTTTAAGAACGTTTGCTTTGAAAATCAATATCAAGTCAAAGATTTATGCATACTTTTCTCACAAAAATTCGATATTCTTGCCCCAGGCTGATACCAATATTCCTCCTACTAAGCATTGTTTATCACTTTTACACCTCTCCGACAAAAAGCTGAGCACTCGCTCACTGGGGAAAGAAGTAGAGATTGTTCAATCTTCTAGTAATGTTCGATAGTTATGAATGTAGAGCAGTGGCGGATCCAGAAAATTTTGGTGGGGGGGGGATTTGAAGCCAAAACCTCAAAAATTCGGATGTCTTCACCAAAATTGAGACTGATTTTTCGGCCGAAATCGGGAATTCAAACGTTTTTTTCGCCCAAAATCAGGTGGTCTCCAAAAAAAAAAAAAAAGGTCTTCACCAAAATTGAGACTGATTTTTCGGCCGGATTCGGAAATTCAAACGTTTCTTTCGCCCAATATCAGGTGGTCTCCAAAAAAAAAAAAAAAAAGGTCTTCACCAAAATTGAGACTGATTTTTCGGCCGGATTCGTTACGTTTAGGTCGGTGGGGGGGATGCATCCCGAAATGGAGCCGAATTATTCAAAATAAGGGCTGATTTTTCGGCCAAAATCGTAACTTTTGGGCTGGTGGGGGGGATGCATCCCCCCATCCCCCCCCCCTAAATCCGCCACTGATGTAGAGCAAATACGTGTTTTTGTGGCGCAATGTTATCAGCAGTAAAAGCCGAACCGACACAATATTATTGGCTTGCTCCATTGTCGGCAGATTATCGCTAGGCCGATTATTGATCGAGCTCTTATGGCACCCGTTATTTGTCATGTTTCATCTTTTATTTAATAAGTTACGTTATATTTCCGAAAAAACGTAATGTAGTTGCACACTAGGCTAGCTTTGAGAAATCATTCCGGTGCTACTCAAAAGACTAACTTTATTGCTGACGTTTTGCTAATTAGAAGCAACTAGCTTCATCAGAGCACTGTTATCAGTAGCGATAGCAAATTGCCATCAACTTCTGATAGCAAAAAACAAAAGAACAATCCCACACATTGCTGTAGTAGAATAACTAGCGAAAAAATTCAGAGCAAGGCTCCGTCATACAGGTAATGTAAAGGTGCGTACAAAAATGAAAGAAAACGGTTCTCATGAAAATAACTTCCTGAAATAGCATTGCAGCAAAACACGTTAGCATTTAACACTAAAAAAGATTAAACCAGAAGAAATTTACCACTGGAAATTAAGCAACTTTTTGTAATGGTGTCTTGCAGTTTGGATAAAGCCACATTCACGTTATTGTTAGATACTGCCAAACCCATCTTTTCTTGACCATGCTTTGTTTAAAATGATTGATTCTATTAGAACTGTTGTACATCCATGTTATCCTCCGTAACATAAGTACTAAATAAGTAGCCCCTACATCCAACAAAAATTCATATGGATGATTTTGATTTCAAAATTTGACGGTAGATATTACTGTGTTTAAAATTTGTAACATTATTCTATTTGCAAAAGATGCTGTTCCGTGCAATGACAATTGTTCTTCAAAATCAACTGGCAGAAGTGATTACCATTGAAAATTTTGTCAGTGCACAATCGATCGCCGATATTTATACATAATAAACTTGAATCAATTTCATGGTAAGAATGTAAATTAAAAAATAAGTTTTTATTGTAGTATTATTGCCTATTGCAGGGGTTCTCAACTTTTGGTGTTATGGAGCCCTTGAAGAGGTTGACCTTTATTTATGGAGCCCCACAATAAATTTCTGAATAAAAGCAGAAAAGTAAACGAATACCTTGCAGAACTCCTGGGTTTCTCTAGTGGAGCCCTAGGGCTCTGTTTGGAGCACTATGAGAACCTATGGCCTATCGAATGTTAGCAACTTTGTTTAATAATATGTTGAGAGAATTTTTCACACAATTTACAAAAAAACTTAATAATCGGAAGCTACAGCGGTAATTTTCAATCTATTTATACTGTTAACCTTTTTTTCACCACCCAGTAAATCTATTGGCCTTTCTAAAATGCGGTTGTAACAGTATGGATGCATTGCTATAAAAAGCATACAAATTTACAGTACTGATTGCATGGCAGTTTTATTTAATTTTATTTAAAAAAGTAAAGCCCTAATTTTAAATTCATCCAAAGTAAATTTAAACTACCAAAATTTTTTAACGTTTCGGACTTGGCTATGTTCATCATCAAAGAAATTTGAAAAAGATTTTGTTTCTATTTGAATAAGATTTTATTTTTACTGATGATGGACATAGCCAAGTCCGAAAGGTTAAAAATTTTTCTATTTTGAATAAGGCTTTACTGTTTTGAATCGTAAAAATTTAGATTACATGTGTGTGGTTTTCACAGCACCTACAAATAGTGCCCAATGCCAAAGCGAAGCTAGTTGAAACTATTAAACATGAGCTAGATTGTGTGACCAATGATTTTTGGGACTTGTGCTGTTGTTATTTAAACACAAGGTTTTAGTACGCGCGATAGTGTACGTATGTATTTTATAATATTTAAAGTAAATTTGTAGTAATGTTCTTATTTGTTTTATTTAGTACATCCATCTACCATCGAAACACATTGCAGTGGTAGATCCGTTTAGATCTGAATTGGAGAATTCTGCAAGTGCGTCTGTCGCTTTCAGGTAAACTCTAATATATATGTTGAGGCCCAAGTTTTTGAAAGGATTTATTAATTTTCAAGGTCGGACGTTGCTTCAAAAGTAGTAGCATGGTTTAAACCATATACTCTCAAGGCCTAAGAAGAGCATAAAGTTATTATTATGAAACTTCTGGTTTATTGTTTAAATCATAGGAGAAAGAAAATAGAAAAATTTCGGTTGATTGTTGTAGAGTACCATTTTTAAAGCATCGGACAGATAAAGCACACTGTATCTTATTTCTACTCGTTTTACGAGAAAATTAATTTTTTCTGGCTGATGTTATTCAATTTGTCAATTTTCAGTAATTTTCTGCAATTAAGGTCTATTGACGAGGAGCTGAAGGAGGTAAATTGGCAGCCGGTAATAATATTGCACCCACATCAGCAAGACGGCTGAAACTGCGGAATATATATGTTGGAGGTAACTAAGATGTAGCATGATCACTGGTCATGATGCAGAGCGCCCCCCAAAAATTAATTACTTTGATTGGCCTGGTAACAACAACGGATTTAAATGTTTTTTCAAAGTTGGATTGTCTTTGAAAAACAAAACTGTTTTAGTCTTTCACTCATCCAGATATTTTCCGATGTTGTTTAGACCTATTTTAAAATATTATGTTGTTATGCAAACAGTACATGAAACAGCGATGAAAATCGTCCAACTATGGTTAAGACTCCTGACGGAAAATGGCAGGCCTTTAGCCGTTTATGGTTGCAGACCAATCCAGTCCGTGTAGCAGTAGATCAATGCTCTCATGCCTGTATTGAGAGGATAATGGATGTTTGCATATCCAAAAAGGTTTGTGTTTTATAGATTGCGAGAAATTTGCTGAGCGAGTTGTCAAAATTTCCAATGCAAGTCTACTTTGGAAACACTCAACCATACTTGCAATAGCTCAGATTACGATATGCATGCCGAATATTGGCTACATCAGGTAAATAGAATAGGACGCATTGTAAAAATGAGAAAACGAAATTAAATTATTGGTATAATGTAATAGGACGTTTAAACAGAGTAATTTCGGATCCACTACAAATGTAATAGGGCGTTTAAACAGAGTAATTTTGGATCCACTACAAATGCGCCAAATCGCATTTCGAGCCTGCATTAGCGCTTTTCGTACTGAAAACTGTAGGCCTTAAGCGCTAATCGTGCGGAGAACAATATATCATTTAAAAGTAATGAACCAAGCTTAGAAAGACTAAAAAAGAAAGTAAAGGCGAATAATTGTTTGATTTTTACGATTCGGACTGTTTTCTGTAGTTGATTTGGTAAAGAATTGCAAAACCATATTTTAAAAAAGTTTTGGAAGAGGGGCGGTAGAATATATGAACAACTATATAGAACATCAAAACAACTACAAAGTACAAGATTCGCATAGGCTAGGAAAAACTTTTGGTGGATAATAGGTACCGGCAAAGTCCAAAGCATAACAATTTTGTTGAGTCATAGAGCTCAGTCAATTTCTTGACCGAACTACCACTAAGCAAAACAGTCGTGCGAAAAAAAAAAAAACTTCTCTGTAGCAAAAAGAAATTTGAGAGTAAAATAACCCTCCATGCAATGCTCAGGATAGCGCTATTTCGGTCAATACCAAACCTCGTCAGCTGAGCTGGCATGAATCGAAATGAGTAAAAAACAAAAATTTTTCTCACTATTTATAGAATTTCCTGTCGCCGAAAACAGGCCAAGCCAAAAAAATATAGAAGGCCGAAACAAAAGAGCAAAAAATCGGCAAAACCAACAATAAGCTCCGAAGTCAAAATTATCGTTTCGCCAGCGATCAAAATGCAAAATGAAGCGTTGAAATCGGCTACGAGTTTTAATGAACCGATCAAAAAAGTATGTAAATTAGCCGTTGAAATCTGCCATGAATTTTAACTAAAAACATTATTTTGGAAGCAAAAATGTGCTTAAAAACTGAAAAACTTAGCAAGGTACTTACTATAAAGTACGTTACGAAGAATAAAGTACGTTACGAAAAATAAATTTATGGTCTACTTACTATAAAGTACGTTACGAAAAATAAACTTATGGTGTAGTTTGCGATTCAAATCTGTGTGTTGCGTTGGGAATTCAGAAAATTAATTGTGGAATGCAAATACATTTAACTGCTTTCGATAGTAAGCAAATAAGCATTAACTAAGCTAAAAATGCGAATTGCAAAATCGAAACTAATCTACGGATAGTACCAGATATTTTAACTCTTTGCCAAAGCTATATGCTGCAAAAAATGTAGAACAAACCAGCGGTAAACTTGACTTAATCCGGTAATATCGAAAAGTAATTTTTGGGCAAAGGAATGTTTTGCCGTCATTTCGTTGTTTCGAAAGTTTGCTTAAACACTACATAAGTTTTTTGGCATTTGTTGTTGATACTCTATATCCCATCAGTTAAACATCTAAACTTGCGCTGTGGCATTGAGCTGTTGGAAACGTTACATTTGAATTTAGAGTTAAACTTAGAAAATGTTTTGCACGCAGAAAACATGAAGAACGACTGCTGGATGTAGCTCGACGGAAGATCGGGAAGGAAAGAATGGGTATGTTTCCCTGACTTCCTAAGGAAGTATTGAAGTACTGCAAAAATTTGTCCCTGGACTTCTCTGTGATAAGTTGATGGTGTAGTTTGCGATGTACTGGGCCCGTGAACATGCCGACGTTTCTGGCAATGAACGGGTACTTTTTGATTCTGGCTGTAGTTTACTTCTCGCCGGTGGGATTTCTTCACATTGGCGAAATTGATCCTTTTTTTTTATAACATCTAGAAATGCAATACTTGCATGTCTATGCAAAATGAGATGGTTTTCTATGTCTTTGGAGGAAACTGGCATTATATCGTTCCGAACCATATGAACCTTCCAAACTTTACGGCCGCAACCTGTTTTGTCTGTACACTACAGGTTAACTCTTCATGTAGTACCCCTGACCCTGTGATTCAGTTCCTGAACGGGGATATTGGCAAATGTTCTCCACGATTCCATCGCGCAGTAACAGCAGTAAATGATACGTACGTGACGAATTTAATTCACCATCGAATTTGCTGGAAAAAAAGATCATGCACGTAAATCAACAGTGCTTTTGAATCAACAATTCCTTGGATTGTATATTAGTCCAAATGTCACATAAAAATCTACGAAAAAGAACGTATTCTAGCATCAGATCCCTAATGATTTTGATACTGGTCCCTGTAATTGTGTGTTCACTGTTTAATAACTGCTTTGTGAGAAATCGGTTTTTTAGAATTGCTTTGCATTACCGTTTGAAAGTCGACTTTTCACTTACCACCGTTAATGTTTTTTTATTGTTGTTGTTTATTAGGTTGAATGCGATGCATGTGCGCGGTGGTGTCGGGTCTACGACAACTGACCGCAATAAACTGACCGCGAACAACGCCGATTGGCTGAGACGGGCGATCCTAAAAACATTTTACTATCCCCAGAGCCATCTTGCCCAAACCCTCTACTTTGTGGCGAAATCACTGCGACGAAACGGTTGGTTCGCGGACAGTTTGTTCGCGGTCAGTTGACTTGGCTTGGTTGGTGTCAGTGTTATGAAGGTCAAAAACGTGATATGGATGTGTCCTTTGCATCAACAAAGAGATGGTTAGTATAGATATTGCTTAAACGAGGACTGAAGGCAAAATCAATGGGAGTGCTTCTTTTTTTGTGACCCAGCCGTTCCAGAGTTAATCTACTTCAAACACGATGTAGAGGCCTTTAATGTTACAATTTATATTGGCAACTCTGACATTGATAGCATTAGCGACGCCATCCCAGTTCTAACGTAACCCAATGCCGCAATTAGGCCACTGCATTGAGTTGTTTCACTGCACACTAATCAGTTTGATCTTATGGGCACAACAGATCCGAGCTGGTACAAAGAAAAGGCTGTTTGGCGGACATGACTAAAGGCAGAAAAGTAGGAAAAGGCGGTTGCAACCCTAACCGCCTTTTAGCACGATTTCCGCCTTTTCTTACTTTTTCGCCTTTTGGTATTGTCCTTGTTTGGCAGCCTAGCGATCTTTGTAAAAATCAAGGTATTAGATACATTTCAGTCTAAGTCATAGCCTAGCGTAGTAATAAGGCTTTTATTACTAGGCTATGAAATCAGACTGAGAATAAGACTACCAGTACCCGAGTTTGTTGTATTTGGTCACAGTATTTTGTGACCGTAGATTCCTAGAATGAATTTTTCCAACTAAGTTGCCAACAATGGTCTACTAGCCTTACTTGTACTTGTTCTTAAACGTTTGTTACCTAGGCTACTGTATTTTGTTCTCTTTTTTTTCCAGCTCGAATCTGTTTTACTGACAAAATCAAGCTGATTAGAGAGCAGCGAAGCGGCTCAATGCAGTAGCTGAATGCGGCGTTGCTTTAGGTTAGAACTGGGATGGCGTCGCCAGTGCTATCAAGGCCAGGGTTGCCAATAAAATTAAAATCAGAGTGGCCCCTACCGGCCCGACGTCGTGGTTGAAGTAGAATATCTCTGGAACGCTTGGTCAAGAAGGATGGAATCGACGCCAATCTAGTCTCATGCGATTTGCCTAACTTTAGATATACCCATTGATTTTGCTTTCAGACCTCGTTTAATTTTAATTCGCAAGGTTTAAAGTGTTATGTATGTTTATATTTTATTCAGCGATGTAGGCTTAATTCAGGGGCGTCCAACTTTTTTCAGTCGCGGGCCAAATTTGCTGTTCCAAAAGTTTCGTGGGCCAAAATTTAGTCTTACTTTATCTTCTTCTTCGCAAACTAAAGTCTTCCGATGGATTTCGTGGTGATTTCCGAGAAAAAAAAGGTCTTCACTCAGATTTGATCGTTTTTTCTGCCAAAAACTAAGTGAAGACCAAAAAAAGAAGGTCTTCACTCAGGTTTTGATCGTTTTTTTCTGCCAAAAAGCAAGTGAACACACACACAAAAAAAAGGTCATTCCGATGGATTTTGTGGGATTCTCCTAAAAGCAAGTACAAAAGAAATTCAAGGACTCGTTTCTGCAACTCACAACGTCAGCGCGGAAGTATCAATCAACCAACCGATGCAGAAACCTTTGGCGCGGGCCACTTTAAAACCTTTGGCGGGGCACTTGTGGCCCGCGGGCTGCGTGTTGGACGACCCTGCCTTAATTGATGGGTTCCGATCAAGTGTATATCAAAAATTAGCTTTTTTGCTTGCTGTGACTACTCTGCCTACATAGTTTCTATAAAGTTATTCGGTGAACATTTGTTTAGAATGAAAGGTGTTTAGTGGTGTCAGAAAGCTAGAAAAGTTGCGGAGAAATATTGTGCAATTTGACGTAATTAGGCTACGGCATGTTTACGGACTTAGCTGATTCCAAATGCATGAGCGTAGAATTGGCTTGCAATTATAGATGCAACTGAAGAAGCGAACTCCGATTCAATTCCAAAATTTATTGATAAGTTTTTACTTTGTTTATTTTTTGCGAAACCATCCTTTTATTGAGGTTTAAAACAAAGCTGAAATTTACGTTGAAGAACTCAACACATGAAACGATCTCATCTTTTTGTTTTCCATTCACATGTTACGTATAGAGCAACAGTTCACATTATGTTACGCCTGCTTATTGCCTTACATTAAAATAGCCGTATATCGAAGAAATAAAACAAAAGCAATCAAATGAATATTTGAAATATAGTTGGGTTATTTACCCCCTCAGTTGCATACTTTATGCGTATAACTGCAAGCCCGATCCTTTTTTGTGTTCCCTCACACTCATAATGCTTTCACAACAACTTTAGCGTAAATAATATTGCAATTACATCTTTATTAACACAGCTGTCTTGGCCAGGAGACTGCAAAGGGACCTTTTGCTCTTCGAGTCAAGCAGCAATTTATATAGCCACAAACGGTGGAGGTTTACAAGCGAATTCTCTTTTAACGCTACTAAGCAGCTTTGGATGCCAATTTTTTTAGTGTTTAGATTTGACCCGACCGAGAATCTGACTTTACCGCTGCAATAGAAGATTCTATCCTCTAAATATGTAAAACCGGAGAAAATGTCTATGTTTTGAACATTTTTTTATTCTGGACAAAAGGTTATACACCTCCACATATTTTAGTTAATGAAAAAAATAGCAGAGTGTTTCAGAGAAATTCGTCTCTATATTTTGGGATCATCTTGCAATTGCACTACCTATCATAAGCGTAGCCAGAGGGGGGCCCGGCCCCCTCAAATTGAAATGCCACTAATGATAAAAATGTGACAAAAAAGCATATTGTTTCTTCAGTTTCAGTTCCTTGCATTTTTCGCATGTAAACAGTAAATAACAAAAATATTGACGGCCACGGAGCCCCTCAATTCAGTTTTTGCCAACCAATTTAAATGTATAACCCGGCTGATATTAAGGGTTTTTGTCCTGAAATTTGCTACCTTAGGCCCTTATCTAACCGTTTTATGAACTTAATGCATGACGAGGGTCGGATTTGCCACATGCCGCAGAGCCAGAGGCCCCGCGCTCAGATGTAAGATTTTTTTTTGGTCTTCACCTACAGTATATTTGGCTGGATGATAATGCAAAAATCTCCAAAGTCAGAGGCCCCGCGCGAATCCGGCCCGAGCAATGGTTAGTAGGCCGTAACCATCTATTGTACCATTTTTCAATGACAATGCTCCACCTCACCAGTTTTTACACGGTGTAATACTTTTGAAAAAATTAGCGAGTGGAAATGCTGATTTGCAAATTATTAAATTTGATTTGAGGGGCCTGGGCCCCATGGTTGTACATGTACTCCTACTGTAGTAGTAATTTTTTATTGCCGAGCAACAAAAAATACTTAGGATTTTGACCCAGGCGGAAAGTTTTGTTTTGATTTTGGTAACTAAAAAAAGAAAAGAAAAGTTACTACAACTGATTGTTTTTATGACAAAACAAACATGTCAAAGGAAAATCTTCAAATGGATTATTATTTATTGTAATTGTCGAGTATTTATTGAAAATCTTCGAGTAGCTTTTGAGCGCGTTTTGGACTTAAATTGTAAGTAAAAGGAGAATTGAAGAATTTAATTTTTGTAATTGGCTGTTACATGGTAAAAATTTAGTTCTTTCAGATGGCTCTTGCACATGCGAAATGTAATCCAATGGCATTTAAATAGCTTTTCTTTTCAACAAAAAAGCTCCTAGACCCCCATAGCCTCCGGCAGTTGAGGGTTCTGTCCCCAGACCTACTGTACATCTATATTACGTTTGAATTACACTAGTTTATTTACTATACTAGCAATTTAGGCATTTTCACTTTTGGTTTAAGCCCTCTTTTTTTAGTAAAGTCCTGTTAAAATGCCCAACGAAGTCAATGCTGCTGATCTTCCATTCTACAGTATCTTTGTCCTCCAAAAAGTTTTTTTTTTTCGAAAATTTCTGATTACGTTATTGCATGTGATTTAAAGTTTGGCCCCTCCCAATCAAAAATCCTGGCTACGCCTGTGCTACCTATGCTTTGCTGCTTGCAGTAAAATTACTAAAAGTGAAGATGTTGTTTGCAAAGCATACCGTTCAAACAATGTCCGACGCATAGTTGCATACTGGCATACACTATAGTTACGTTACAGCAGTTCGTGGTTACTTCCTTTTACTATTTTAGCCTCCTTAATGTGTTTTATTTTATACTTTTTCTTGTTAAGTGTGGCGATTTTTTTTCACCGCTAAGAATTATAAGAATTCAAACCTATTTCGATTTTCTGATTCTTTACTGCTGTAATACGCGATAGAAAGATTAATTTTTAAAGCAAAAATGAAGACAAATTTGAAAGAAAAAAATGTATATTGTAGAAATATGATGCAAATATTAGAAAAAAAATTGTTCCGATAGTTTTTGGCGAAAATAAAAAATTTGAATCTGGCGCGTAATAGTCCAGGCGCATAATCGGCCGCATCTAATCGTTACAGCTCGGTAAAACCGAGTTATCGCCAGTGGAACTGCACCATAAATTAGACCATATTATTTCTTATTCGTCCTGCTTTGGACAGTAAAACTATAGACACGTGACGTATCTTCTCCAAGCTTTGCATAAAAAGATTACATTTCGCTCGTGTTAGAGCCGTTTAAAAGAATTAAATTGCTAATAACAAAATACCAAGTTTATTTTTTTTGCATGGTAGACACTCGACAGATTTTAGTTTCTGGTGAAGTTCCTAATATTTTTAGAAAATATGCTAAGAGGGCTTCACCCCCTGTTTGCGTCACTTCTCGTGGCGTTATACCTCAAATTAACCTAAAAATTATTAAATTGGAGGTTGAAAAATTTGGTTGTTATTGCAAGTTTCATCTTTATTTTTAATGTGAATTTTATTTTGCAATTACCACAAACGGTGTTACGCTTTTGAAAGTACTATTGGTTTCGCTTTTGCTGTCAGTGTTTGTTTCGCTTTTCCAGTCACTGTTTTTGAAAGTGAGCTTTTTGCGACCACTACGGATGTTGGCGGCAGTACCTCATTGGCAAAGCGTCGTATTGGTGATCGAAAGGTTGCTAACCGCTGGTTGATTCCCAAACTGGCAATGCGTCATATCCTTTGGGAAAGACTTATTTCCCATTGGGGTCGACCGACCGAGCTGTCTACCCGTTGTGGTGGTCCAGCTCACGAAATACTTGCAAACAGAGCCCAATAAAGTACTCTGCGTTCGTGTGGTTAGACAGACGCAGAGTGCCTGGTTCATACCGATGAAGGAACTTCAGAATGTGTTTCGTTGTTGCTGCTGCTGTTCGTTCTTTTAGTCATGTTTTTGCGCTGTTTCTTGGTTTTTGCCTTTCATACGTTGCTTTATTCTATTAATTAAAATACAAGTGATTAAAAAAACTAAGTCAGTAGTTAATGATTAACAGACAGTGTTGAATCAGCTACGTTGTGGTGATATAAGGGTGTAGTACGCTGGATTTTGTTGTGTCCTTGGATAAGACGCTTTACGATATCAACTCTCCTTGGTGGCTTCGAACGGGTAGCAACGACGGTGGACAAGATTTTAAAGAAATCCACTGGAACGTTGGATCACTCCTAAACATGTGCGGATTCTTCCAAGCGCGAAGTAGTCATTGCAAAGAAATGTGTGCGGATCGCCCAGTAGTAACCGTGTAAAGCAATATGATGACAGAAGAATAAATATGCATCTCTGTACCAGATTTTCGCTGCATTATTCTGCCGAAAAAAGTAAAGACCAAAAAAATGTAGGCTTATACGCTACGTTTTCGTTGCAATTACCATCCAAGCGTGGGGCCCCTGGCAATACTAGCGCAGCGTGGGGCCTCTGGTAACAGCAGCGCAGCTAGGAGCTGAAGCGATAGCATCTCCTCCATTGGCTAAGCAACCAAAATGAACATTAAGGGATAAACCACGATTTTTGCACTTTTTCGGCAGCTTTGCAATTAGCTTAAAACAGCTAAAAATACGCAATCAAATTTGATCGCTTGATGCAAAATGCTTTACGTAAACTTCAAAAACGTGGTGTGCAATGGAGGGGGCTATAGAGTTTTTAGTTTAGCTTTATTACCAATCGCTTCTTACATATCCTATCCAATTAGCCCCTCTCCATTTTTTTTTTTTAATGCCAACGCATTAGGTTAAAATTTGTTAGCTTTTATAAATTACCTGTTTGCAATAAAAAGGCTGAAATTTTGTCTTTAACCACCGCCCTCATTACCGATTTAGCCAGCCCGTTTAATCATGCTATTGCATTGCTATGCCACGTTTTAAAAGCATTATTTTTTTACCAAAATAGGCTTAAAATTTAGTTTGTTGGGGAAAAAATGCAAAATCTTCGAAGAGCATCATGAATTCGTTCGTCAACGACATCTTAGAGCGCATCGCTTCGGAGGCGTCCAGACTTGCCCACTACAAGCGCTCGACCATCAGCAGACGGGAAATTCAGACCGCCGTTCGTCTCTTGCTGCCCGGCGAGTTGGCGAAGCATGCTGTGTCCGAAGGCACCAAGGCCCTCACCAAATACACCAGTTCGAAGTAAGCGTCCGACGGTCGCTCGTGATACAAACGAAGACTGGGACTTCACCCTCAGAACCATGCAGTAGCCCCCATTAAAGCTCGGCACCACGGTTAGTATTTCTGGGCCGTGCGCCCCAAATCACAGCTTGCCCCCTCCCCAAAATCACTGCTTGTGGCTTTCCAAGCGAGAGCAAACTTTCGTACCATCAAACTTTTTCCACTTGGTCATAGGTATTTTCATTCTCTTTTTCACAGAAGAACTGTTTTTTCCGCATAGTCACAGGTAATAAGCTGAGAAAAATAAAATTTAACTAATTGCTGTTATTGCTTCTTAAATAGCATTTTATTAAACGTAAAACTAGATTTCTAATTTGCCTTTAGAAACCGAAATTCGTTTTGACTAAAACCTCTTGAAAAAAAATTAAAAATTATTTTACGCTTGAATAATTGCATAGAAAAAATTATGGAAAATAACAACTGCCACTTTCAAGTTGGCAGTTTGGTTACTGCCAATTTGAGTTGGCAGTTGGCACTGCCAATTTCGATTGGCGCCAATTTCGGTCTCAACCCCTATAGGCTGCCGCTACCGCAAAAATAGCGGCGCTGGTGAATAATGCCGCTGTGCCTATCACTGTCGTTACGTGATGTTCCATAAACGTGTTTTGCAAAACTGAAATGGGGGAGCACAAGCAGTCGTTAAAAGAGGTACGGTCCCACCCTGGCCCCCTTCGTAGCGACAGCACGCTGTGAAGTTAATGAATATTTCTGAGTGCATGTTAAAACATACATCGTTTTGTTGCTGCCTTTTCCTGGTTTATTGTTAGTTGTTCGTTGTGGTGGGTGTTTTGCAAACAAGAAAAACTACTACGTAACTCCATTCACACTATCAGCTATATTTTTTCAACAAAAAATAAAGATAAAACTTTCTCAATTAGGAACGTATGTCAAAAAACGAAAGTTAGAGTTTGATTTTTTTATATCGTCAAGTGGAGACGCTAAAAATAACTCCAAATGTAATCTAATATTAATCTAGGAAGCGTACGGTTTGACTATAATTTTTTGCGATCCGGCAAAATATCTCATTTGACAATAATTGTTACCTAGTTATTTATCTTTGACAATTGTAAGCTATGTAAGCACAAAAATAAATAAGTAGTCTCAAAGGGTGATGCCGTAATACAGACACTAGAATATGCTTAATTTCGTCCGAAAATGAGCCAAAATTTTAGAAGTGCATACTATTTACTGCTCAATTCAAGCGGCCCGAAAACTGTTGCATAATGCATAGCAGTAAAGTAAAACGACGCAACGACACTATTTGCATAATTCAACGTAAAATAGGGCAAAAATCAAAACTTTGAAAGGAAAAAAGAAACCGTGATGATCCTTAAATTAGAGGAAATAAATGTTGAATTGCCAGAAAAACATTGTTGTGGTTTACAATTAAATTAAAACGCGTTTTTTCTTTTTTACTTTTCTGCAATTACATTGTTTAACCTTTAGAGAGCAAAGTAGTTCGGACCACATTTTAAGAACGTTTGCTTTGAAAATCAATATCAAGTCAAAGATTTATGCATACTTTTCTCACAAAAATTCGATATTCTTGCCCCAGGCTGATACCAATATTCCTCCTACTAAGCATTGTTTATCACTTTTACACCTCTCCGACAAAAAGCTGAGCACTCGCTCACTGGGGAAAGAAGTAGAGATTGTTCAATCTTCTAGTAATGTTCGATAGTTATGAATGTAGAGCAAATACGTGTTTTTGTGGCGCAATGTTATCAGCAGTAAAAGCCGAACCGACACAATATTATTGGCTTGCTCCATTGTCGGCAGATTATCGCTAGGCCGATTATTGATCGAGCTCTTATGGCACCCGTTATTTGTCATGTTTCATCTTTTATTTAATAAGTTACGTTATATTTCCGAAAAAACGTAATGTAGTTGCACACTAGGCTAGCTTTGAGAAATCATTCCGGTGCTACTCAAAAGACTAACTTTATTGCTGACGTTTTGCTAATTAGAAGCAACTAGCTTCATCAGAGCACTGTTATCAGTAGCGATAGCAAATTGCCATCAACTTCTGATAGCAAAAAACAAAAGAACAATCCCACACATTGCTGTTGTAGAATAACTAGCGAAAAAATTCAGAGCAAGGCTCCGTCATACAGGTAATGTAAAGGTGCGTACAAAAATGAAAGAAAACGGTTCTCATGAAAATAATTTCTCCGAATTAGCATTGCAGCAAAACACGTTAGCATTTAACACTAAAAAAGATTAAACCAGAAGAAATTTACCACCGGAAATTAAGCAACTTTTTGTAAACAGCAGGAATGATAACTTGTCGTTTCTACAAAGCATTTGGAGCTTTTCATTGATGTACCAACTTTCAGTAAAAAGACGATTCAAGTAATCATGTTCCACTTTTAAAATTTTGACTTCAGACCAATCAATGAGGTGATCATTTCCATGGAATGCTGGCAAAGAGCTGATTTCTCAGGCCGTTGGAATTTTACTGCTCGTTGATGTTTCTTTATTCTAGATTTGAGGTCTCGTTTGTTTGTCCGATGTAAACAAAAGCACAACTCTGACGGGAAACTTCGTAAACCAAGTTGGACTTTTCATTATAATTTTTTTGATCTTTTAGGGAAGGGAGAAATCTGCCAACTATTAAAAATGGTTTGAACGCCACTTTAACACTATTAATCTGCCAACTATTAAAATTGGTTTCCAAAAGTATTCGCTTGATTTTGTCCGATATACCTTTGATGTAGGGTAGGGTTGTGAATCCAGAAAAAAATTAATTGAACACTAGCTGACTTGTTGGTTTTACTCTTAGAAAAGGAATGGGTAAATCCAGTACTTAAATTGTAAACTTTTGCATGGGGGGACGCTTTTGCAGCCTTGACCAACTTTACTAAAAATTTACTGAAAATGAAGTATTTTCGTCGCCGGGGGCGCCGAGAGCCGAACGTGGGCCTGGGGACAGCTCAAACATGGATTGGCACCCTCAAATTGGATGGGCCCCCTCTCGAGCTCAAGTATGACGTGATGGGCCCCCTCAAATTGGATGGGCCCCCGGCCGAAATCAAGTGATCTCCAAAAAAAGAAAGGTCTTCACCGAAATCTCGACTGTTTTTCCGGCCGAAATTAAGTGATTTCCAAAAAAAGGTCTTCACCGAAATTTCGACTGTTTTTCCGGCCGAAATCAAATGATTCCTTTTATTACTCAATGCAATTTCGATGCGCCCCCTCTCGAGCTCATGGGCCCCGGGGTCATTGTCCCCCCCTGCCCCCCCCTCTCGCAGGCCCTGTCCGTCGCCGAAATTAAATGAAAACCAAAAACAAGAAAAAGGTCTTCGCCGGAAACTGAAGTCATTTTTTCCCGAAATCTGGTGAAGATAAAAAAAAAACATAAAAAAAAGGTCTTTACTGGAAATGGAAGTCATTTTTCCCCGAAATCAGGTGAAGACCAAAATCAAAAAAGGTCTTTGCCGCAGTTTGCGCGACCATTTTCGGCAGAAAACTTGTGGGATCTTTTAGTCCACGCTGGCTACTTTTCCTCTAGTCATCCAGGGCTCAACTCTCGATGGAAGGACGCCTAAATCTCAATGGGGGAACGCTAATCTCTCGATGGGGAGACGCTAACTCTCGATGGGGGAACGCGTCCTCCTTACAATTTAAGTACTGGGTAAATCTAGCAGGGAAACCATTGAGGGTCAATGTTTTCTTGGTGAGATCAAGATAAGATTTGCGTAGGTGGGCACAAGTCCGTTAATCGTTAATCCGTTAATAACGAAGCTAACTTTTTCACTAACTCGTTAATCCGTTAAAAAGTTTTTTCATGTTAACGGACTAAATTAACTTCCGTTAAGTGCTGTTAACGGACTAAAGTAACTTCCGTTAAGTTCTGTTAACTTCCGTTCAGGTTTTTATCGTTCATATCTTGCAGCTTCGTTGTGCATTTGAACTTGTTTTTATCTTGAAATTAGATTAGACTGTAAAACATAACTTCCAAAACACAAAAAGACCACCATAGCAATAAATATTAAATCAGCTCAACAGCGTCAATACGTGTTCTAGAAGCGAGTGAATAAAAACAAATGTAAATTACACGCAAAATGTTAACGGATTAACGGACTGCATTAACTTCCGTTAATTAAAGCTGAAAACAACTGATTAACGTTAACGGAGGTGTGAAGTTTGTTAACGGACTAGTGGTTAACGAAGCTAACGTTTTGCATTAACTTGCCCATCTATGGAGATTTGCGTTCAGATGGTTTTTCAATGTGGGAGTCGATTCGGTGATACAAGGTTCTAGCTACAGCCAACTTGTGCTGTAAGGAGTGGTGGGAGTCGAATTGTAGATAACCGTCGGTGTGGGTAGTTTGTGATAAATTGCGGTCCAAAGTTTACAATTAATAGTACAGTTGACACGAACATCCAAAAACGCTGAAAGTCATCAATTACTGACGATTTGATTACACAAAACACATCATCAACATAACGTAGCCAAATTCTAGGGGGTTCTCGAAAAGTAGTGAGAACTAGACACTCAATGTGTTCCATGAAAATATTAGCTACCACCAGTGAAATACAAGATCCCACGGGAGCACCAAAAATTTGCTGATACAAAATGTCGTTAAAAGAAAAAACAGTGGAATGGAGACACAGCTCAACACATTTTAAGACATCACTTGCTGTTAAGTTTGTACGCTCATGCAGCAAATTATCCAACATGAGCAAATCGAAATAATCTACAAAGTTTCAGGCACGGAAATAGATGTAAACAAGCTTACAACATCGAATGAAACAAGACACTCTTATTGATTAACCGCACAAATTGACTAGAATTTTGAATAGTATATTCCAAAGAAAGCAAAGGAGAAAGAATACCAACTAAAAATTTCGCTAAACATTAAGTAGGAACACCAATAAAAGATACAATAGGCCTAAGCTGAACATCACTTTTATGAATTATCGGTAAACCATAAAACTTGGGAGTAACAGCTTTGTCACATTTTAATTGATAATATACAGGAGTTGTGATTTTATTCTTTTTAGCAAAATCACACACTAATTTACTTACTTTTTTCTTTGTGATCTCGATTTCTTTGTGATTCGTCAATTAAAAACAATTCAGGAGGTAAAGAAGCTGGTAGATGAAATGAAAAATTTGAGCAAATGCACTTTTATAGCACAAACAGTAGAAAAGCAAACAAAACTATTAAAAACTTCAAGGAAAATTCGTTCTCTCCTAATTGCCCTATTACCTGTGAGGATTGCGGGGGCAGTAGCTCGAGATTAAGCTACCACACTTCATGGTTTTCCATCACCCCCATCATTTCGCTTGTGTGAAGTTCCAAACAATTCCACCCAAAATCCTCAATGTAATATTGATTCATCTGCAGCAGTTCTGGGTCGTCTAACTGTTTTTTCTCATTTGCTTTGGCAAGTAAAGCTTGTTTGGAAGATTTTTCTGATGCATTCTGCGTACATGGTCAAACCATCTAAGCTAAGATCTTTTAATTTGAAAAAGTAGCGGCTCTAGAAATTTTCGAATCTTAAGAGGTGTGCGCCTTGTCAATGATGTAACTCGTTTGACTTTTTGGAAAAATCTGATTGTGGCTGCATTCAAGTAGCCTTTTGTGTTAACGCGTCAGCCTAATTTCTTGACGGTAACTAAAAAAAGTTACACCAGCATAAGCAAAAAATTACAAAAAGCATTAACAAGGTTACCATACAAAGAACAAATCAAGGACGTAACACATTCGCACTTATACAAATGTTCAGCGTAATATCAATTATTAAATTATGCAAATTCAAAATATCGTATCGGTACAGCACTTCTAAATATAGATTATGCAGAGTCATCATGTTCTACAGGTAAAGAAACAGTCAGCCGAATAATAGCAATTAAAGTAATCAGTATATCAATTAAGCAATGACAACCGTTAATTGTAAACAGCATATACCTGTTTTTCACCTTACCGGCGGGTATGTCTACTAATCACTTAGTGTACAAGTGTACGAAAATCCAAGTCTGCAATAAAATAACACACTATGGCTACTGGTTACTATTTAGGCTACACAAACACCACTGGGACAATGTAATATCACATTGTAGTACCAGACCATGTTAATTTAGCAAAGGTGGGCGTTTCGCAGAATAGTTCGCAAGTTGCGCAAATGCGCAATTTGCGTTGCGCACTATGCCTTTTTTTCAGCTCTTGCACAATTTGCATTGCGCTCTATGCCTTTTTTTCCAGCCCTTGCGCAATTTGCGTTTGCGAATCGGTAAATCTAATATTTGTAGCGCTTTAAATGCGAAATTTTTTCCAAGATGTGCAATCACAAAATAATTTTTAAATGTTGATCTGCATGTCTCTGTCAAAAAATAAATAAATTTTGATTTTACAGATTTAAAGCATGATCAAGGGATAGTTGATGCATGCTGATTGCTGTTAGAAAGATTTTTTTCTTGTATTGTTTTCTTCTGCGTTATCTACTTTTTTTCTTGTTTGGTTTTCTTCTGCGCTATCTACTTTTAAACCGCTAAACGTGCTGTATTCAAAGTTTGAGCGATTGAAGATATCAGGGAGGACTATTGTTTGACAGAAATCAAGGGTACCAGGTTGGGAGATCTCCCTCAATCGGGTTCTCTAAAATTTTGAACTTTTAAACCGTTAGAGATAGATGAATCAAATTCTTGAAATGGGTAGATATCAAAAATAAACTAAACGTAACAAAAACTGAGGGTGCCACAATGGGGGTTTTCCCCAAACGGACCCTCCAAAATTCAAACTTTTTAACCACTCACGCTGGACGCATGAAATTTTCAGGGTAGCCAAATATGAACAAAAGTTTTCCCAAACGGGGCTCTCCAAAACTCAAACTATTAACCTTTTAAAATGGATACATGAAATTGTGGTCCCAAATTTTCAACTTTCCTATTTGAAGCAACCTTTGCATTCCTGCACCATCAGCTTCTTCCAAAAGATGCTTCTCCAGTGCAGGCTTGACTGAGAGCGAATTAAGAATGTAACTAAGTGGTGAACATTTAGAAGCAGTCAATGTCATGCACTGCAATAAAGCGCTGCTTTAATTAACCAAATCGTTGAATAATTTTTTTCTGAATATCGGTGGTGGTTGACTGGTTGTTCACTTTTTCAGCATATTAAGTCAATTCAAGCCAGAATAGGATTCGGTATTCTGGATTTGGTTTTAGCTATTCGGAATAATTCTGGAATAGCCTACTATTCTGAAATGCCCATCCCTAGTGGTAGTACTTGTGCTTTAGATAAACTATGCTGTATACTGCTGAAAGACAAAAAGTAATGTATTAATATTATATCAGGGATGGAAATTAACTCTTTGACAACTTGCCCGTCAGGAAAATGTTATCAAATGTCTACTTGCCCAAGAAAATTTCAACTTGCCCGAAAAAAAAGGTACTCTAAGTTTTGAGGTTAACTTGGAAAAAAGCACTGAATTTGCAAAATACGCGTACTGTAGTTTCGAGAATCAAGTTTTTGTGTGCGATTGTTAAGATAATGTGATGTAATAAGTAACTTTTTTTAATCATGCATCAGCAAAAATTGATTTTTTGATTGTAAATATTTCATTTAATATTTAACAATCATAATTATTAATTACCGTTGTGGTTTGTTGTAAACGTATTTTTAGTAGCGAATATTTTGGAAACTACACCAGCTAGAAAGCCGAAATTTTTTTTGCAGTTGTAATTCAAGCTAAAAGATCTTCAAAATAATCATAACAAAAAAATTGCAAAATTCTTGACGTTATCTTCTTGCAGCGCAGGTACTTGTGGTATCTGAAACAGCTGTTAGCGTAGCAAGCGTCGGAAAACTTTTCTAGAAAAAAAAACGTAACATTTTGTGGCAAACAGTTGCTTAACGCGTTCAAGAATCGAAAAATCTGCGTGCGATTAAGACGTGTTAATTGCGATAAATAATGTGCGTACTATTAGACAATGCATTAATTTTGATAGTTACAAAGTGCTTACTAAAATAAAGCAAGGAACAGCTTTCTCTACGTACAAATTTTACTTTATTGCAACAAAACCAGGTAAATTGCGTCTTTAAATAATCTTGTTTGAAGTTGTCTAATATGTAGCTGTATTTTGTTAACTTGCCCGTCGGGGAAGTTAAGCTGAAAACTAACTTGCCCGAAGCGATTTCAGCTTGCCTCGGGCAAGCAGGCAGGCGTTAATTTTGAACCCTGTATTTAGTTTAAGCTACCTTACTTAATAAGTACGAAATACTTTTTTTTTTGCACTGTAATTAGTAGCCGAAAACTTGGCTCTTTTACAACTTTTGGATTAGCTGTTAGGTAGTAAAGACTTTTTGACACTAGATGGCAGACTTTAAAGGCCAAAAAAGGGGGAAGTCTCATATCCAAAACATGGGGATATTTTTTGGTGGCTTAGGACATGGTCCTGAGCCATTGTGCCAAGTTTCAGCTTATTATAAATTTTTTCCGGGTAAAAGTTATTTCTACCGGACTATTAGTTATACGTCTCTTTTTCAGACATGAATACAAAATTGCTAAAATAGCGCACAATTAGTACGGTAGCCGTAGAATATCAGTTTTTAAGTGCAAAAGTTCAGCCTGTTTTAGTGCCCCCCTCTTTCGGCTAGTACTCTCTCACTTCGGTTGGTCTGGGACGGCAGTGCGTCACAGGATTTTGAAATAACTCGCATACGGCTGTAGTTAGGGTGCTGGTTTTCTGATTTGTAAAATTTGCAGTTAACTTTGTTTTTGGACAGCAGTATAGCACTCATAAAGCGCATTCTAGCAAACTCGCAGACAGAAATATCGTAGTGAAGTTTGCATTAATTAGCCTATGCGATTCGAATCGCGACATGGCAAGTCTTTTTTGGTTTTCAATACAAGCATGATTGTGCTGTAATCATTTTATTCATTTGTTTTGCTTTTAACAGTTTAAAAGTAATAGAATATATACAAATAACAGTGTGGAATGAATATCACCGATAAAAACGAGTCCGAATTGTTTGTTTAATGTTATTCGATAATGAGAAGCATGTGACCTTTGAGATTCCGGGATAGAACGGTGTAAGTTGCATTTTTTTGATGACTCTGGCCAAAGGCGGCTCGAGACCATTTTGAAAAGGTAAGTTGCAAATCCTATAAAAACATTTGGCATCTAAAAAGTCAGCTCTGCAGGGAAATTCAACTAATACGACGAAAAAGTGCAACTGAACACCCGATTAGTTTTGGATCAAGGCTTGTTAATGTAGGAAAGGGCGTAAATCCTTCGGCTTTTAAATGCATAAAAAGTGCACACTTTCGCACCTCAACGTGCATTGGATCAGCATTAAATGCAGAGAAAGTACAAAAAAAGTTCACGAAAAAAAAAGAAAAAGCTCATTTCTGATTGGCCGGTGTGATTGCTCAAGCGTGTCAGTTGTTTCCAACTTTTGCAGACCGTTCATATCAATTCAGTTGACCGTGAATGACAGGTCAGAAAGAAGTGAGGTTTGAGGTTCGATTCCTCGATAGTGACTAGAGATGGCAACAGCACAGCGTACGCGGCCACGCGCTGTTGTTGGTGCACCGCGCAGCGTGGCAACCTTTACGTAACAGCGTCAGCGCAGCGCTGCGTAAAATAATTTTTTACAATTATTCCTGGTGATTTTCTCTTTATGAACAACAGTGGTTAGTCTAGCATAACGACATGTCATTATAGCGCACGTTAGGGGGTTGCAGCCGCCCCATAAATTTGAAAACTTTGTCGTGGCAACGTCTACCTTAGCTCAAGTTGAAGGCTTTGCACAAAAACCCTTTTGGTCAAGTTTCATAAAAATTTGGCAGTATTCAGGGGTCGCACAGTGACATCAAAATTTTGGCAATTTAAAAAAATGTTTTTTTTTTCATTTTGAATGTTTTTGGACTATAAGTCGAACCTATGATCCTTTTTAATCATTTCTACTGTTTTTGGGAGTCGTTGTTTAGCACATACCCAACAAGAAAACTTCATAATTTGAAGTCATCAAAAGGTGCATTATAGACCTACTGCCAGGAGTATACTTAATACCAAACTATAGCATATTTTTTTAATTAGTAATTAATTTCACATCTGGCCCTGATTTTAATCTGAAAAGCAGTCCTTATTGTTATCTACCAGAGGTGGAGTCCTCGAGGACACATTTTGAAGTCCTTGGCCTTGGCCTCGAAGGTCAAATCCTTGGCCTCGAAGCTTCAAGTCCTCGAAAATTGCCCTGCCCTCGGCTCGAGGACAGCACTATTTTTTGCACCGTTGAAGTCTTGTTGGAAAACGCCAGAAACCTCGTGGAAAACTTGCGAAGACTTTTTTGTTCTTTGCAATTGGAGATCGCTAGAAAAATGTTATCATTATTATTGTTAATGGGCATCGGTGCAAGCGAATCTGCTACCGTTAGGTAAAGTCCACCCACTCATTGCGTAGGCCTCAATTGGGCTAATTGCAACGGGTAAATGCTATGTTATTGTTGTTTTGTTTGGTTACTAGTCGAACTCAGAAAGCCTTCCAGCTTCCTTTAAGTACGTGGCCAGTTTATCAATGTTACATTTCGTTACCACGGTGTAAACAGTGGTTATGGTGATTCGAAAATATTTAACACGGCTATCTTGAAAAAGCTTGCAATTGCCAACACGATGACTTGGTGCTTCTTCCTCTAGGCTACATTATGGACACAAAGAAGTCTCAGCACGACCTGTAGTTTTCTTGTGTCGCTGTAGATTGCAGTGCCCAGTTAAAACTTACATTACTCTATTTAATTGAGGCCTCTTAATAAGGTTAAGGAGACGTATTGCTAGTCGAGAAGACGTCCAACCAGCAGACTTGTTCATCTTACAGCAGTCCTTCCGTTGATTCCACATAGGTTTTCATCTACCTGTGGAACAGTCCTTAACCGTGCTAACATAGCTGGCATACGGGGCTGTAATAGAAGGTTCAGGACCATGTACTGTATTTTTGATTTAGATCCTGATTTGGCTGCATAGTCAGCCACTTCGTTACCATGTATCCCTGCATGTCCAGAATCCAGGCATAGGTGGGCACAAATCGCTATTCTGCTAATTAGCGAAGCTAACATTTTAATTAGTGGTTCCGCTAACACTGAAAAATGTTAACGGACTGGTTATCCAAGCTAATTTTTTTAGTCAATCCGCTATATCGCTAGAAAAAAATAGTTGCAACTGTGGTTTCAATAAAGTATAGTCTAAAATTTACCACATTCAGCCGCTTTTGCTTGGCAGAGAAATATGTACTTCAAGTATACGATATAAGTCGTTTTGAGAATGGTAATTTATTATTGCCAAAAAAATGTGCTTCGATATGGTAATGCTTTTCTCGCGTTGATAATCACTCCATTCTATGACATCATTATGCTGACCAAGCGCGATCACGAGCTAATACGAGGTCAAAATTTCGATACAAGCATTTGGAAAAAGCACGATTAAAATTGTTTTTGTCATATTGAACTTCAGTTAGTTTGTGTTGGCCAGCGGGCTGCCGCCACGACAGATTATCATTTCAGTAGAGCGCTCTTTCATTTTTCATGCAGAGCGATCATTTTGAAAGAGGGAGCAGGAAGATTGAAATATTGTATCTGTAACCAAAGTTGCAGTTAAAGCCAGCTACAGTACGTTTTGCCGAATTGCCTAGGTTTTTGAGGCTGAGCAGTTGGGTATACCCGTTGTGGTTACTGCCAGTCTGACTGAAGAAACCCAAAATCGTGACAATACCTTGCGACTGGATAAACTTTTGGAGTGCGGAAATTTCGGAGGTGCAATATAATTACATTTGGCTGATCAACTAAAAAACGCAATGTTAAAATGATAGGTACAAGTTACGAAATTAATTTTTTGTTTTTTGCATCTCCTATACTTTTATGGTTAATTAGCAAATTAGCGTTTGCTTCCGCTAACAAAAAATTTGGGTTATCGGATTAGCGTTAGCGAAGGTAATCTTTTCAATTAACGGAATAGCTGTTCGCGGAGCTATTTTTGCGTTAGCTGTGCCCATCTATGAATGCACACACAGTAGCGTACGCAGGATTTTGAAAGGGGGGGGGGCCAAAAATTTCAGAAAATTTGGGAAGAACAAAGATCTGAATCAGAAGTTGTTCCACTCAAATTTAGTCTCATTTTTCGGCCAAATTTAGGTGAAGAGCACAAAAAAAAAAGGTCTTCACTCAAATTTCGTCCCATTTTTCGGCCAAATTTAGGTGAAGAGCAAAAACAAAGGTCTTTACTCAAGGTCCGTCCCGTTTTTCACCCGAACTCACTCAAATTTCCAGCCAAAAGCCTGAGAGCCTGATGCCCAACTTATAAAGGGGGGGGCCATGCCTCAATTTTGCTCACTTTACTATGCAATTTTGCAATCCTAGCGATCCAAAGGGGGGGGCCATGGCCCAATGGCCCCCCCCCTAAATACGCCCCTGTGCACACAATACTGACGTGGTTTTGTTTACCTAACTGATTTAGGTTTCTAATGCAGTTAAACCCTGTAATTGATGTTACAGTGCACTTTATGAGTGATTTAATTGCTGCTTGACTATCAACCAGTACAACAATACGTTGATTGTGCATTTTTTCCAAAACCGGGTTCTTTGCCACTTCTGAAATAGCTAAGACTTCTGCCTGGAACACAGTACTGTAAATTATAAGGTGGAAAAATGCTTGTTTTGGGGAGTTGTTTGGTTATTCTGCATAAAAACCTGCACCTACTTTCCCATCTAGTTTTGAGCCATCGATATAAACCTTGACAGTGTTCTGATTTAGAACGCTTTCCCATCTAGTTTTGAGCCATCGATATAAACCTTGACAGTGTTCTGATTTAGAACGCTTTCAGATCTGATAGCATTCTTTTAGCACGCTGACTATTCTTCTTCGTTCACGAGCTGTATCTTAGCGCGCTGTTTTGTCTGTCTCACTCCAGGCACCAATTTGGTGGCAATCTCACACGGAGAAACCAATTTAGTGGCGCTGCGGGGGGTCACACGGGGAAACCAATATGACGGATCACACGGGGCACCAATGAAGTGAGCGCTAGGGGGGGTCACACGGGGCACCAATGAAGTGAGTTCGTAAATGAGTTTCAATGTTTTTCGTTATTTTATTGCATGAATCCTGCTGGCAAAGCCAGCAGGCTCTGCGAGCAAAAGCAAAGCAAGCGCACTGACTTCTACACTGGTCAGTATAACAATCTATATATATTGAGTTTCTGATTAGCGTATATATACCGGCTGCTGCTTCAGTTGACGTCACAGCCGAAACGAATTCTCTCACGGATTCGGCTGACCGCAAACATGCCATTCTGAGCAGAGCCGAAATTAGTATGCGCTATCAGATAAGCAACGACGGAAGCCAAAGCGTGAGAAACTAAAATTGGTGACGTGACAATAAACACAAAGCACACCAGAGTTGCCACAGATTTCTTTTATGTATATGTCTAAATTACAAGGTAACGTCTAAAACACCAAAATTTATCCTCCACTACAGTATGCTTGCCTTTTTCTTTCAAATTTCGCTGACTAGTATAGTATGCTTGTCTTTCTTCTTTCAAATTTCACAGCCATTTATAATCAAGTTTTTGTCCAGTGATGTCACCATTTGAAACAATATAATACTTCGACCATTACAACGTGCATACTTATTCTACACTGGAGGCGAAAGTTGTTTTCGTAATTCGCGCTACCGCGATAAAGCGATGTCAGCTGTTGGTCATTCGCTACGGGTGTCATAGGCTACTCATAATGAAATATCCAGAAAGTTCATTAATTTTCCCTGTCCGTTAGGTCCTGTGTAAGGAATTTCTCAGTCTTATAGATAAGAGTTTCCAGATAACAAACAGCGAAAAAATTTGTGAGTAGACTTCGTATTATCAAAAAGCAGGTTTAAGTTATTGTAGGCTATATAGAAGTTACAAAGCATCAAAAAATTTTTTGAAATTATACGCCGCCATGATCAACCTTAATTTTAGTTATATCCCTTGATCATGTCTTACAAATTTTATTTTTAAAATTTTTTGGCAAAATATTCTTTCCAACTGTATCAAAATTAAACGGTTTATGCGTAAAAAAACCTGGTATGAGACAAAAATATGTAATTGGTTTGTCATTGCAAAGATCTCAGCATAGACTTAGCCAGGAATTAGAATTGGGAGCGGTCCAAAAGCGAAACGTGCTAAGGCATGGTTAGTGGTCATACTGTTTCAGCTGATAAGCTTACTAATTTTTCTCACCGTTTAGCCAAAATTTTAAAATAAAGAACAATTGCTTAGCGGGGTCTTATAGGGACGGATTTCTGAGCGCTCGAGATAGTAATGTTTTAATAGCTTCTGCTGTAAAGTATTAATCTTTTTATAATCGTAGGTACCTAGGTCGAAGCCTAAGCAATGGTAGAATTTTCTTTAACAAACTCGTTTTTATATGACTTGGCTCCAAAATTCTGCGTAGCAAGGCGTTTTTAAGACTGCAAAATAACAAATCCTGTGAAAATATTGTGGTTATAAATATCATATTAAAATAATCTTCATTAACATAGCAACGATAGGGCTATTCTGAATAAACGACATGCATTATAGCATCAGTTTTAAAAGGTCTACAAATGACTATACAATATTATGGGCTACTTTATTTGAGAGAATAATTACAGTATGCTTATCTAACCTGTTTAATTACTTTTTCGGGGAATAATTTTTTGTCGCGGAGAGAAAAATTAATTGTTGGAACTGGGAACTTTGTTGATGCTAGTAAATGTATATCACTATATGCTCCTTCAGGTTTTTTAAAAATATGCAATAAAGTCCCCAAATTTTTGAGAAATTTTGTTACTGTTAAAATACTGCTATTTGGTGCAGTAGACGTAGATGACCGCATGGTCTTTCACTGCTTCCTGCCTGCGAACTTTTAACGTATGATAAAATCAACTAAACTTGTCTTGACTATAGATTTAAAAATGAATTGGTAGCATACGCGTAGCCAGGATTTTTGATTACGGGGGGGCAAAGCACAAATAACATGCAATGACGTCATAAGAAATTTTCAAATAAGGAATTTTTATGGAGAGCTCAGCTGATATGAGCGGAGTGAAGAGCTGATATTGACCAATTCAGGTAAAGGCCAAAAAAAATAAGGTCTTCACGTACTTGAAAGAGTTAGAGGTCAAAAAAACCAAGGTCGAGGGAAACAAAAAATTAAACTGAAGAAAGAATAGGCTTTTTGGCCAAAATTATATAATTGGTGGCATTTCGATTGGAGGGCGGCCCTGGCCCTCTGGGCTCCCCTGGCTACGCTTATGGTTGGTAGACTACATGATTTATCTTTCAATTGGTAAAGCTCGGAGCTGGCCCTACCAATAAAACACAAACTTTTAAAAAGGCTTTTTTGCAAATGTTGGTTTATTGAAAAATAACTTTTCGTCATGGATTTCACAAAAAATTACAACACATTCAATTTTCAAACGTTCGATATGAATAGCCAAAGTAGAAGCGCAAGCGGTACCCTTTTACCGCTTTCAGCTTTCGCTTCCACATCTCTGTGTAGAATTGCTAGTTATAAAGGTTTAAGAGTTTCCCAACGGCATAAGAAATCCAATGACCAATTTGAATTTGATTCCGAAACGAATTTTGCAAGTATGTTTTTATCTAAATGAATTGTTGGCATTATCGTATTTTTATGATAAAAAATCAGAGAGTTAATTCAAGTGAACTATCTAGTGACTAGTGGTAGTCAAAGTTGTTCTAATCAATTCAGTAGCCAACGGTTTCTAAAGTGATACCGGTATCGAGCGAAATTTTACTTCCATTCGGGAATAATTATTTCAACAAGACATAGCATAAGTTGCTAGCAAAAACGCTACCCCGTAATAACATTGTTTTCCCAAGGACAAACTTGATTTTCGTCTGTGGAAGAAGCTTTTTCCTACATTAACGATACAAAGCGTCATTACAATGTCAAATTCACAACCAAACGAACTCGTAAAATGGGTAGGTGTTTTCGATATAGCAGTAGCTATTAGGACAAATTTGGAAAGACTCAACTTTTATGTATAATGCTACTGTACTTTTTTAAATGTGTCTTCATTTGGCTCGCAGGCTGGTCTTAACCTAGTGGCCAGTAAAACCGTCGTTGAGTGGAAATGCGTGCTAATATTATTTTAATAACAAGCAATAAAGTAATAACATTTTATTATTACATATTTTCAGATCTATGCAGGAAGCAAGTAAAAGTGTTTTGGAAAGATGACGGAGCTCCATACATCATTGTGCAAAATACTCTGCAATTATCAGTGTCAGAAGCGTCCGAGGTAATTTTTGGCTGTTCATGGGACCAATAAAAGATTACGATCTTTGTTATCGCCACAAACATACCAATTGCTAGACCTTAGCTAATCTTATATACTGTAGATCGATTAATCGATTGATTAATTTATACCGGCCAGTTAGTCGGGTGGTAACACATTTGTCTCTTTAGCGGAAGGTTTGAGATTAAGATCTCGGGCCGGTCAAATTGGACACAGCGTTGCCAATAGCTCGCCACCACTGCGACATTTCTTCCAAAGGACCTGTGTTGCTCGGGCGCAATGACACGGAGTTGGGCTACGCAAACTCGTTACAGGCTTCGTCGTAATATAGCGAGTATAATAAAAGATTTGATTTGATTATTCTATATTTATCCTCCACTCGCCGAGGAAGTGACTGTGACGCTTTTACCTGAGGCGAATTGCCCCACCCGCTTTTGTGTTGACCGTAAAATTGAAATAATTTTTAGGTCGCCAATTATGCTCGTACTGATTAATGAATAATGAATACCGGTTCACAGGAGTAAAATATTACAGTGGAATATAAAATTGTTTAACTATTGATTAGAGGCTTACTTAGAGACGGTAAGAGCTGTCGCCAGGGCAAGTGAACAGTGGAAGCACTGAGCCAAAATTAAGGTACTCATATTGAGCGACTGACAACTTGTAAACTTTAAACATGGCAATCTTAATATCATTTGTTGATGCTTCTTTACTTGCCGTTTGTAAACTGAAAAATCCCAGTTCTAGTATATAAAATCAAGATCATTTTTAGAGGAAGAGCAACCAAGATAAGGTAGTATAAATTTTCGTTTTCCCATAATGATGTGCCTATAAACTGATATTTTACAGAATTTTTCCCAGGATTTGGACAAGGCCACTTTAACATTGGTTGAAGCCAAATGCTTTTATGACTTCAAAGTAACGTTGAGGGTTCGTGTTACGGGTATGTGTGATTTGGTGATTTGATGTTTCTTTATCAATTTGTTTTGCATGTGTAGCGTCAGCTCCAACGTAGCCACAAGTAGAAGTGAAACTGGACGTATGGATTAATAAGTCAACCCGGAGAGTAGCTCGATAAGTTGTTCAACCGAGCCGGTCGATCGCATTGGGACGCGTCCTTTAGACAAAAACGTTACACATGTAATACGTACCTGAAAAGGTTCAAAATTATTAAGGTTGTTGCAATTGCGCTGGATTATTCAAAGCTCAATTTTATACATTCTGTGGTCGATTAAACTCAGCTTATTTGTGTTTGTATTTCTTATTTTTTTCTGTAGTGATTGATTTGATTCTTTGTAGCGCAAATGCTTTTTGCATTCTTTTTATCTTTGCTATGTGTGTTTTCTATCACTTTTTTCAATACATCTGCATCTTGCAAACAATATCGACGCTCTCAAAATTTAAGAACAAGTGAAGAAAAATTGGCCAAAAATTAAGAAGAGCCAGCCTCAGCTCAAAGTTTACAGGTTCTAATAAAAAAAAGATCATAATACAATACACATAATTATCCTTCTTTAGGTGCAGTTATTGATCAAGGTGACAACCGATGTGTACGTTTTGCAAAACTTGGTTAAAGTTTGGTGTTTGCTTATTGTAACCAAGGGTTTGGTCTGTTGTCTTCTAGCGTACATGATGTGGCCAATGATATTATTGATCATTGTAGGATACTTCAAGGAAGAGTATGCGTGCAGTTGCAAGCAAGCAGCTTCAAGACGCTTTGCTACAAAACCTTTCTATAAAGCAATCTCATTAGTGTTTTGTTAGGTTTGATCGCTTGAATGTTACTAAAGTGAGTACAGTAGATTTACCTGAAAAAGCAAAAGTATTTGAAAAATGTTCAGTATTAGTATTATGTAGGCTAGCGAGCAAATTTTGCTGTTAAACTTATGGTATTTTCTGTTCGTGTTCATTTTGTTACAACTGTATGATCCGCACCTTTATTACGTAACGCTGGGTGCGGGTTCACACGCTATAGAAACGACACCTTTGCCTTTTTGGACATGTACCTTTATGATTTAACTACATAGGTGGGCAAGTTAATGCAAAACGTTAGCTTCGTTAACCACTAGTCCGTTAACAAACTTCACACCTCCGTTAACGTTAATCCGTTATTTTCAGCTTTAATCAACGGAAGTTAATAAAGTCCGTTAATTCGTTAAAGGCGCTGAATCATCCAGCCAATTCCGGTGGTTTACAATAGCTAAAATTGAACTATAATTTTTGATATTTTTTGTTTTAATTTTGGGGCTGCGGTTGCAAAGATATTCAACCAATACAAAAAGATGTCCCCCAGAAAAAAGTTTTTGGAAACTCTGAGTTTTGATCTTCCCGCCAAAACCACAGTTCTCTAAACTATTAGGCCTACTGTAATCTTCTTAAACTATTTGGCCTAACGATCTAGAGTTAGGCATAATTAGGTCTAAACTATTTAGAAATAAACTATTTGGAAATAAACTATCTCTAAACTATTAGGCCTACCACAGTTCTCTAAACCATTAGGCCTACTGTGGTTTTGGCGGGAAGATCAAAACTCAGAGTTTCCAAAAACTTTTTTCTGGGGGACATCTTTTTGCATTGGTTGAATATCTTTGCAAACGTAGCCCCAAAATTAAAACAAAAAATATCAAAAATTATAGTTCAATTTTAGCTATTGTAAACCACCGGAATTGGCTGGATGATTTATTGCCTTTAATATTTTGTGTGTAATTTACATTTCCTTTTTTTCACTTGCTTCTAGAACACGTATTGACGCTGTAGAGCTGATTGTAAGGAAATATTTATTGCTATGGTGGTCTTTTTGTGTTTTGGAAGTTACATTTTACAGTCTAATATGATTTTAGGATAAAAATAAGTTCAAATGCTCTAGCGAAGCTGCGATCGGCAAATCTTTGGAAATCGCAAACAGCGATAATTGTTAGACCTATGAGGCTGCAGCTTGTTATTTGCCTCAAAAGGAATCTACTTTCTCTGCTTTCTTCCATAAAACTCGTGATAATATGCAACAAGTGCTACCAGTGCAAACTGGTTTGTACCGGTACGATGAATGAATGGTGCAAGATATTAACGATAAAAACCTCAACGGAAGTTAACAGAACTTAACGGAAGTTAATTAAGTCCGTTAACAGAACTTAAAGGAAGTTAATTTAGTTCGTTAATATGAAAAAACTTTTTAATGGATTAACGAGTTAATGAAAAAGTTAGCTTCGTTAATAGCGGATTAACGATTAATGGACTTGTGCCCACCTATGTTTAACTATAAGGAAGTTGTATGCTTATGGGTTAAGTAAAATAAATCTAGGATTTATGGGTTGTCTGCGAATACATCCCGATCCAAACATTCCCACAATTTAAAGCGAAACCATGCTTTTGCGTTTGCAGAAAGAATCGTTTTAAGCAGAAAACGAAGAATCGATTCAAGCAGAAAACAATTTGGCTGTTAAAATGAGTGAAATTGCATCACTCTGGTCAATTATTATTTGAACCTTAATAAAGTTGGGCGAAAGTGATATAGGCTATAGTCGCGAAGTTTCTATTTCAGTATTTGAACAAGATAGATTATTATTATTAGCATAGGATCTTATTAGCAACTTTAATTAGTAGCAACTTTTTAACTAATAATGATCTGAAACCTTGTCTTATACAATCGCTTCACATAGAATTTTTCATTTACATTACCGGTAATTCAGTGAAGAATTTAGGCGATCATTCATATAACATACAACGTTTTTGATTGATTTGGGATTATTCGATTGATTTTCCCATTTAAGCATTTAGGTAGTAAGAATTAGCGCTTTTATTCGGGCGGGAGAAGTTGCAATGCCACATTTTTTTTGAGTTTTAACACAAGTTTTTTTACGTACCGGCAGGCGCGTAGCCAGAAATTCGCAATGGGGCGGCTGTTTTGGGGGTCTGGGGGCTGAGCTCCCAGCCGCCGGAGGCCAATGGGGGTCGACTCCGGAGGCACGGGGGTCAATGGCAAAGCACAATGGCAAAGCCCCCAGCCGCCGAAGGCACGGGGGTGGAACCCCCGGCGCTCGAGAATTTTGCATTTTTTTGCAAAAATAACTTCATTTTAGGGCTATTTTGATAAAAAAATAATGCTTTTAAAATGTGGCTTAGAAATTGGCAGAGCAAACATGATTAAACCGGTCGCATAAATGTGCTATTTGGGAGGTGGCTAATGGTAAAATTTTAGTTCTCTTGTTTAGTTGCTGGTAAATTATAAAAACGAATATTTCAGTAAAACTCACACGGAGTAATCTATTTCGCATACAGTTTATACAGAAACGTAACTGCGGGGCGGCTAATGAAAAGAAATTTGAGAGAAATTGGTAATTAACAATGCTGAATAGCCTCCCCCTTATTCCTTAGTTTATGGTAGCCTATATTTGTTGATAACACCTATGTTTAGCATTTTTACACTGATTTGATTGCGTATTTTTGACCATTTTTCAAAGTTTTTATTTCTTTGTTAGTTTTATTTTTAACAAATTAGCCTCCCCCTCTAAATATATGTTTCAAAAGATGTTTTAAATCACTATTTAGTCCACTCTAGTACATTTAACGGTCTCAAAAGTGCTAAAAATGTGGCGTTTTTCTCATTCTGCATTTTGGTCGACATGCCAATGGAGGAGGCTATAGCCCACCCGCCCCCCCCCTGGCTACGCTACTGCTTACCGGTACTATTATTTGTATTCAGTGGGCTTCATCGTTTGATGAAGCGATGCAAGTGCTTCAAGAGCATGAAGTTGCGACGAAATTGAAGTTTATTTACAAATATCGTTACAAACCTAAATTTGGTAACATTCAATATTACTTGGCAATTACTGATAAATGTTATTCATTGACTCAGAATACTCTCAGTGACGGCTAATGAATAAAATTTTAAGCTTTTGAGAGGTGTACTCTGTTTAGGATGTGTACTGTAGTACATGGAAACAGTGCAAGACAAGCAATCAATCTGACCATGGTCTGATAGTCTCAGTCTTCAAAAAGAAAAGGCTACAAATATAAAATAGAATAGAAACCTTTTTGATACTTGCTGTAAATATAATAATAATTGCATACCCTAAGTAATAATTTACGTTTATAGCGAGAAAATCCTTGCAATGAAATAAATATAAGTGGTTATAATCTTGACAACACTTTTTTAGGAGAACTTGAGGCTCAAATTGAGACAATTCCAGGCTCAGCATAAATAGAAAATGTTTAGGAACACTGGCTAATACAACTTTTTTCAAAGCAATAATTCATTACTTTAACGACAGTTAAATCATTTGCTTTTGATTTCAAATTTCATTCTAATCTTTGCAGAACGTAGAGTAATCATGGTGCATATTGAGCTTTGCTTAAAATGATTATGTGCTACGTGAATTTTTTTTTGGCAGACAACCAACACCGACGACTACGAATTCTTTGGAACAGTGGCATTCCTTGCATTCCGGTCAAAAATATATATTTGGAATGCCACTCAGGAAAAGATCGAAATGCAGCCAAAAATCAATCTCGAAATGTAAATACAATACCATCTCACGTAAGAAAATAATGTTAATCTACAGTACAGTAAATAAACTTAAAAAGACTCTGTTCGATCAATGAGTATCATACGACTTGAATATTGCTACAGTATACTTTAATTGCTTGAATGGCAATAATCTATATGAATAACATTATTTTATTTAAATGATTTTATTTGAATAAGACACTCCTGATGATCCCGATTACAATTAAAACAGTCTGTAGTTTTAAATTTTTATATGTGACGTGTACTGTGTTATGATATCCGCTCTGGCCTGAGTGGCCAATGCTGTACAGCAGTTTTTTAAATGGTTTGAGTTCTAACTCTTTTCCACGGAATAATCATTACGGGAAGTATACACCTCCGCATTCGGTCACAATTTATTTTAGTCGGCAAGTTAGCAACTACTTTTATTAGATTGTATCTACTACTTTTATTGGATTTCGATTATTATCAACAATTTACTTTTTGTTAGATCGTAACTGCATCCGAAAAAAATATTTTTCTCTTTGCTTTACAGTTAATGGATCACCATCACAAACCGGCGCGTTTGGTGGTGCAAAGTACTAAGAAAATGGGTTGCAATGCAGTTGCTCAAATTGTGGAAATGGCTCGATATCCACATTTCAGGTGAGGATTAATTTTAGTTTGAATAAACGTAATTTTTGGCTTTTACTCACGTCGCATCGATTGAGTAATATTTTATTTTGGCCTCAGTGCTATGTTCATTCGTTCCTGCGTATTTAGTTGGTACTGTGCGCCAATTAGAACCGCAGAGCACGTTTTTTTGGGGGTTCTGTATATAAATCTTTTGTCAGGCTGGACCACCACAACGGGTAGTCTGCTTAGGTGTTTGGCTCCAACGGAAAACAAACATCAAGTGTCTTTCCCAAAAACACAGCAGCGCGTTGCCAGATCACGCATCAACGCGGAAGTCGGCAATTTTTGACATTTTAGTATTATTAACTCGATGAATCATTAACCCGACGTTCACCATAAATGTTTTACCAATTGAGCTATTGTCGCCGCTGTAATGAAATCAGCCGCCGTAATCAAAGCATTTATAAAAGGGGGAAAATAATCACAGTTTTATAAGTTTGCTTGTTCTTAACAACACTGAATAGTGTGGAAAGGTATTCGTGAATTCCAAATCTATAAAACTGCAAAAGACATAACGTTCAAGTTTTAAGAAAAAACCACTTAAGATTGCATTTCTCATTTGTGCTGTGAAGTCAATCTTGAGGCTCACGAATTCGTTTTTTTTTTTTTAAAGAACATGTCAGGGCCGGAGTCATATCACTGAGCCGGTGGTAAAAATCTGATTTTTGTGGAGTCGATAGTCTGACTTCAAGCCACCTGTTCACTTATAAGTTTAGAAGTATGTACTTACGAATGAAAAAATTTCAATTAGTCTATTTGATTTTAAACCGATTTTCCGGCCCCGATTTGTTTACAAGTGGCACTTCTTTTTTTTTACAAAAAAGCTATTCAATGATTTAGGTCGCAAAGCATGATTTGAAAGATATTGCACAAGCGGAGACATCACTTCGTCTGGCACTTGCAGGCACCGACAACCGTGAATCAATACCAAAAGAAATTGCTTATAGGATTACTTTGCCATCAATGCAAGATTATACTGGCCATCATGGAACAAATGACGTTAGCTACTTTTTGTGCATATACTTGTTGTCGTTCAGTCAACAAAGATAACTACAGAAAAATAAGTTTCTAAGATTCCACTCTGTATTACACGTAATTGTATTTTATTTTAATGAGCCGGCAAGCAAATTTTCAAAATCTTTGCAAACAGTCAACGACTTAATTCAGCAACTGACGTCACAACACGTTTAAATGTGTGCGTGTTATTGCGAAGGTCTAATTTGTGTGTTGCTTTGCATCTCTAAATGCACCTTTAAAGCGACATTGTGTTTTAAGGTTCTAATCATATTTTGCCACTTTCAGGTTTGCGGTATTCAGCAAGTCATTGACAAGCGGCTCGTGTCTAGAATTTACGACATGGTAAATTCTGGCATTCGCAATTTGCAAGAAATACGAAGATTCTTAAGTAGCTTTGTGACGGAAGTTTTTTCAAAGATAAGGAGCCACCAGAAAAAAGAAACCGAAGGTTTTATCCTACTCAAAAAGATATTCGAAACCATTACAATTTGGCCTTTACGAAACGGAAGCTTGCCAAGTTAGACCAAGAAAATGTCTCCTGTTTGGTGGATAAATGGCTTGAGTCTTCAAACCTTGGAGACAAAATGCTGTTTCGTCCTTATGTCGCTGGTGCTGAGGACATAATTGATTCTGCAGATGAAAATGTTCCTCGGCTAAACTCGAATCAGTGTCTACTGTTTGTCCATCAAATGGCATGGCAGCGGCGGTTATTGTTACAGTATGGACAAGATTTTTGTCTTTTGGACGCAACGAATAAAACATCTAAACATGCGTTGCCGTTATTTTTTGTTTGCGTCAAAACTAATGTCGGATATCAAGTAGTCGCAACGTTTGTCGTTCAAAATGAAGCAACATCTGATATCCAAGAAGCACTTAACATATTGAAATGCTGGAACCCGGACTGGAAACCACAATTTTTTATGACCGACAAATGCAAGGCAGAGATTAATGCGATTGAAGATTGCTTTCAAGGTATGATTTAGCTCTGATTGCCGGTGTATGGCTTTCAGCATTTCACTTTTTTGTAAGAACAATTTTGTAACAACACGAGGCTCATTTTTGCTCAAGATTTAAGAGCAAATTAAGAACAATGCTTGCCTCCGCAAAAAAACTTAAGAACGAAACCCAGTACTATGCCGTTCCAGCATCAATCAATAAAGCTGTCTTTCACTTTTCTACATTTCCATTGTTGATTTATCTGAAGACTATATCAATAATTATGATCAAGCGGTAACGCGTTCGTCTCTGGAGTGGTAGGTCTGAGGTTTATATCTTGGGCTGGTAAAACCAGGCACAAAGTTGCCAACGACTCGCCACCGCTGCGACATTTCTTTTTTTTTTCATCATCATATTTATTTATTTACCAAGTGACATCATATCACAAGAAAAAACTGCAACTTCCTCTAGGTCTATCACCAAAGCATCGAAATATGCAATTCCTTTAAAACCAACACACCAACTTGCAGAGTCAAAGCGATATTTAGTCACTTGGTGAGGAGACAGCGAAGGGCCGAAAGGTCATCTAAGTCTACTGCCACCTCACCAAGTTAAGGTTAAAAAAAGCAGCTTCTAGATTTTCTCAGTCTGCTACTTTCTATGATAAAAAATTTTACGCAAAATTAAAACAAAGTGTTGCAAAGATATGTGCACTTTGTACAGTGTATACACAAAACTCACAGTCACCATGTAAAAAAAATGCAAGGCAACATTAGAATTGTTTCTAACTCTAAGCATACTAAAAAATAAAAATACTGTAACTACAGATTGGATAGAAAATAAAATTAATAAAGTTCATAATGCTTATTTATGCTTTATAGAATTTAAAGTGGGCAATTGGAGTGAAAAAAAAACCCTCCTTGCTTTGTTTTGTATTGTTTGCCAATGTGTCATTAGTACTGGTACAATTTCCAATACCAGTATATATCAACCTCAGTCAGTTACTGCAAAATTACTTATAATTCAAGGGGACATCAAAATGAGAGATGACGTATTGTATAAATGTGTGATAGATAAAAAGCACCAATCTCATGCCATTCAAGCAATAGAATAGGTTATTGTTGAACTCAAGCATAAATATGCAACTATGATTCCTGTAATTACTACTGCATTGCTGATAGAAAGCTGTTATTCTAGCTTTTATCGATTTCATAGGTTGATAAAAAATGAGCTTTAACAGCTTTTTTAAATCTGTAGAATGAAATTTCTTTTATACTGCTTGGAATTTTATTCCAAATTTTAATTCCTGCGAATGATAGAGACTTTTGCCCTAATCTTGTTCTAGTTCTTGGAAGAAAGAAGTTGTTTTTGTGGCTCAATCTTGGCTTATGTGTATAGCAGTTTTTTATTAGGTTAAACTTATCTGAATTTGCAAAAGATAATTATTGTGAATTTTGTACATTAGCTTTGCAGTTTCCAGAGAGTAAATATCCTTGAGTTTTAAGCATTTAGCTCGATAGAACAAAGGATTAGTATGCTCACGATATCCACTTCCAGTTAACAATCTGATGCTTCTTTTTTGCAGAATAAAGAGTGGTGGTAATGTTGATTTTGAAGCAGTCCCCCAACTACCTATGCAATATTGTAGATGAGAGTATATGAGGCAGTGGTAAACAAATCTTAAGGTTTGGTCATCTACAAAGTGTTTTAATTGATTAAGGGCCCAAAATCCCCTTGCTACCTTTGAACATTGTTCCTTGATTTGTTGTTTCCAGTTTAGATTGTCGTCTATGTGAACACCTAGATACTTTATGTGATGTGATCGCTTGATTGGATTATTATCTATTGATACTTTGAGTTCAGGTTTATTTTGTTTTGTTGTCACTACCATAAACTCAGTTTTACTAAAGTTAATTGATAATTTATTCACCTTGAACCAATTGCTTACATTGACTAATTCATCATTAATATTTTGTTGCAGTGTTGAAACATTAGAATGGGAGAGAGTAAGGTTTGTATCATCTGCAAAAAGATGAATTGTGGAATTTGAGGCAAGTGGTAGATCATTGATATAAATATTAAATAACAACGGACCTAGAGTTTAGCCCTGAGGAATACCGCAAATAACATCTCTTGACTTGGATTTATATTGATTTACAATTGTATACTGTTGCCGGTCAGTCAGGTAACTTGCTAGTAACTGTAATGGTAATCCTCTAATTCCATACTTTTCTAGTTTCTTGATCAGTATTGTGTGATTGATGGTATCATATGCTTTTATTAAATCTAAGAAAATAGAACATGTAATGAGCTTTTTATCCATATTGTCAAGTAGCTTATCGTAAATATCTAAAACAGCTTCATTTGTTGAGCAATTTTTCTTAAAACCATACTGGTTTGGACTAATCAAATTATTGCTCACAAAATAATTGTTTAGTTGATCAAGCAGACACTTTTCAAATGGTTTGGCAAAAGGATTTAAAATAGAAATAGGGCGATAATTACTGCATAACTCTCTTTCGCCTTTTTTGAAAATTGGAACAACTTCAGCAGTTTTTAACACTTTGGAAAATATCCTGTTGATATGCATGCATTAAAAATGTTAGTTAGAACTGGAGCCATAACAGAGCCTGACATTTTTATATACTTTGCAGGAATTCCATGTCTTCCTGTACTTTTTGATGGATTCATAGCACTGATGTAATTTACTACTTTTTCTTCAACTATTGGTTCTAGAAAAAACGAATTGCAACTACTCTGAATCAAAGATGTGGCATTAAATTTGCCATCAATTATAGCTGGTGTTTCGATTGTAGATGCAAGGTTAACTCCTATCTCTATGAAATATTTATTGAACAAGTTACTGATGGCCTGTGGACCTTGCGCACTTTCACTTTTGGAAGCATACATTTTATTCGGAATGTTATTTTTCTTCACATTTTTCAAGTGAATAATTTTATTTATAATTTTCCAAAGCGACGAGGTGTCATGCTTATTATCATTCACCAAATTTTTAATGTTGAGTCGTTTTGCATATTCCTTAATATGAGTCAGTTTACTTCTATAGACTTTGTATTGTGCCCATGTATTACTATCATTTAATTTAAGGGCTCTTTTGTACAATAAATTTTTTTGCTGGATTGATATAAGGATTCCTTTGAATAACCATGGTTTGTTCTTTAGTTTTGTTTCCTTTCTGCTTTGTTTTCGTAATGGTGCATGTATGTTTAATGTCTTATGCAAAATTTCAATAAACTTCTCAGTGTAGTTGTCAATGCATTCCTCTTTGATATCACCTAATAGCTCCATTCCTTCAGTTAATTTGTCTAGAAATTTTTCTACTTCAAAATTTTTTGTATCACGAATTAGGGTGACAGTTGATTTTTCACTCTTGGGCAGGCTTAAATTAGAACACACCATTACAGGCAGGTGATCACTTACATCTTCCACCAGAATAAAACTTTTGTGTTCACCCAGTACATTGTTTGTATAAACATGATCTAAAAGAGTTGAGCTTGTAGTGGTTATTCTTGTCGGGTGTGTAATTAAGGGAATGCAGCCTAAGCTATATGTTAAATTCATGAAATCTTTAATATTGATATCAGAGTTACTTTTTTCAACAAATCTGCGTTGAAGTCTCCTCCGATATAATGCATCAATTTTCTACTATTCAATTTTTCAATGGTTGATTCAAAACTCTGATAATTTCTGTTTAGCGTGTCTGTAAATTACTCCCACTATACATTTTTTGTTATTCCCTAAATCTAGCTGAATCATATCTTCACAGTTAGGAATGTTTAAATCAAACTCCTTGCAAATTGAAATTGATAAAGACTCCTTAATAAACAATCCTACTCCTCCCCATCTTGTAGTTGTGCCTTTGTGGTAAAAATGGTACCCACTTAACTTTGCATTGTATACCTGTAACAATTTAAGTTTGGTTTCACTTATAGCAATGATATCAGGTAAGATATCATAATTTGTTAAAAGTTCATTCAATTTATCAAAATTTGCATTTAAGCTTCTTATATTCACGCAAAGCAAAGAAAATTTACACTTTTTGTTAATAATATTGGCTTCGGCCTGTGAGCAGTATTTTGAGTCAACCAAACCAGAATTTAAATCATTTAGTAAGCTTTTTATCTTGTTGTCTACCTGTAAGCATTTAGCTGGGAAAAACGAATTATTCGTGTGATTAATATCAAAGTTTAGTATGTCATTATCTCTCATTTCATTTAACGATTGCTTATCATCTAGGGTTTGAAAAGGAAACAATTCACTGTAACAATTTTGGCAGAGGTATGGTTCAGTAGAAGAACAAAGAGTGTGAAATTTAAGGGGACTAATGACTGTGCATTTGAGGTGAATCCATCCATCACACATATCACACTGAATAGCACACTGGTTCCTTTTACAAGGTCTTAAACATATTTCACATGGATATTTAACTGGCATTATCAAGCAGTCAAACCAATGAAAGATTCTACACTAGTTAGACAAAATAGCAAATTTAGAATCAGCCACAAAATACGCAGAAAAAGTTGTTTTGAATTTAAAATGAAAACAGGTGAAAAGTATCTTTCAATATACTGGTAATTATAAATTTAGACAGAAAGGTACAGAAAAAAAAAAGTCAGATCCAACTATGTACTCAAAAACACAAAAACTACAAATGTCAGATCCTGCTATGTAGGCACAAAACACCAAAAGAGTGCTGAGTGTCAGGTTGAAGTAGCCTTCTTATTTATACACCCAAGAGTTGTTAGCACAGCAATAATGGTTAAGTTCACCTTCTTTAAACCATAAAGCTATTTCTTTCTTTGCGGTTTCCACAGAGTCAGATCCATGACATATGTTTCTCCCAATGTCAATACAATGATCTCCACGATATGTTCCAGAAAGAGAATCAACAGGGTTAGTCTCTCCAAGCATTTTACGATCAGTTTTAACTGCTCCTTTTCCTTCCCAAACCATTGCCACAACTGGCCCAGACAACATAAATTCAACAAGTTTTGGGAAAAATGGTTTTGAACTGAGATCTGCAAAGTGCATTTCTAGCAAATCTTTACTGGCAGTCGTCATTTTCATGGCACAAAGCCTAAAACCTTTCTCCTCAAAACGGCAAATTATTTTGCCAACTAAACCCCGCTGAACAACATCTGGCTTCACTGCAATAAAATCTTCAAGAAAAAGTTGGATTTGACCAAAGAGGGAGAAGGCTTGAACAAAATTTAAAAAGATTCTACCACCAACTATTACTAGGGCTACCACTAGGCCTACCGTTTAACCTCTTTTACCTGTCTTATTCAAATAGAATCTTTGAAAGGAGTTGTGTTGCAGGCGCGCAATGACGTGTAGATGGGCATTGCAACCTCGTTACACGCTTCGGCGTAGAACAGCAAGTATAATGAAAGACTTGATTTGAGATCAATGAGAAAAGATAACTTTCAACCAAGCAAGAAAAACTTTGTGCCACTTTATTTTTCAATAAAATTCAAAAACATGTGAGGCTGAAAATTTGTGAAAATTTAACAACAGCCAGCAGCCTTATCTCAAAATGTACTGGTTCTTATGAAAAAGCGATCTACTTCATAATGCGCAAACAAAAGGCGCAGGACATTAAGGCTCAGGCAATAAGGGCACAGATATAAGAACGCAGAAACAAAAGGTAAGGTAAGGTAAACTATTTTTTACCGCACAAAATAAAAGCAAAGAACGCAAAACAACACAAAAGTATAATTAGGAGAATAATGCCTAAAGAAGACCGCAAAGTGACATAAGTCTTCGAGTCGAGCGGCCGACCTAACGTAAAATAAAGAGGTTTATTCTCAGTCATTCTAATGATAGTATAGACATAATTGAATTAGTGCAGGCTAACGTCGAATTTATCCGGTAAAATTATGACTGATAGTTTTGGATGAGATTGTATTTATATTCAGAAGAAAATTTTTGAAAAGATAATTTGTTTTAATTTAGTGATAGTGAATTTCACAGAGTTACACTCTGATACTACACAGTTTTTTGAGTTCTTGACAATTTGACAAGAGGGACTTTTAATTTTTCTTGTGTTCTGGACCTAGTATTAACATTTCAATCACTTTTCACGGTGGCAAAAAAATTCATGGATGGTGTAAGTAGAGTTTTGTTTTCTAGGATGCACAAATTTTGCTAGTTCATATTTATTCATATCATAAAGTTTTAACACTTTAAACTTATAATATAAAGGACAGGAACTTTCATCACACTGTGCACTACCAACAGCCCGAATTGCTTTATTTTGGAGTGATGTTAGTTTTTCTAAGTATGATTTGTATGTAGATCCCCATATGATGATGCCATAGCTTAGATGTGAATGCACCAGACTGTAATATACACATAAAAGAGGTTGGAAGAAAATTTTTAATCTCGTGTAGAATACCGACGCATGTACAATCTTTGCCTCAATCGGTGTGATATGAAACTAAAAGTTTAATTCTTCATCAATATGAATTCCTAAGTATTTAACTGTAGAAGTTATAGAAGGCGCAAGAGCGCAAGGACATAAGGGCGCTGGAACAAAAGGGTGTAGAGGCGTAACTTTGCAATCTGCGCTAATATTTTCGTGCTTCGGAAAATAGTGTTGTAATTAGAGGAACGAAATCGAGCAATTCTGAATTTTTCAAATATATTGCTACAAGCAAAAATTAAACAACAAAAAAACAAAAAAAAGGAAAGATTTCTCTAAACGTGCATGCGATTAGAAAACGCTTTTGGTTAGCAGTGGAACGTAAGACTTATTATTATTGTTTGCTAAACGGATTAAGTGCAACCGTTAAATAATTGCGTGTAAAAACAATTACAAACCTACTTGGCGTTTTCAAAAATTAAATAAACTACTAATTAAAAATAATCCAGTTCCTTTCTTTCATTAAATAACTTTTTTTGAACCACAAAAATGTTAGTGCATATTGCAGATTTACGCTTTTGTGCCCTTGCGTCCTTGCGCCCCTACGTCCTTTCACCCTGAGCTCTTATGTCTGCGCCCTTATGTCCTGCGTTCTTATGTCCTGCACCCTTATGTCGGGCTGCATGAAAAAAAGTGTGGTTGCTCAAGTGAATGCATCAGTGCTGATAACACTAATTGACCTTCTGGTGTTCTTCCTGGAGTATTTTTGTAATGTTTGGACAAAGTTCTTCAAAAATTGCAAAAATGCGTTATGCAGCACCATTCATGAGTAAATTCTTACTGTTTCATAACTTTGAAATCTACTTTCAAACGCATTTGATCATACGTATACCTTAGTTTCAGTTGTGTTTCAGTTTGCTTAAGTTTTTGTTGCCACTTGCTAGATTTTATGAATTTTCCTCAGTTTTAGTTTCAGATTGTAGTCGTATAGGCATTCTATATTTTGAATATGAACGTCGTAAAAAAAGCCCATGGTGCCCAGACATTCATAATAAACGTTTGAAACAGTTTTCAAACAGAAATATAACTACCATATTGATCTGTTATAGCACGAACAAACATTTTTTTGTAGAAGTGTTATGAGTGATTTGCTGTAGTTTGAAAAAAAAACGGAGTGATTGCTATTGTAGTATGCTCCAAAAAAAAACAGTAATTGAAATTGCAAAAGTAAAAACGTAACCATATCCTAATTTTTTTTTTTTAAATTGCCATGTTTTGATATGCGATTTTCACCGGGAACAAGCGTGGGAAAGGTGGATGAAGAGATCGGAAAATAGCATGGATGAGAGTCGAAAGGAAGCTCTTGATTTAATGCGGGCCGTTGCGAAAGCTGAGACAGATGAAGCCGTCGAAGTTGCGTTGAACAGGTTGCAAGACAGTAATGTCTACCAAGAAAATCCGCAATTTCAAAAGTACTTCGGCAACACTTGGCTTAGCGAAAAAGAAGCACGTATGCATAAGCGCAATTATTAGGTTTTGGTAACAAAAGTTACTTAAAATAATTTGCTATTAATGTAATTTTGCTACCCACTGCACGATAATTAGCTTGGGAATGTAAGTATTGTTTCATAACTCCTTGTTTGTAATAATGCTCTGAAATGTAGCCAAAAATCACTTTGAACATTCGTACGTTAGGGTGACCATCCCAAAAGGTGGAAGAGGAGGGCGCTTAAAGTTACTTTTTTATTATTGACAGGCCTGCAACCAATTTTTTTTTTCACAGCATGGTAGAGGCGGCGGGACCTAGGACTTATCACACGCATTTCTATTCAGTATTGTGCAAGAGCGCTGAAAAGAAAATGTTGAAGAGCCGTAGGAGCAAGGAGGTTTTTGGTGTCAAAAATTATAAAAATTATTGAGGTTTTGGTGTAAAAAAGTTGTGGACATGAGAGTACAGCCAGGGGTGCCAAAACCCGGGGGGATATGGGGGATATATTTTCCCCAATAATTTGACTGCATTTCCCCAATAATTTGAGTATGGTCTACCGCTGCATCCCCCCCAATAGTTTGACTCAGGTCTGCATCTTAGCGCAGGGCTGCACTTGAATTCGGGGAAAAAAGTGTTTCATTTTTGGTGAAGACCTTTTTTTTTCTTTTGGTCTTCACTTAATTTGCTCACCTGAAAAAATCGTGGTCGAGGTTCATCCTCCCAATGTTGAAAATAGGGCAAAATTGGGATAGAATTGCAAATTATCCCCCCAATGCTCAACAAAGATCGGCACCCCTGAGTACAGTACGTTAATTAAATCAAGTTAAAATGTCAGGTGAGTGCTGGAAGCTCCTCGAGCTAAATATATGGGTGGCCCGTAAGCTTTCGCTTTTACAATTTTCCTCTGGGATAAAATACAAATTGCAATGCCACAACACTGTAGAAGCTTTCGCTTTTGACAATGTTGTGACATTGCAACGCTATCTTAGCAAGCTGTTGAGTGCTGATGTACTGTAGACGATAAATGAGATTGGAAGCTTGCATAGTGCATACCATCTCAAAAACGTCGCTGATGGCAAACGGAATATCAACCGAAATTACAGAACTAAAAACTATCTCATGAAAATCATGACACAATAAACAAAAACATGGAATTGAAAGTGGATTTCGTAAAGCAAAAATTGTTTTAAGAGTTCTACGATAAATATGATTTGTGCTCTTATTGCTCCTATGTATAACCGAAATAAAAAAAAGGAGGATATTTGTACGTCCGGCCTTAGGTGAGTTCAGACAGAGGACAAAGGCTGCAAAAGCCAAACTGTCCCTCCAAAATCCGAACGTATGGTCACCCAATCGTTCATAAGTTTTGCTCATTAAATTTTTGTAATTTTTGTGATGGTGCGTTAGTAGTGGACGCAAAGCAACGCACAAATGGCAACTTTGCGCCGCTTTTGCATGCGATCACTTGCAACGATCCATATCACAGGATGTATTTCGTCCGCTCTAAAGGCATCTAAATCTCGATTTTACAGTAAGCTTAATGCATATGAACACTTACGTCAGACTGCTTGAAAACAAATATAAATAATATAATTAGCTACAGTCAGGGGCACCGCAGGGGGGGGCACTTGCCCCCTCCTGGAAATCAAATCCATAATACACTCGAATTGCATCAGTTTGCTCAACATGCCGCCCAAATTTCAGCAATTTTTTGAGCAAGGTCACGTTAACTTTTGATTCCAATCCCTTAGCAAAATCCTGGATGCAGTTGTAAGGTTTTATTTTATCCAGTAGATAATGGATACGTCGCTTGCCCCCCCCCCTGAAAGAATTTCTGCGGGCGCCTTTGGCTACAGCAGTGTAGTAATTTCCTTGTTAAAATTTTTTCATTGCGAAATTGCTTAAAAGTTTTGTCAGCGATGGGTTTGTCTTCATCGCATTGACAAATTAAAAGTGCTTGTACGAACAAACAATGGAGTGGAACGCCAAAATCGAATTTTGAAAGAACGCCACATTCAGGGACGGAGTGATAGATCACAGTCAGGATTACTCACAGTGATACTTGAAGAGTTTCTACCCGAAGCTTGGCAAAGGTAAATCATTTAATCGATTAAATTATGCTAGCACTAGCTGACCAGCTGTCGGTGATAACTAATATTAAACAGTCAAAAGTGCTTTTCTTCTAAAAACAGCTCCAAGAACTCTGACATATCACCATTTTTTGTTGAATATAGGCCCTAACCGAATTACTGATTGATCTTCATCTAGCTATGTTTCACAACAAAAAGTTTTAAGAACCTAACATTGTCTTGCTTGATAGTGTTGTACTGATTCGTAGCTTGTTAATCGCAAATGGCCACCCACTGTTTTGTTGTACAGATTGAAGTGTTTTAATGTTGTTGTTTTTTTATCAATATAATATCTCACATTAGTTATATTTCACATCAAGATTCATGGATCAACATTTTTCATAAATCTCCGCTGCACCGACGAACGATAAAATCTAAAGCTGAAATCTGAAGGCATTGGAGCCTAAATCCCAGTCAAATTTTAGTAAAAACTGTTGGCCTACTCAGCTGAAAATTAAGAGGATCACTCACATTTTGAAATAATCTTTAACGCTAAATTACCAGTGTTGCCTTACACTTTTTAAAATATTTTAGGTCTTTTTAATTTGGTATTTATATGTGGTATATTTTTCAGGTGCAAACAGCGCAACCTATTGGCGTCGGCTTCGTACAAACGATATAACGAGAACATTCCTTTATTCCTTCACAACCGACCACCAGAAGTGGTGAAGCATCTCATGCATAGGATTCGTTCCTCATCGAATGTCGATCCTGCTGACATTTTGAGAAAGGGTATAATCTATTTAGTGTGAAAAGTGCTTCAACGACTGAAGTTTTTGTGGTGTCTTTTGGGGACTGTAATATCTTTTCCAAATGCTCTTGCTGTGATTTTAAAAAGTATTTCCTTGCATACAAACATATGTTTGCAATTTTCGACAAATTTTTTGACGTGTCTTGGGCAAATCTGCCTGAATGGTATCGTGAATCGCCTATAATGATTCTTGATAGAGAAATAGTTGGAAATAAAACTGAAAGTTTGCCCCTTCTAGAATCGATAGATGAGCCCGCACATGAAGCGGTTACAGCACGCGAGGAAGATATTGTTGGTAGTGATGTTTACAGTAACAATATATCAACAGCTAATACACCGGTGGATGCAAATATGTTGTCACAGCGTATAAACACAGTGGATACAGGGAAGGTAGAAAACAAGCGGAAAAAATCATTAAATCGTATTTGTGATTTATTGGGCGAAATCAAATCTCTTTCTTATGATGCTGCTTCCCAGGAATCATTGGATATGGTTGCGACTGAATTGCCAGAGATTATTAATGGTGTGCAGGAATCTTGTCGGTATGATGCTGGTTTGCGTCTTACTTTTAACAAAGAGGTTTCTAAAAAGAAGTTAAATTCAAAGTCCAAACGCAGTGCAACGTCCCGGTTTGACGAATTACCCAGAAAATTTCCAAAGCGTAATCCGTTTTCTACCAGAGTTGGTCATACTGCCAGTATTATGAAACCGCTCCATGCAGTGACTGGCTTGCGCCCGGTATCTCGTAATGCAGTTGATGACAAAAAAGCAAAATTTCTATTAAGAAGAAAAAAAACTCTAGTCGTCACACGATTTCAAAGTAAAGCTTTCTCTTCTTTTACTCAGTCAGCATTCTTCACTCCGAATGCCGCGGCAGTAAAAGGTTTCAGCTTAAATAAATGCATTTTAAAAAACGGCCCTCATAGTGTATCGCTGCTTGAGTTGAAGTCCTTAGAACCCTCTTTATCTCGAAGTGAGTTGGCCCTTTCGAGAATTCACGATAAGCAATTTTAGTGTGGCTGGCTATACGATGAAATTATAAACAGTTATCTCTGGTGCTTATGCAAACAACATCCAAATTGTATATATGCTTCGTCAGTTATTGGACAAGTTTTACAGAAAGGATGCTCAATTGAAAAGTTATGGGATGGTATTGATCTGTTTGGTAAAAAATGGCTTTTTTTGCCATGGAACCCTTCAGGGTTGCATTGGATTTTAATTGTTGTTGGCATGGTGAAGTGCAAAATGTTATATTTTGATCCTAAACAAAATTCTTTTGAGAAATCCAATTTTTTTGTCTACCTAGCCACAGGCATGATAAATTCGCTGCTACGTGAAAAGTTTGGGTTCTCGATCACTGGCGTTGAATCGCGGAGAAAGTTTTTACAAAACGATAATTCAAGTTGTGGAGTATATGTATGCTGGTATGCTAAAGTTATTGCGGAGGAGAAAGATCTTTCCGTTCAAGATCGACTGGTGCTAGATTTCCGGAAAGAAATCTTTTACACGTTAGCTGGTCGGTGTTTGAAGGGAATTAAGAAAAGCAATGTTACATGCTTCTTTTGCAATCATTTGGCTTCTCAAGATTTCATCACTTGTCAGCATTGTAACCGAAAATTGCATTTGAAATGTATGGGCATTACAAACGAACAAGGCTTGGGCGATAGAATTTTTGTTTGTCCTTTTGGAAAAAACGAATGAGCAAACTCGATAAGAAAACTTATGATTTTTGATTAAAACATTAACCGCTTGTTTTCACTGATGATTGAACGTACGACATAAAGTTGATGCTATGGTCCTACTTTGTTTTGTGATTTTTCAAGTTTCATAAAACCTACTGCTGTTTCCACTTTGCAACCAACATTTCCACTTCGATTTTTCTTCTTCTGGAAAAGCCAATGCGTTTTTGCTTTCAAGGTTGTCAAGTCATTGGCAATAGACGTCTTCCTCCAACTCCCACGTAATGCTTAGAAGTTATCGCAATGAGACATTTGTTCCTTGTCTCAATATTTGGATTACCAGTATTTACGTACAGTACCACTTGCTGTTCATTTGCAAATAGAGTGCCTCTCTTTAATCCTACCATCTACTTTAAATTCCATACTGTTTGATCGTTTTCAATTGCAAACGAGAAAAATGTATTCAACTTTACATTATACTTTGAAGTGGCCTTCGCAAATAGTTTCATCTTTTCGTCCTATATGGAAAGCTGCTGGTAACTCGCGATATATTCAGCTCAAGCTAGCTATTTTGCCGACACAACGTTGAGTTGCTGTTTCAACAATATTGGGGCTGTTTTAAATTCCTCGTCCACCGCTGCCAAATTTAGACTTTTTACGTAAATTTTGATCTTCCATTTCGGGCAATTCCAGTTTAACTTATTGAAATCATTTAGTTATCTCTGCCACGCTATTTTTCTCGAGCTGATGAATCAATCTTTTATTGAAAAGTTTGTTTACATTCCGTTTACCATTTACATATGGTTTACTGTCTTTGCATTCCAAACTTCTACTTCCTGGCCAGATGCTATAAGCAGGTATGATCAGCATCTAGCTAGGAAGCCAGATGCTAACGCAAACTTGGCTCTATATTTTTGTTACTGCGCTTGCTGTGTCATAACAAATTGTAGCTCTATCAGGTGACAATGCAGGTATAGTATGGCTACTGGTGAAGGTCCTGCAAAAAAAAAACAAACCTAAAGACGTCACCGGAGGTCGTTTAAATGTAAACTGCCGTAGCAACCATGGATGCTCCGTGAAAATATCTAAAATGTCGAAAAATCATTTTGCGAGCGTACAGTAAATCAGCATGTCCGTATATTGCAAAAACTCTTAAAAGAATGATGTTTTTTTGTCTTCTTGCTGAAAAATTTCAATATTGTACATACTGTAACTTTGTTCTAGTGTACTACAGAACATTGGATACAATTACCATTAAAAGATTCAAACTGATAAAATGGCAGCAGTGCACACTTGCTCAGCTTAATAATTACTAAAGTATTCGAAACCTTCAAACTTTATTGAACGACCTCTGAAGCTATCACCTCTACACTGCGAATAATTTTGCAAAAATGAGTTAAGAGCTTTGATAAATCTAATGTTATGATTTAAAACTAATTGCCAAAAAGAATTTGCAGTGTTAGGTGGCGTTAAAAGATAGCTCTTTTCTTAAAATATTTCGTTAAAAAAAGTTTAGATCGTTGAAAGATAGTTCCTCAAAATCACTACCATTTATCTTTTCAGGAATTTATTCTAATCAGTTTCTGAAAGGTATCGTTTGTTGGGCTCGTTTGACGTGGTTCTATTAAAAACTATAGGATACAAACTCGACCTGATGGCAGCCAGGTTACGGATAAATTATCGCCTTATTTGTACTGACATCGGACTCTTTGAGTCCTTAATGCATGAATAAATACTGGCTGACAACACCCGCACTTGTGGATGTAGTACTTGTAGTAATTACAGACACCGAACCATTACATATTTGATCAATGCCCAATTTACAACATGCAAAAAGGGCAGATTAACTGTTATCACAGAATAAAAATCCTCGTATATAACCTTTTTGCTACCTGGAGTAAAGGAATGAAATTTACGGTCTTCAAGTCAAGAAGCGGCAGCCACGCACCCACTGTCTTGTTTACCGTATAAGTTTCAGCCGTTTTGAATTGGCAACTTACAACTTGAATGTTCAATTTCTTAATGTAAAGTGTAAACCAACACTTTTTTTTTATATAAGAACACTATTATGTTTTACAAGAACACAAAGCTCAATTTTGCTTGAAATTGAAGGGCAAGTCAAGAAAAATGCCAGGCTCAACACAAATAAATAATTAAGAACATAAGCAAGCACAGGCGCAATCAAGATTTTGCCAGGAGGGGGAGCCTGAACACAAAGTTAAATTTTTTTGTTTGAAAAATGTTTTAATTGGCCAGTGTACCGAGCGAACTTATGCCACTTAAGAGCACCACAGGCGGAGGTCGGAAGGCAGAAGGGCGATTTTTTAAAGAAAAATCATCATTTTAACGCCATTCGGATCAAATTTTGCATGCTCTTTGGCCGTTTGAAACGAACCAAATTGCAAAGAATTGATAGTCACTTAAAGAATTAAATAACCCAGCTCCTTCGCAACCCTCTTTAATTACAGGCCAAATCCAAAACACGTTTAAATGCTTGCAGTTTTGGGTAACTTTTTAAAGTGACTTGGCCTAGGAGGGGACTGAAGCTTTTATAGCCCCCTGCCCCACTTTTTGCGCCATTGGTCTAGCACAAAGTAGGTTATTTGTAAGTAATCACCAAAGCTTTCTTGGCCTTTTTTATTATGCCATTGTTGATTTGTCTGACATTAGCCATGATGTACGACAAAAAGACAAATTTTAGAGATGCAATGATAAATATTTGTATCACTCTATTCGACAATAAAGGCCTTCCGCTGCTGCGGAGGCTCCGCTCCCACATCCCTGCCTGTAATGCGTTAGGTTGCACAAGTTTGCTCAGCACGGCGCCTTTTGAGGCTTTTTCACACCAAAAAATTTAACTTGTAGTTCAAGCCCCCTCACCGTCCGTAGCAAAGTTCTGGTGGCGTGCTCGGACAGACATGATTGTCATGCGAATTGTGGAATGGGTTTACTACTTTTAGACTTTTTTGAAAAACTTATTCCTTAGACTTCTCCCTTACCAATTGGCAGTATTTGGTTTAGACCGTGTCATCTTGAGAAACTCTCATAAAAAGATTGATTTCATTACTGGCAAATTTTAATTGTTTTTCATTGAAATAAACATCAAACTTTGGGGAGTTCTCACAGGTAAGCTTTTTTCATTTAGAAAATATATTTTCTGTCCTGCAACAAAAACATAACATTGCATCCAAAATTTAGTTCTAACTAGTAGGCTTTTTTGCCTGTTTTTTGTTTTGAAAAGATTATTTTTTGCCTTACTACAAAAAATAACACTGCATCCAGTCTGATTATTCACACTCAAACAAACAATGGCAAGGCTATCCAGTCAGATTATTCACACTCAAACAAACAATGGTAAGACTAATTAGAAATATTTACACGTAAAAGCAAGGTAGCATTTCGATAGCTTTCATTATTGCTTTCTCAGCGCGACATGTTTCAAATAGTGACGTCACAGAACAAACACTTGTCTATAAATGTCTATGGAATTTAAAAGAAAAAAAGCATTTTAACAGCTTTATTCTGGCTTTCTCTCGGCACAGCATATTTCAAATGGTGACGTCACAGGACAAAACTTGTTTATAAATGGCTGTGAAATTTGAAATGAAAAAGGCATACTGTAGTGGAGGATAAATTTTGGTGTTTTAGACGTTACCGTCATCTGACGCGATCGCGACGCCAGTGTGAATCGGCTTTTACGCGTCACGCCGTCAATCTTACAATCTGTTTCCTACAGAAACCACCACCTTAGGAAAAGAATCGATTTATTTGTCGACGACAATGTTGACGGTAACTGTAAAAGCAGTTACAGAAAATTTAGCAAAAGCATTTTGAACAAAACCAAGGGACACCACGTATTAGGCTAGCAAATTTCAATACAATTAGTCAATAATCCAGTTTACTTATAGTGAATTAAGGTCAAAAGTATAATAGGCTAATCACCCAGCCAAGCTTTTTAGTACTTTAAATATGAGCTATAATAAGTTGTTTTTGTACAGAGCTCGTTTATGTTCATTATCTGTCTCAGTTGGGCCTCGAACGCACATTTATATTTCTTATTTTTGCAGCAACCAAAAAAAAACGTTTGCCTGCTGCTCGTTCACGGTTTACGTTGCCTCGTTTTGCACTGCTTTGATAATTATTTCTTCTCGCTTTTTGCACGATTGCTAATTACTTTAGCGCCAAATCACATGTTGTTCGCATTCTGATTTTTAGTTGTCTATCGGTTGGACATATTTTTGCAAAAAAAGACTTCGCGGTTTTTCTGCGGTATTTTTTTTTCTGGGAGACTGTTGGTTATTTTTATGCCGCATTGATTTTATGTCAGCAAACTTAATAAATTTTGATTAAGTTCTTTTTGTTGAGAAAGTGGTTTAGTAGAGTCGGAGCGGTGAAGACCTGGACGTTCCTTCTAGGACACATTTAACATCTAGTTACGGGTCATTCTGTAACATAAAAAAATTAACCATCTACTCCAAAGAATCAACTCTATTCGTGAATTGCAGTACCAGTGGTTATTTCTTGGTACCTTTCTGCTTGGACCCCTACATCAGCTGAGCTGCCATCAGCGCTCACTCTACTGTCGTCGATCTCGGATTTGGATTTGCTACTATCTCCGCCGTCGTTTGGTTGAGTTGTGGATTCTGATTTCAGCACCTTCCTTTCATGGTCATTCAACGATTCGACTTTACCGGCTTTGCTTGGAGTTGCGATACCAGAGCTTATCTTTACCGTGAATCGTTGAGTTGGCACTTTCATTTGGTCGTTGGCTGCATCGGGTCTCATCCAATCTGCAATATCTGCTTTTCCATTCCGTTGATCGCCGTATGTTCATTCATGGTCGTTGGCTTTGTGCCTTTCTGTTAAAGCAAGAAATCCGTTTTTTAATTCTATTGTTAGACTGCAAATTGAATCTTGATCGTTTGTTTATCGAACAATATATTTTACCTGAACGGTGAAGAAATTATTTGAATTGCGTAAGTTTATGCTTTATTGTATTGTGTTTAATTTATTGTATATTTTTCGTGAAATTGGTACTTCCCGCTTATCTCTGAAATGTCAAGCACTAATAAGACTGAAAGTAATCTACCTGCTGATCTTGATTGTGAGGAGAACGATCAAGTTGGTTCTCGAAATTTGATTGACAATGCCAAGTCATTTGAACCTATTACCTGACTGTGGTAATCCTGGGAAATTAAGGGAAACCCCGCTGTCCAGGCTTACCCGGGAAATGTTCCCCGCAAATTACTTACCATGCATCGCAAGTTAATGGTAGATATAAAACGTAGTAGTCGCGGAGCTCTTTTAAAATGTAAAACAAAGGCGCTGTTAGACCAGGAATCCTATAAAATTCTTTTACTAACTACGGCCCATGGTAACTTTATTTGAGCAATAAAAGAGCTTTAAGATGACGATCTTTTAAAAGATATGTCTTCTGACGTTACTGAATGCCTACAATAATGCTCTGACGTGTATCATAAATGTTGCTTGCGTATTTGCGATAAATCAGATGATAAAACTAGCGAAGTCTCCGACATTAGCGAGGAGAAGACTGATGCTGAACCGTGCGATAGCGTCTCGCAAGTCGATAGTCGCTATAGTGCTACTTCTATCAAATCTTCAGTTGTAAAACATATTGAATTGCAAAAGAACCGAGCTTAACATGCAAGAACTCGCTAAAGCTCGTAAAACGCGGAAATTGGCTGAAGCCCGAAGCTGCTGAAGCGGAAGCCCTAGCCAGTGGCGGATTTAGGGGGGGGGGATGGGGGGGATGCATCCCCCCCCACCAGCCTAAAAGTAACAATTTTGGCCGAAAAATCAGCCTCTGTTTCGAATAATTCGGCTCCATGTCGGGATGCATCCCCCCCCACCGACCTAAACGTAACTAATCCGGCGAAAAATCAGTCTCAATTTTGGTGAAGACTTTTTTTTTTTTTTTTATGGAGACCACCTGAATTTGGGCGAAAAAAACGTCTGAATTTCCGATTTCGGCCGAAAAATCACTCTCAATTTTGGTGAAGACATCCGAATTTTTGAGGTTTTGTGCTTTAAATCCCCCCCCCACCAAAATTTTCTGGATCCGCCACTGGCCCTAGCCAACGAACTTGCAAAAGCTCGTAAAATGCGGATGTTTTTGATGAAGTACGCTTGCTTTTTGATAAAGTACGTTTTTGATGTTTTTGATAAAGTACGCTTGAAAGTACGCTGATGAAGCGGAGGTCCTTGATAAAGTACGCTTGGAAATGGTTAATTTTGAAGCTGAGAAATAACTGCTTGCTTGTTCTGAAAGTGGGTCTTTAATCGTTTTATTAATTATTAATGGGCAGCAGTGCAAGCGAATCTACTACCGTAAAGTAAAATCCACCTACACATTGCGTAGGCCTCATTTGGGCCCATTGCAACTGTAGCTGCTATGTGATTGTTTTGTTTGGTTACTGGTCGAACTCAGAAAGCCTTCCAGCTTCCTTTAAGTACGTGGCCAGTTTGCTAATGTTGCATTTCGTTACCACATTGTGAACAGTGGTTTTGGTGATTCCAAAATATTTAACACGAATATCTTGGTAAAGCTTGCAATTGCCTACATGATGATTTGGTGTTTCATCCTCTAGGCTACATTTTGGACACAAAGAAGACTCAGCACGACCTGTAGTTTTCTTGTGCCGTTGTAGATTGCAGTGCCCAGTTAAAACTTGCACTACTCTGTTTAATTGAGGCCTCTTAAGGTGAAGGAGACGCATTGTTAGTCGAGATGACGTCCAACCTACAGACTCCTTCATCCTAAAGCAGTCTTTCCGTTTATTCCACATAGATTTCCATCTATCTGTGGACCAGTCCTTAACCGTGCTAACACAACTGGCATACGGGACTGTAATAAAAGGTTCAGGACCATATATTTTTGATTTAGATCCTGATTTGGCTAGATAGTCTGCCACTTCGTTACCATGTACCCCTGCATGACCAGGAATCCAGGCAATACTGACGTGGTTTTGTTTACCTGACTGATTTAGGTTTCTAATGCAGTTGAGCACTGTAATTGATGTTACTGTGCACTTTATGAGTGCTTTGATAGCTGCTTGGCTATCAACCAGCACAACAATATTTTGATTGTGCATTTTTTCCAAATGCAGGTTCTTTGCCATTTCTGAAATAGCTAAGACTTCTGCCTGGAACACAGTGCTGTATATTCCAAGGTGAAAAAATGCTTGTTTTGGGGAGTTGTTTGGGTATTCTGCATAGAAACTCGCACCTACTCTCCCATCTAGTCTTGAACCATCAGTGTAAACCTTGACAGTGTTCTGATTTAGAATGCTTTCAAATCTGATAGCATTCTTTTTATCCATAATTTGACATTCGAAATTTCTTTCGAATACCTTTGTTTTCTTTATTCGGTCAGCCGGCATTTGCAGCAGCGGTAAGAATTTCCTTGCCTCATTGCAAACATCAACATGGCTTTTCGTTTTCCCAAAGGAACCAATTGGGTTGACGTGCCAGAGCCCACTAACAGTGATTCTGTATGACCCTCGCACTGCCTCAGCCAATAGAAATTCCTCAATGGGAGTTATGTTGAGTAATATTTCCAGAGCACCAGTAGGGGTGCCAGGAAAAGCTGATAAAATCATCAAGCAAGCAAGTCTCTGCACCTTTGTGACTTTCCTCACTAGATACTTTTTGTTGAGACCGCCTGCCCAGGACACACATGCATACGACATGATTGGACGTATCATAGCTGTGTATATCCATTTCATCATACTGTAGATGGTTTTATTCCCCACGTTTTACCTACAATTTGTCTACATTGCATCAATGCTGTAGTTGCTTTGCGGGTAATACGGGTAATATGTGATTTCCAGGTTAGCTTGCTGTCCAAAGTAACACCCAACAGCCTTGCTTCCTTGGAAAGTTCAAGTTTTTTACCATTCATTGACAAGGAACCCAAATCTGGATTCCGTTTGTGAGTGAACAGTATGATTTCAGTTTTCTTGCTGCTAAACTGTAGCTTTTAATCCACAGCCCAGTTTGTAGCAATATTTATTGCTTTCTGAGCCATACCTCTGATCCAAAGCATATCAGCACCAGTGACCAACACTGCTAGATCATCGGCATAGGCTTGAACATAAAAGCCCCTGCTGCGTAACTCTAGCAACAGGCTGTTTAAGACACAGTTCCACAGAAAAGGGGACAGGATACCACCTTGTGGGTTCCCCTTCACTACTTCCCTTTTAACTTTATCACCATATAATTCTACTTGGACTGTGCGATGTCTTAGCAAATTCTCTATCCATGAGGTGAGAACCTTAGACATGCCCAGACTTCGCAGAGCCGCAACAAAGCTACGGAAGATGACATTGTCAAAGGCGCCGACAATATCCAGGAAAATACCCAAAGCCGGCTTTTTTCTAACAAGGCAATGCTCTACACGGCGCACAAATTCATGCAAGGCAGTTTCCGTAGAAACTCCTACACGAAATCCATACTGCGATGCAGAAAGCTTTGCCTGCACGTTATTGTCTTCATTAATATGATACAAAATTAGTCTTTCCAACCATTTCAGTTGGAAAGAAGTTAAAGTGATCATACGGAAGGATTTAGCTTCAAAATAGCTTTCCTTACCGGGTTTGGGGAGAAATATACCTGTGCCTTCTTTCCATGCCAATGGCACATAGCTGTGCCTCAGGCATGCTTGAAAAATGACGTGGTAATATTCTTTTAGTTGATTCCAACCTTTCTGTAACAGCACAGGATAGAGCCCGTCTGGCCCTGGTGCTTTGAATGGTTGAAATTCGTTAATAGCTGCTTCCATACGATCAAATGAACATATGTTTGCAATCATTTCAGTGTCTACAGGTCTCATGAATGGATTGTCCACTAAGTCGGACCTGGTTGCACGATTTTCTGTCTGCTGGCTACCCGGTGATAAGATATCCAGCAGATACTTCAAAGTTTCTAGTGGAGACTTTGTGAATTCTCCGTTGTGTTTAATTACGTTGCTAATACGCACCGTTTTATTCCTTCGAATAATCTTAACCAGCCGAGCCGTTGGTGTTTGACTATTCATACTCTCTACAAAGCAATGCCATGAATCGCGTTTTGCTCTTCTGACAGCTTTTTTGAAGCAGGATAGGGCGAGCTTTAATTTTGAGCCTCCCAATCTTCTTCTTGTTTTGTTTTAATGGCTTTTCTCCAAGCTCGGCGTGCCTCTTTTCGAAGGCTTGCTAGCTTAGAATTCCACCAAATGTTATCTTTCGTACGAAGCGACTTTCGCATAGGAGAAGCAGCTTCATATGAGTTAGTAATAACTGAATGAACCTTGTTTGCCAGCACATCAATGTCTTCTTTTGAGGAAGGCACTGGTACTGATCGTAAAATTCGTTCATTTAACTTTTGTTCGAGTTCGTTTACATACTTGTTCCAGCACGTACGACGAACATTACGAAACATTTTCGCTTGTTTTCGGATTCTGCTTTTAACCTGGAACCTAATATACATATGATCCGAGAATGATGGCACGTCGCTAACATGCCAGCTTACTACTCGGTCCATTGCACACCGGTTTACTAAGGTCAAGTCCAGAACCTCTTCGCGAGTTTTAGTTCTGAATGTTGGTTTATTACCCACATTACAGAAATTCAGGTCTGCACTAACACAATACGCTAGCAGATCCTCTCCTCGATGGTTTATATTGGAGGATCCCCATATAGTGTGATGTGCATTTGCATCGGTTCCTACAATTGTAGGGATTTGTTCATTTTCTGCGAAGACTAACAGATCCCTCAATAAATTGGGCGGAGCTGCTTCTTCGAATGCCATGTATGCCGATACGAAAACAAAACTGTCACCGCTTTGGCACACATTGTTAACTCTAACTGCCACAATATCCTCATTTGAAAACATCGGGATTAGAGAACAACACAGATCAGGAGTAGCATAAATGCACGCCCGAGGACGATTACCCTTTTCAATTCCTTGAAAGAGGTTCCAGCCTCGTAGCTTACTTCTGATTTTAGTGGCATATGTCCATGGTTCTTGAACTAACACTAACCCGGAACATACGTTTTTTGTAACTTCACACATGTTATAGCTTGCTGCTTTACATCTGTGTAGGTTGATTTGCCAACACTCTAAATTATGTACGGATAACTTAGGTGTCGTAATGGCTTTATTTGATTTCCCCCCCCGCTTTACCTTAGACTTGCAAGCAACTTCTGAGAAATTACTTGGATTCTGAGGTTCCACAGGGGAAGTTGGGGTGGTGTTCGGTTTCACAACCGACCATACCATGTTTGCTGTACCCTCAGCTTCTGAGACCGATTCCTTTAGTAAAGGAACCTTCTCAACTTGAGGGCTCAGATTTGATGTTTTTTCGGCATCTGGGCTAGAAGATGCACATAGCCGAGTGTTATCTTTGTTGGCATTGTCACTCAAGAAATCAATGATTCTTGGTTGTGACCGTGCCACTTCTTCTGAATTTAGGGGTATGATCCGTGTTACTTTTCTTGATCTAATAATATTAGACATAATCATAGGGTTGGTTTTCTTTCAGCTGGGAAAAGTTCCAAAGACCAGATTATCCAAACTAGCAGGAGGCCACTAACTGCCATTTCTGCCGATAACGACACACCAACACCGCAATTGACAGACTTATCCCTGGAGCACTGGCCTCGGCGGAGCCCCCCAATGCAGCTGTAGACCCCTACCCAGGTGTCATCTGGAACTACAGGTGCACGGGGGTTTTCACAAGCTGATGGACACGAAGTCCTATGTTGGCTGGACTAGGACTAGCATCCTCTCTTTAATCGTTGATCTATCTAAAACCTCTAAAACTAAATTTGTGTTTCGGCGACTTGTTGGCTCAGAAATTCTCGCGAAGCCCAGCACCACTAATCGTGTAGATTCCGCTATTGAAATCGAGCGTTGCCCTGAATTTAATTCTGATACACGTTTAAGTGCAAAAACTCTCTCCTTTGTGCCTATTAAACCTGACCAGGGTTTAGCTAAACAGAACCCCGCTATCAATCGTATCAATGATTACACTAATCGTGTTAATGCTTGATTAAATGACGAGACATGTCAAGAGGCTCCCGTAAGAATTGAACCTGAAACCGTTGCGCCAAAAATCGTGTAAGAAACTAAATATCGCGATTGCGGAGCTGCGAAGGTACCAGATTCAGCCCCTGTAAACACTTTGAAACCAAGCGGGGGGGCCAGTGCCCCCCCCGGACCCCCTCCTACGCCACTGTGCGCATGCTAGCAATCGAAAATCATGTCAAATCAACGCTTTATTTTTAGTTTTGAATTACCCCTACTTGGGTTTGAAAAAAAGTTGAAACTCTGGAATTTTGGTTACGGATGAGTGGAGTTCAATATTGCAGGCAGATTTGTTTTTTTTGCTGACAAATCTGCTGCACTGTGAGACCAATGACAAACTGTAAGACATTGAACAGACTGTAGGCAGAATCTACTGTAGCGTCAGCTCCAACGTAGCCACAAGTAAAAGTGCAAATGGAGATGTGGATTAATAAGTCAACTCGGAGAGTAGCTCGATAGGTTGTTCAACCGAGCCGGTTAACCGCCTTGGGTCGCGTCCTTTTGACACGTACGTTACACTACAAAAAAATTTATGTGCTTAGCCTACCGGTATATGGTAGCCTAGATTTACTAGATGTCGGAACATTTTGTTTTAATTTTGCATAAAATTTTTTATCATAGAAAGTAGCAGACTGAGAAAATCTAAAAGCTGCTTTTTTAACCTTAACTTGGTGAGGTGGCAGTAGACTTAGATGACCTTTCGGTCCTTCGCTGTCTCCTCACCATGCGACTAAATATCGCTTTGACTCTGCAAGTTTGTGTGTTGGTTTTGAAAGAATTGCATGTTTCGTTGCTTTGGTGATACACCTAAAGGAAGTTGCTGTTTTTTTCTTGTGATGTGACGTCACTTGGTAAATAAATAAATATGATGAAGACAATGGTGACCGTAAAACTGGTGCTTCTCTACCCTCTCAAACTTACGATGGTGCCAAGCAAACACTTTCTAGTATTAATGACCATGATGTTAATCTGCATTGTGACGTCATAATTGTATGATGTCATAAATGCGTCTGAAGATTTTCTATGCCCCACTTGTTGAGTGAGCCGAGTTTCGAAATTTAAGCCCAGCCATAATAAAAGTGAGAATAAATAAAGTAAAAGTCAACAAAGCTAAAAAATTTAGCCAACTTTTTCCGAAACGACGTCATTACAACGTAAATGGGCAGGAAAAGTGGGGTAGGGACAACCCTAGCAGAAAACTTCAGACTATACCGAGCATCGCTATATAGTCAAAAACTAGATCTTTTCGGGGCCCGTAAACGAGTTTTTTGACAAGGCTATAATGAAACATTTGATTTCGATTTTATCACATTTATTACAATTGTATATGAATAGGTTCCAAAAATTTAACTTTCTGTTGACCTATACAAATACTGAGATCACGGTTTTTAGGTTTCGAGTTTTCATAAAAATGTTCGCTTTTTTGTTATTGTTAATGTCAAAGTATCACCAAAAAATTAATATGATTGAAAAAACTTTCTCCTCTTAGTTTGTTTTCGCTTTAGAATTACATACAGCGCAACTTAATGTATTCGGTAAGAATTATAGCTCCCACCTGTGGAGCGGTGACGTTCCAACAAAATTTTTCCTATATCTCAGCTGATTCTTCAAGTTTTTTAACGTTGTAATGTACGACAAGCAATGGGGTTTTCATTTTTTGTTCTAAAATTTGTAATAATTATGGCTTAAGTATATAAAAAGTGACACACATGCGAAATTGAGATTTCCAAGTTTGAAATTAAATTTCAAATTTTGAAATTTCGATTCGAATTCAATTCAAATTTTGAAATTGGCATTTGAATCATTTTGTCGAAGTTTTAAACTGTAACTTATAAGTTTATGGTCCGATTTTGGGTTTGCGCTGGCTTAAATTTAAAGTTACTTTTTGTCTATTTGACGCAAGTTTCTGTTTCACGAAATTCGGTCTGGCGGACTCTCTGAGCTTGCCCGAGTTTTGGCTTGAGTTCGAAAGTTATTTTCGCTCTGGCGTCAAATTGAATGTAATGGCAAAAATGTCGAAATTCGGCAGGTGCTTTTGTTCATACGCTTTGACAAAGTCACAGAAACATTTGCGCATAGATTTCATTTAAGTAATCTTGAAATTGTTACAAATTTATGACCTGAATTTTGATTTTATTTTAAAAAACTAAATGTCAATTAAATCATTTTTTGGTGAAATAACTAACAGCTTTCCAATTTGTTTTCATTACCCCAAATTTTGTTTCGACTATCATTTTACAGTTGTAGTCTTTGAGTACTCAAAATATAGCTAACTATTATTGCATTTGAGTTATCTGCTGATTAGGTACGCGAAGCGCTGAAAATAGCTCATCAATAAACAACTGAACATCCTGTAAAATCTTCACTGTACGCCACTGATATCAATGTTAAATTTCAGTTGTATGATGTTTACGTTCTATTAAACTCGGAAAAATCACATCACAATCTTTTTGATAAACTATCCCAAACCTAGCCCTAATCTTTAATAAACTTCAATAAACTACCCCAAACCTAATAATGACAAATGCATGAATAAATACTTTTTATCTTCGTTTTAATCTCTTTAACTTAAAAATTTTGAAAATGATTTGATCCACAAAAAATTTGCAATAGGCCTACCGCTAGGCTTAGCTTCTATAAGCGTACTAGTTTACCATCCGTTAAGTAATCTTCAACGAGTAGATTTTTAAAAGCTTTAAGAGTAATTTAGCTTACAGCGTTTTATACCGGGCTTAATGTGCTCTAAAAATTATAAAAAGCAACTAGGTAGGCCTGTATGTCATAAGCCAAAATTATCAATGGTATCCGATCGGCCTAGGCCTATTTTTCAAGTTTCTTTCTAAGTGCACCAAATCAAATATCTTTATGCTAAAAGAAAATTCAAACCAATAAGCCTAATTTTACTTTCAAAAACACACCTTTTTCGCCAAAGCCACGACAGTGGCAAAAACACATTCTAACCCGGGACTTACCAGATGACTGAGTCAGTTTGAAACCACGTATGCAAATTCAATTCGATCATGTTACTACAGCTAATTTTTTTTTCCGTAAAGTCAAAAATTTTTCGCTAACATCAAACACTAAAAAACGGAACAAAAACGTTGGCATTCAATTATTTTTTTGCATATAAAGTTTTGGCAAACAGATAGATCTTGGATATCAGAGAATTGAAAGTATTAGCAACTTTGTGGTATCAATTAACATATTTAAAGTATTTTATTTGACAGTAAAACACATTGTAATAAGAAATCGAGCGTTTTCGGCCTAAAGCAGTTAAGCCCTGATTAGTGTAGCATATCTGAATAAAATAAAAAGAATTTACTTGTGATTATAGGTAATTACCAAACCATTCATTCCAAATAAAATCAATTTTGATGTAATACTACCAAAAGCTCACAAAAATTTTTAGTGAGTTAATTCATACGAATTTAGCAATGCAGCAGTAAGTACGAATAGTTCGGTAGAAATACGACAAAATACTTTGAAACCCGGAAAAAATTTATAATAAGCTGAACTTGGCACGATGACTCAGGACCATGTCCTGAGCCACCAAAAAAATCCCAATGTTTTGGACATGGGACTTCCCCCTTTTTCGGCCTTTAAAATCTACCATCTAGTGTCAAAGAGTCTTTACTGTCCAACAGCCAATCCAAAAGTCATGGAAGAGTCAAATTTTGAACCATAATTGATTTTCAAGTGCAGGTATAAACAAATTTGTTGTAAAATTGTTGACGTCATATTTGGTGATATCATTGCCACTATTTAAGTGTTGGAAAAATGAAGTATTCTGTATGTGTGGATGACTCAAATTGTAAGTGAGAGTTAGGATTTTGGTTTCAAACCAAAAATTGCTTAAATCAAAAAATGACGTCACAAACGTTTTTGATGACGTCATTTGTCAAGAGTTTTGATCGTAAATTTGAAAAAAAGAAACATTGTAACACTTTGAGAATATCAACATCATCATTATTTTGACGTTCTAAGACATCTTCGAGTCCTTGGCGGAGGACTTGCATCATCCTCCTATATGCAATGGTTATACACAAATAACAACTAGCGCAGTTATATGTAAATTAATACGAATATGTCCTGAGCACAATAATATATCCGATAGGAACAAAATTTCCATTGTTTTGCAATGCCTGACATTATCATTATCTTATGCAAAATACTATGTTAGCATACTTCTACAATCTGTGGTACCAAATCTATTCCAGAAGAGGCCTGGCATCTTAGCGAAACTGAACTAATCAATTAGAATAACATTTGAACAAACTTTTCTGATTAATCTAAAATAATATCTGATCAAAAACTTATCTAATCATCTAGATTCTTGAATAACATCTGAGAAAACTTGATTAATCTATAATAACCTCGCTAATATTTGACAATTTGCAGTTTTAAACAGGGGCAGAACGATGTTTGAATTTCGTTAAAAACTAAATAAATCAAAACTCTGAAATTTTCTAAGTGTAGGAGCTATCCAGACTCTGGGGGGAATTGGCGAACCTACACGAGTGCCCGGCGAACTGCGTAGTCTGCCGACGCACTGCAGGACAAAAGCGCAACATTTTAAATGCGCGGACAGCCCACAAACTTGAAAATTTAAAACACAGATTTATTAAGATGCGACCTTGGTGCTCTATTACGACTACAAACACAAATTTGAAATTAATGGGCCAAATACTCGCGATTTAAATTTTGTTGCGACTTGATTCTGAAAAACAATATTCATACGATTAACAAAGTGTTCAGTCGCAACTGCTATACGTAGTTCTATAAATTGTCGCAAATAGTAGTGAAAACTACAGGTTTGCAATTTCACCATTCACGATAGATAACTTTTAACCTCAAATAATGATCAGACTATTACCAATGCTGTAAACTTATAACAAATCTTTAACTGACATCGTACTCACATGCTGCTTTGTGCTCAAAAGGAGTGCTCCGAAAATATGCGTCCTCTCGCGACCACGTCAAAATACAAAATGACTTGAATCGAGGAGCTACGAGCTAGACATGTGATAAACTCTATTGTTTGACCACGCCATGCAATGAAGCACGACGGGTACCGCAAATTAAACTAATCCATTCCAAACATCATTAGCGGAGACCTCTCAAGAAACACAGAACAGCTATTTGGCTGTAACATAACCGGCCCCAAAATATTCACACTTAACAGAAATATTTTCACAAAAACAATAGCTGAGAAGGCTCCAAAATTAAGTAGGTGATTAACAGTTACTTGAAAACTAGGGCGACCAAAGGAAACACCAAAAAGGACACAACATACACACGAAAGTACAAAAAATACACAGCACAAAGTTCAATCTTTAGTCCGCAGCTTCTAGTAGGCAAAATTTGCGCACGTCACGGACAACGCTTCCACCTGCTGTACGCACTCGTGCTGACTGCACAAAGCCGTCTCCTCCCGAGTATGTCTCTTCAACTAGGCCCTTTGGCCATTGTCCACGCTGAGAGCGTTCTCCAATAACTAGCACTACGTCCCCGACCGTGAGGTTGCGCTCCGGATTCAGCCATTTTTGTCTCTGCTGAAGGGAAGGAAGGTAGTCGCGGAGCCATCTTGACCAGAATTGGTCTGCCAGCAACTGCGTGAGACGCCACGATTTCCGGAAACCATCGGCCTTTGTGAACGATCCCATAGGCAGCAAAGGATCCAAGCTGCCCTTCAACAAAACATTTGGAGTTAATGCTTCTGCGTCGCGCGAATCCGCGGCAACCTTCGTTATTGGCCGGTTGTTCAATATCCTTTCCACTTCCGTCAGGTACGTAGTGAAAGTTTCGTCGCTCATGGAGCTTACTCCGGCGGCCACTGCTAGAGGGGTTCTCTTCACTGAGCGTACAATTCGCTCCCAGGAGCCACCCTGATGGCTGGCGGCTGGCGGGTTGAAGTGCCAGCGAACTCCTCTCCTCGCCAGCTTAGACTGTAGATGGGCTTTGTCCCAACTCTCGACCAACAATCGCAACTCTCTGGCCGCTCCGACGAAATTGGTTCCGTTGTCGCTGTGCACATCTTCCGGGAGGGTTCGTCGGCTGGTGAAACGATGAAAGGCCAAAAGAAACGAGTCCATTTTCAGGGAATGTGCACATTCCAGGTGCACTGCGCGAGTGGCCATACACACGAATAAACAAATGTAGCGTTTCGAGCACCTGCGGCCGACCTTAGTAAAATATGGACCCGCATAATCCACCCCAACACAAGTGAACGCTGGTTTCCCGGGTAAGACCCGGGGAGGAGGCAATGGGGCCATAATTTGCTTTCCAGAAACAGCGTTCCGAATTCGACACCCTCTACAGGACCCGACCACTCTACGTACTGTAGCGTGCCCTTTAACGACCCAAAATTTTGCACGAGTAGCAGCTAAAGTGTGCAGTGGCCCAGCATGGCCCTCAAGCACATGATAATGCAAAATGACCAAGGCAGTAAGATGGTGTCTACTAGGCAAAATGATAGGATGCCTTTCCTCAGCGGGAAGAGCAGAGCGTTGCAAGCGACCACCTACCCGCAAAATACCTCGAACCTTAATGGGACACAGCCTTGCCAAAGTAGAACCTTTTAATCTCTTAATACCACCACTACATAGGGTGATGGCTCCCAGGTCTTCATGGTCAGACAATGCCGAAAGCTCACGAAAAAAATAGCATTGTTGGCAAAACATGATTAATTCGAGCTCAGCACCTTCGAGCTCGTCCACTGAAAGACAGGACGCCCGGTCTATGGTGGCAAGGTCAGTACCCTTAGATTTGGCCAGAAGCAACTCTTTACAGCGTCTAAGCCAAGCTACAGCAGATCTGAGTCTGATAAAGGATGAAAAATGCTCTACCAGCTGCCCTAGTGGAGAAGCAGGGGGCCCTGAAGGGACCCTTAAACTGTGATTAACCTGGTGTAGCTTAAGTAACTCAGGATCGTCCGTGGGTAATGCCGTAAGTCCGACAGGTGGTTCGGGCCAGTGACTCTCCTCCAACCAAAGAAAATCAGGACCTCTATACCACAGTTTTGAAGTAGCCAACTCAGACGATGCGATGCCTCTAGACGCTAAATCGGCGGGATTGGATTCCGAGCCCACGTGTCTCCATTGTGAGGGAGATGAACCAGATTGTATGGCAGCGATACGATTAGCCACAAAGGTTTTATAGCGTCTGGCAGTACCCCGAATATACTGCAAAACCGCGGTAGAATCGGTCCAAAACACGCAGTTTTCGGTAGGGATTTTTAACTCGCGTGTAACCAAACCAACAAGCTCTACACCGACGACTGCCGCGACAAGCTCCAATCTGGGTATGGTAACCGGTTTCAAAGGTGCTACTCTAGATCTAGCAATGATGATGCTGCAATTCACGTGGCCGTTTCGGTCTGTAAGGCGGATGTACACTATCGCCCCGTAGCCTATCTTGCTCGCGTCGCAAAAGCAGTGCAACTGAATCTCACTAGATTCAATTTCTGCTGACCCAAAACTTCTGGGAACTCTGACGCACTGCAGGTACTTCAGGCCATTCAACCACTCCTGCCACCAGTTACGCTGTCGTTCGTTAACAGGGTCATCCCAACCAAGCCCTGCCTCGCACAGCTCCTGCAAGAACCGTTTAGCAGGGAGCAGAGCTGGCTGTATGAACCCTATGGGGTCATAGCACTGACTAACCGTCGAGAGTATACCCCTCCGCGTGGCTGACTTCTCTGTAACATTTACTCGAACCTGAAACTCGTCTGTAGTCGGAAACCAACTAACTCCTAAGGCCTTCTCACAAGAGGAGTCCAATTCTACCTCTTTCAAGTCTGATCTCCTATCCTCGTCAGGAATAGACCGAAGCACGCTAGTCCAGTTGCTCACGAACTTAGTGAGATGAAACCCGCAACTTTCTAGTAAGCAGACCAGCTGGCGAACTACGTTTATGGCTTCCTGATCCGACTGAAAGGCGCGCAAAAAATCGTCAACATAAAAGTTTTCATTCACCGATGTCTTTACTTCCTCGGAAGCTCCGGTCTCGTTGTCAACAGCTGCTCTCCGGAGCGTGAACCCGCAAACACTCGGCGACAACGTGGCTCCAAACAGGTGTACTTGCATTTGGTATTCCTCAGGCAACTTAGTGAGATCGCCGTCAGGCCACCAAAGGAAACGCAAACTGTCCCAGTCCCTGGGATCCACTCGCACCTGATGGAACATCGCTTTGATGTCTGCAAGTACCGCCACCGGTCCGTTCCTGAATCGCAGCAAAACACCTATAAGACTGCTGGTTTGATCCGGCCCCTGCAACAGCAATCGTTTAAAGACGTACCTTTACACCTAGCAGCGCAGTCGAAGACAATTCGAAACTTAGGGCCAGTCGCGTGATGGGGCAGGTACCAAGATTTAGGAGTGGGAGCCAGCTCACCAGTAGGAATCCTGCGAGCATAACCCTGCTCCAAATACTCTTCTATCTTATCACGGTATTTGCGTTGAAGATCAGGGTCTTTCTCTAGCCGCTTCTTTAAGTGATTCAAACGATTAACCGCGACAAACTTGTTGTTCGGGAGTCTGGGGTTAGCCGACCGCCAAGGCAATGCAACTTGGTAGTGGAGCTCCACCTTAGCGATCGCGCCTTCCATTTTCCCGAGGGCCTTGCGATCTTCTACTGACGTGACTGAGTATGGGTCATCCTGACTAGCAACAAAATCTGACTCATACATCCTCTGCAGCTGCCTGTGTAGCTGCAGGTCCTCAGTCTGAACGAAGCTCACGGTAACATTAGTTTTGTCGGCAAACCTGTCCTGCGGTGTGGGACCCACAAGGCTCCATCCGAGTGGGGTTCTCACCGCGTCCGGTCCACCTCTCTGACTAATACGACATTCTAATGTGCGGTGTGCTGCCAGCACGTCGGCTCCTATCAACAGTTCGACTCCGCCAACAAAGTCCGGAAACGTAACCCCATTGAGCACGTCAGCGTACGTTACAGTATCCTGCGCCACAGGAATGCTAGACTTCAACTCGGGTAGTTCCGAAACAGTGATGACGTTAGGCAAGTCGATAACTGCTTGTTCGCCACAGCCTTGCACCGTTAAACTAACTTCTTGTCCGCATTTGCAATCTGTGCTGTTAATCGTGGAAAGCGAGAATGTCACTGCCTTTCCTTTTGCAATTAGTCTGTTCTTCAAGCTTTCGGTACACAGCGAGGTATCCGAACCTTCGTCTAAGAATGCGTATACGTTTTCTAGTCTTTGGTTAGCATTGCTCCAAACTCTAACCGGAACAACTTTAAGCCTTACATCGCGTCGCACACTGCCCTTAACTTCTGACGCGCAAGCCACACTGCAATCGTCGGAACTGCTGCTCCTGGGCGAAGCATTCTAACTAAGTGTGGATGCTGACATTACTTGCTTCGTGACACCGGCCCCATCGGCCTCCTGGCTCTCACCCGGGCTCCCTTTGCCCTGGGCGACCTTGGACGACTCCCGATGGAGCAAGGTGTGGTGCTTTCCTTCGCAATGGCGACATCTAGCGCGCGACTCGCAGGTGCGCACTTTGTGCCGACCTAAGCAGTTAAAACACAACTCGGCTGACTTCACCAACGATCTACGTTCGCACTCCTTCTTATCGCCAAACCTTTTGCATTTCCAGAGTGCATGCGGCTCCGAACAACAAGCGCACGACTCTCGCATCGGTACTTCCTTCCTTTCTGTAGTGGTTTGCGCTGTGTTTATGCCAATCTTTCTACCAAACTGGCGTTGATCTCCTATGTTATCAATAGGTGTTTTGTCTACGCGTCTATTAACCAGCTGCCCCAAAAAGCTTTTCTCCACAAGCGCTCTTTTCTGAAGAAACGCTGAGAGCTGAGCAAACGTGATGGGGCAGCCGCGTTCCAACTGCACGCTGACCTCTGCCATGAATTTATCTTGCAGGTACCGCGGTAGGCGCTTGAAGATCCTTGAAACCGTGTGTTGCGTGTTCAGATCAGCCCCTGAAACACCACCACAAGCAATCTCGCAGTTCTTCATGTCACGCGCTAGCCGTGACAGCGCGCCAGCATCGTTCTGTCTGACCGGTGGACCTTCCGTGAGTTTAGATACGTACGCTTCGACAATAGCATGCTCTTGGCCGTAATTCATTTCTAAAATCCGGCGCGCCTCGAAATAGCCAGCCTCAGGGGAGCTAGCCATGATGCAATCCTCAATACTGTCGCGCGCGTCTCCATTACACGAAGATATCAACATATCTAAACGAATGGACATGTCGACGACGCCCCTAGCTGTATAGGAATCGAAATGCTTAATGGAACGTTTGTACTGCAAGGGATTGCCATCGAACAAGTCCCGTTTGTCTACGTGAGCCGCCTGTTTTCGATTAATCTGACTTGACATGAGAAAAAGCGCGTTAGTGAGATCGTTTACGCCATGCCTGTCTAAGCTATTGTTCTCGCGTGCATAATTAGAAGGCAATCCTTCATGCTGGTGATTAAACACCAGTCCGTCTCTGCGTTCTTTGTTCATGTAATTAGCGGTGTTTACATACTGCGGCTGATATGCCAAATCAGCCTCAGGCGGTTTTCTCGAATGCTTGCTCGTGGCTTGTGGGATCACGTGTTCACTGCCTTGTGGGATCAAGTGCTCAGTGTCTTCCCAGCCCACGTGCTGTCTAGTAAAGGCCATAGGGGGAACAAAACCATGGGTTTCCCAATCTGCCTGCCTAAGGTTAGAGGACGTAACCACATGGGGTGCGGTGGTAAACAAACCATTGACATTGTGCTTAGAATCGAACCCTACCCTAGTCCCATAGACTGGTGGGTACGGACCATTAGCAGCAGCCCAATCCGTCTGTCCTGCGGACTTAGTGGCGTGAAAACCAGGAGGGGGAACAAGAGAACTACCGTACATCGGCTGCGAAGTCGAAGTACCGAACCCAGGTGGAGGTGTTACACAAGGGGACCCACCTTCCAAGGGACCCCTCGAACGACTCCAACTCGCTGGATTCGTCAGGTTTTCTCCTGATACTCTAGAATTCGCTTGGGCCACTTGATCACCCGAACCAGTACGAAACCTGGCATCCGTGAGGGGCGAGCTAGGGGGCGTAGGAGAAGACCAACCTCCAACAGTCGCCAAGGTTGGCGAGCGTCTCCCCGAACTGAAACGCTCCAACATGGCTTCTCTTTCGCACAGCCTACGTTCTCGTTGATATATTTCCATCATTTTAAGATCTAAGGCATTTTTTATTTTCTCATTGCTTGAGGAAACCTCTGTTTTGGTCCCTTTGACAAGGCAGTCCCAGGATCTACTTTTACCTTTATCCATTTTAAATCCCAGGTGGTCGGTGGACAACTATGCCGCTCTCGCTGAGACGAAACGCTCCCTATCCTAGCAAATTTGGAAGTGCCTGAAATCTTAAATATACCAACAAAATTTAAATGTATGTAGGAGCTATCCCGACTCTGGGGGGAATTGGCGAACCTACACCAGTGCCCGGCGAACTGCGTAGTCTGCCGACGCACTGCAGGACAAAAGCGCAACATTTTAAATGCGCGGACAGCCCACAAACTTGAAAATTTAAAACACAGATTTATTAAGATGCGACCTTGGTGCTCTATTACGACTACAAACACAAATTTGAAATTAATGGGCCAAATACTCGCGATTTAAATTTTGTTGCGACTTGATTCTGAAAAACAATATTCATACGATTAACAAAGTGTTCAGTCGCAACTGCTATACGTAGTTCTATAAATTGTCGCAAATAGTAGTGAAAACTACAGGTTTGCAATTTCACCATTCACGATAGATAACTTTTAACCTCAAATAATGATCAGACTATTACCAATGCTGTAAACTTATAACAAATCTTTAACTGACATCGTACTCACATGCTGCTTTGTACTCAAAAGGAGTGCTCCGAAAATATGCGTCCTCTCGCGACCACGTCAAAATACAAAATGACTTGAATCGAGGAGCTACGAGCTAGACATGTGATAAACTCTATTGTTTGACCACGCCATGCAATGAAGCACGACGGGTACCGCAAATTAAACTAATCCATTCCAAACATCATTAGCGGAGACCTCTCAAGAAACACAGAACAGCTATTTGGCTGTAACACTAAGGTTTGTGCAAAAAAAAGTTATTTCTCTCCGTTTCATCGTTACTGAGTGACATCATTTCAAACATCATTGAACCATTTCACAAAATAGAATTTACGTCACTAAAGGTGCGTTTAGACTGGACGCGAAGCAACGTGAAGCGAACCTTCTCCAACCTTCGCGAGTGGTCGATTACGTCACTCGCGAAGGTTGCCAACCTTCGCAAGTGGTTGCTAATCTTCGCGACTGGTCTCGTCATAGGCTAATTTTAATAACTTACTTTTAAAATGTATTCAATGAGCAGAAAGCTTTGTGTACATTATTATTGAAGCACTATTATAGTAATTACAGGTTCTGTTTCGTCATAGTGCGCTGGAATTACTGGTAAAACGAAGATTGAATTTATATTGTGTTATCACGCAAAAGCCGTGAAGAAGAGTCTAGACTAATAGCTCAAGTAACAAAACAATCTTGAGAAAAAATTCGTAAAGTATAAGTGAAAAACGAAGTACAGTAGATCGAATTTGGAAATGAAAAGACTAGTCATTTCTTCAAAAACGTAGTAGTACTTAGCCTATTTACTAGCTATCAATGATTTGTTTAGATCCTTCCACTGAAAACTTGCCATAATCTGTTTTCACGATGACAGTTCTGGGTTTTAATGCAAAAACGCAAAATGCTGGAAGCAGATGTTAAAAGTTTTCTTTGGGTCAGTTAACAAATCCTTAAACGCTTTCACCATCCATGTCTCATTATGATAGTGGTAGATCAACCGGTATCTTGTAGAGTGTATACCAATAGGCTAGTCTGCAGGTACATTTAAAACATAAACTATGTTGTTTTTTTGATGTGATTTTTCTTTTTCAGGCAAGCATGTTATGATACCTGTAGTAAGCTTAAACAGTTGCTTGTATTTGTTATTTAGTGCTGTTTATGAAGACTCCCAATGTTAACGCTATGAGTGAAACTGAAAGCTGGATTTGTCATCAGTTATGTCGTGGATTTTTTGCTTTGTGTGCAATGGATTGCTGTGTTGATTTGCTGGAGAAAGCAAAAAATCATTGCAGTTTTTGCATGATTTGACACTATCATCGAAGGACAAGAATTTAGCACAGTAATACCAGCAGTTGCTTTGAGGAAAGGTCAGCTTCTAAAACTAAGTTTGGTGTTTTACTCGCTAGCGGAGCGCTTATCAATGTTTAGTGCGAAGTTAAATGCTTTTGAGAGCATTTTATTAGTTTGCAATTTCTTGCGGTACCAGTAGGCTACGTTGCGACGGTCGCGTTTACCTCAAAGGGCTTCGCTCCAAACCACCGTTTGTAAGATACAGACAGTGGGGACCTATAATGGCCTTTGGAAAATATTCTAAAAATAGCGTTAGTTACTTTTGAACCCAGCAACATAAGCATGACTCTAAAAACCCTTTTGTTTTCGAAAAATCGCTAATTTAGTGTTCCATTGTCTTGGTGGTTATGACGACAGTGAGCCTCTACTATTTTGGCAGGTGTTCAGTTTGGCTGGGTTTTTCCATAAGAGCGAGAAAGTGTCCAGAAAAAAAGCGAATATAGAAGCAGAAAACAGCTTGCGCGATCGGACATATTGCTGGCGAGTACTATCAGATCAAGTACGTGTAAACAATATCATTTTCGCGATTGTAGGCAGTATTGGTATAGTTTTTTGGGGAAGGCAAACGATAGGTCAATATCGGCAGCTTAAGCTTACTGGTACTGTCTACCTAGTATAGCCTACTGCATGGGCGAGTCGTATCACTTTCGGTAAAATAGGTTGGGTATGTGTCGCCGAAAATAAGACGCTAAAAAGGAAGAATCTGCAATTTAAAATAACATAGGCAGATTTAGAGCAAGTCTATAGGCTTTTGAACTCGGACTGAGATCCCTGTGTAACCACGCCTTGGTACTAGGCTAGATCTGAGATTCAGTGTTAGCACTCAGTTAGTATTATTTATAGTGAAATTGCTTTCCTATTTCTATTTTTGATGTTATTATTGTTTGAAGTGGCCAATACTGTAGCTTAACCAATTGTTTATTTTGTTGCTGCCAAGTGTTTGTGATAGCTACTAAGCCAGGCCTATGTCTAGGTGAGCATATTTATTTCGAAATTTTAGTTTATTTTTAATATTGTTTGTATGCTGCAACGGTTATAAAGTTAGGAAAAATCACTTTTAAGCATTTTTCTTTTGCCACATTGGTCATATGGTACAACTGCTTAAGGCCGATGTAAAATTTGCGTTTATTTTGCCAAAAACCAGATCAAGCAATAAAGTAGCTCTGAATAACAGTACCTCTCCCCCTAAAAAGATAACCCATTAGTTACAGAACTAGGATGAGACAAAAATTCGGTTTCACAACACACCTCAATTGTTATATAGGCTAAGCCAATTGCATTAGCCTAGCAAATCTAAATCAAAACAAACCAGGTGTATTGGTGTGTAGTGGTACCGTAATTATTAGGAACAGCCTCATGGCATAAATTTATTAAAATTCTTATAGCTTTTTAATGGCAATATTTATATCTTTGTTGGCAGCAAGTTCCTATGAGCAAAGAGTTTACTGCATGTGAGGAATTTTGAATCTTTGAAAGAGCTTAATGCTAAGAAAGGATGGCAGAAATCTAGCATTTCAATAATATGCTGGGCTACTTGTCACAATCAGCTAACTGCTGGTTATGATTGGATAGGAAATAATGAGAAAAAAATTTACAGAATGCAATTTATACTTTTACGTTTTGTTAGATTTTTATCAAAATTTACTTCTGCAAAACAGCGTGAATGTGATTATATTGCCTAGTTGGTTTTCTGCTATTCAACCTCTATAAATGTTTATTTTGTTTGAAAACTTTTACATTTTGCTTTGGTTTAGGTATTGAACTAAAAGTAGTATCATAAGATTTGTGGTGGCTTTGATTTTATGTGAAAATATGGCGTTCAAAGAGTTGGTCTTAGCAATTTACACCACATCAAACTTTGCTTGCCAAATGCATCCACGATCCACTTGACTTGAATCACAAACTTGGTCACTACAATGAATTCTACTGCATGGTAATTGAATTGAATTTTTATTGTTTGCGTAGTACACAGATTCATAAAGTGAGAAAAAATATTGCAATAACTGATCCTGTAGATTTCATAATTACACACTCCATGGGTGTCGAGCAGCAAGGGAAGGCTGCAAATGGACTTTTCGGTCTTCAAGCCATATAGTCATTCAGCTGAGAAAGATGAAAATATGATTTAGAAAAAGAATGATATAAAAGTGTAGTATTCACAGAATTCAACGACATGGCAAAAACTAATATTTGTTTAATAAATAGTTTTGCAATGAATTTGAAATGATAAAGATTTATTTTTTATTTTTGAATATTGCACCAAATTTTTACTGCTTAGGACTTTATGCATTTTTTTATAGTTTTTTTTTTACAGTATAATGCCAGTTGGAGGTGGTGAACTAGTGGTAGTGCTACTTGATCTATTTTGAGTGTAGAGGAACTCGACAGAGACCAAGAATCGGCTCACACCCAAGGTATGTAATCAAAGTTCAAAGATAGATAAATGGCAAATTGGCTTTTCAGAGAGTTTCAGAAGCAGGCCACTTATGAAGACGATGACTGAGGTTCTGTAGATATGCAGCAGGACAAGTGTTTCTACAATTTAACTTATGTATATAAGAAGAGATTAAGAGGAAGGCTATGGTCATCAATTATGATAATAAAGGCAGTATAGTTCACACTTCACAGCCTTGAGCGCAAGACAAGCCGATTGGTGCTATTTAGCCAGTTTGCGGTTGCCAGTTAATAAATTAGAGAACCGGCTGTTCAAAATTACTTGCATATTTATCCTTTGCATTTGCTTGAAGAAACCGGTCGCCAAATTTAAGGAATATTTTGTTTTATTCACCAAGTTGCTTTGGCCAAGAGAGAGCGAAGGGACCTTTCCGTCTTCAAGTCAAGCTACCAATTGTCCACCACACACTGTGGAGGGAGGCTTAGCACTGACCCTTTTGTAGCAGATCCGGTTCCTGAAAAATTTGATTAGCATCACTCATAGGTGTCAATTTTGGGGGGGGGGCGGGGCGGCGTCCCCTCGGGTCTAACACTGAAGGGGGCAAAATATGTCTGGCCTCCTCGGCTTTCTGGCAAGTAATACCCACTTGGCAACAAGAAATCCGAAATTCCGGACTGAGATCCAGAATGCGGCGAAGACCTTGTTTTTTGATTTTTAGCAAAATTCCCGACTGAAATAGAATTATTACTGTAAGTTTAACCAAACTTCGCAAAAACATTTTGCCTCCTCGGAATTTGCTTAAAAAAAATAGACGTATATGGCACCACTAAGTAGCTCCTCTAAAGATACTGGAGGAACTTGACAATTTGATATGCCAAAGTAAAATATTGCATTTATAGACAACAGAGCGTATCTTTTCTAGTTTTAGGCAGTTACAGAGGAGAGAGGACAAAGGTCTACATCGACGTTCGACAGACAAGAAAGAAAATCAGCAAGTTCATTTCTTGAAGGCCAGCAGAAATCTATTGAAAATTTGCAGAAACACAATGGAGAGGAAGGAGGCAAGAGAGACCACATTGACAAGTAAAGAGACTAACAGTTGGCTTAGAAAATAAGCAAATTCAATGTTTAAATAGGCAAACGCAGACTTTCTAAGAATTCACGAAAGTACAGACAGATAGGGTGAAAACCCGAAATCAGACATCAGAGAGCCACTTCGGGTAAAGATATGATCGGTAATGCCACCGTTCCAACATTTTCTTGTTTAAAACTGTGTTGTGTTGGAGCAATGGTGCGTAGGTGGGCCTTGCTAACCTGTTACACACTTTCGCGTTTATATCGATGTTTTAAATATTCAAATTAGAGAAAATATTTAAAAAATTTATCAGTTTTTGAATTTTCAGAGGTGAATGGTTGACAATGCTTTATTCTTCAGACAGTCAAGCGAGATCCTTAAGAAAAGAAGAAAACCAATTCAAAAAATTGAATTGCACCTCATACTTGAACCAATGACATAAAACTAGATGATACGCAACTCTTTTTCCCACTCTTTTTCCTCTTTGTTTCTTTATTGTGCGGATATTTGCTCTGTCTTTGCCCGCGCTGATCTGCTGACAGTGACTGTATTGTACATCCTTTGCCTTGCTCAACTAATAAATAGGTAGCAATTATAATAAATATTGTTGTCTCTGGAAGTTGTGGCTTTGCGTAATTTTTGTAATGTTTTGTCAACTACTAAATTACTCCTCAAAATCCAATTTTCGAGTAAGTTTTGCGAAAAATACATAAATATCAACGTGTTATCACAACTTAATGTTACGACATCACTTAAATGTAAATATGTGAAGTGTTGTTTTTTTGTTTATTGTTGTGGTTTCTCATTTCTTCTGCTTCTCTGAGTCAAACTATGTTAAATGTTTCACACTGAATTGGTTGATCTACTCTAAATATGTAAGTGTCAGTTTGATGTTTCATTTTGTGTAGTTGTGACGGTAGTAGCATTGAACTTTGAAAAGTCAAGAGCGTATGTTAATTTTCGTTGCTTCCATGCCAGAAATGGCAAAAATAAACTAAATTGAATAATGCCAAAAAAACTTGCCGTAGTTTTTTGCGGCATATAGTACACTTTTTTTTAGAAGAACCAATAAATGTTAAGTTAAGGCTGGCTGTTCGTAGTTTTTTGCCGAATTTTAGCCTCAATTGTTTTTAAATTTTGAAAACACGGATGTTAATTTTAGCAACCACATTTGTACAACTGTTTAAGGTGTTAGTTTTAGCGACCATATTTGTAAAACTGTTGAAGTTGTTTAGTCCCAAAGCTTTGTGTGCTTGAGTGAACATTTTGTACTGCTTTTGCCGCATCGCAAAATTGCTCTTTTTTCGACGTGAAGGACTGCCCAAATTTTTCTCAGTTACTCGCATAGAGCGCTTTGCTCGCAAATACTAGAAAACCACTGAAATTTTATCGTTTTGAATGAGTACAGGATTTAGTTTCTTTTATTAGTTTGGATTTTTTTCTTTTTCGCTTGTCCTTAATTTATTTTTGCTGCTGAGGCTGGAATTTTTCTTAATTTGTTCCTAAATTTTTAGCAAAAATGAGCCTAGTGTTCTTATAAAATTGTTCTCCAAAAGAGTGTATATGGTTAGTTAGTTTGTGCGTTTTTAATTTCTTTTTTTTTAAGATATGTTATCTATTGGTGAAGTATCTTTATAAGAAACATTAACTTCTACGTTGGAATGCGGAGTCTTTGCCTCTGAAAAATCTTGCTTTTTTTTGCAAAAAAGATTGATTTTATTATATTTTTGCGTGAAATTTCGGCTGCAAATTTTATTTTGGAGGGTCGCCGCTCAAGAAATTTTTTCTTTTTTCATTAAAAAAACCGTCGATTTTGAGAGGTTTTAGTGAAAAAATTTTGAATTTATCAAAATAATTTAGTGAAAAATCAAGGGTATGTTTTGAAATTGATCGCAGAGAAATTCCAAAGCAGATGCGGTTTTGTCTAATATACAGCGCCACCGTTGTTTCGTGACAGCAGGATAAAGCAAAATGAATCATCAGCTACAGCACACGATCAAAACTCTAAATGTCGTCTGATGTCTAACTAAAACCCCCCTACCTTTGAAGATTCATATATTTTACGAACTTCTTGCGAAAGAGCGTCAACGCACCTTTTTTTCAGAATTAGTGACTGCAATACGTCCTTGTGTCCTTGGGAAATACACTTGACGCATATTTCCCATTAGGGCCAAGCAGTATATCCGCAGTGGAGGCCCAGCCAGAGGAAAGACTTGCAAACAGAATCCAAAAAAGTGCTCGGCGTCATAGGCGTAGCTAGGATTTTTGATTAGTGGAGCCCAAACCGCAAAGCAATGACGTCATCAGAACTTTTCAAAATAAATTTTTAATGGGACAAAGATACCGTAAAATGGAGGATCAGAAGCAGAAGCCTGGGTTACCATGTAAACCAGGATTTTGCTAAATGGGGTCAGGACTTGAACCAAAACTTGAAAAGTTTTCAAAAAATTGTAAATTGGGAGAGATGGCGAGTAAACTAGTGTAACTTAAACGTATCACAGACCAGGGTTCGGGGGCAAAGCCCCCCGCAGCTGGGCGATTTTTTGTAATGTTTTAGAAAAAATTGCAATTCTAAGGCCATTTAAATCACATTTCACACGTTTGTAGATCCGTTTAAAATCACTAAATTTTTAATATTTGAAAGCCAACTGAAAAACTTAAGTTGCTCAATCTTCCATTTACTTGCAGGTCAAGTCCAAAACACGTTTAAAATCTTGCATTTTGAGGTTTAATTTTGCTAGTGGCTTGGTCCAGGTAGGGTGAAGCAAGATGCAATGCCTCCTGCAATATTTTTAGCAAGTAGTAAATAATAATTCACTCTAAGATTTGCCCTGGAGATTTTTGTTTTATCATAAAAATAACCAGTTTTAGGAGTTCATAAACGACCAGGACCCAGGCTCGCTCAATTCAAATTCAATAATTTGTTCAATAAGCATTTTCCCGAGGTAATTTTTTTCAAAAGTATTTTATCGCGTTAAAACTGCTGAGATGGAGGTGGATTGTTATTCAAAGTTGGTACAATAGATGGTTACGAGTCATGTTATTGCATTATGTTCCCAAAAAGGTTAGATGAGGGAATGAGGTTACAACTTTTAGGACAAAAAGCCTGAGTTTCTTCCGGATAATAAATTTTCATTGGTTGGATATTAATATTGTACTGTTGAACGTAAAAGTGCTAAAATAAACTTAAGCTGAAAAAAGGCTTTGTTGTCATTATTTTTATCATTGGTGGCAATTCAATTTGCCCCCCCCTCCCCGCGGCTACGCCTGTGCTCGGCGTTGATGTAGTAAGACAGACGCAAACTGCCTGGTTTCTACGAATGATCTACGAGTGACTACAGCAAAAGTTCATGACCGATGAAAAATGTTGGTGCGGATGAGTATAAGACTTCGACTATTTTGTTCACCCTCTTTAAACGATTGAGAATGGACACGATCCTACTCTGAACAGGCTACCAAACACCTGTAGAATCAGCTCCAATTTTCAAGATATCGCTTTCACTCGGATGACATAAACATGAATACAGATTAGTTCCCTTCAAACCACCGTTAATTACTGTGCAAGCACATTATTAGCGCTTCAATTGATCTTTTTCAAACTGCGCACCAATCGCCAGTGGCAGAGAAAAGCAGAAGAGTGAGGCCTGCAGCCAAGCGTGACCAAGCAGAGAATAAAAGGAGCGCATTCGCGCAGTTTCATAGATCATCTAGTTTTATGTCATTGCTTGAACGCATCATCGATGTGGTTTTTCTATACCTGGGCTTTTGGAGTAAGGGTGCTCACTAATTCGTTAATAAGAAAAAACAAAGATGACATCATTATCACCGTCCACCGTAAAGGATTTAATTTTTAATCTGGCACAAACCCACTACGCTGGAGGACTTCCCGCCGTCGCTATGATGAATATGTATGATTCAAAAATGCGTTTTAAAAATGTTGGAACAAATTTGGAAGTTATATCACTGCAATAGACTGGCGCTAGAGCACGAAAAAAGGCATTTGTTGATTTTGTACTTGGTCAACGGGAGAGTAGGAGGTGAGGACTGTAGTCCCTTCTGGCTTTAGTGGTTTCAAGGTATTTTTCTAGTGAAACTTAATTGCTGTTTTTCAATAGTTTTTGTATTTGTTTGTGCATCGGTGAAATCCTTCGCATAGCTATCGTGGGCATCGGGACGCCAACTGTTTCCAAGGCCTGGGGTTGGATGTAATTGTACTGCGTCAAATTTTGGGTCGTTAGGCCTGGTAGATGTGGAGTCGAGAACACAAGGCTCGAGGCAAAGGCCAAGAACACAAAAAAGATCCGAGGCTAAGGACCGACCTTTCGCGAACGGACCTTCTCGAGGCCAAGGACACAATGCGTAAGTGTTCTCTAAAAAAAAAAGGTCATCGCTCAAAAAAAAATCGCAAATTTTCCGCGAATATCTGGTGTACTCCCAAAAAAAGGTCATCAGAAATTTTCCTCGAGGTCTCTGGCTTGCTCCAACAAGACGAAAAAAAACGGTCATGACCTTGGCCCATTTTTAACAAATCAAAAAATGGTGCTGTCGAGGACAGGGCATTTTTGTAAAGTCCTCGAGCTGAGGGCAGGGCATTTTCGAGGACTTGCAGGCTTCGAGGCCAAGGACTTTAACTTGTGCCCTCGAAGACTCCACCTGTAAAGCCTAGGCTACAGTTTTCGTGTGAGTGTACCCTTGTCAGCTGAAGCGAAACACGTATAAATCAAACGTATCATTACACTCGCTGTCTTACGCCAAATCGTGTAACAAGTTTGAGGGGCCCATCTCCGCGTCATTGCGCCCTGACTACTGTACGTATACTTCTTCGAAGAAATCTTGCAGCGGTGATGAGCCATTGCAACACTGTGTCCGATTTGACCGGCCTAAAGATTTGAATCTCAGAGCTCTCGCTCCAGAATGAACGCGCTACCTCTCAAATAGCAACCTTTTGTAAATTTTCGTTTTCTGGTAAGATGATTTTTGTTTGCCGATTATTAATTCATTTTATTAAAAAGTTGTTTTTTAGCAAACTTTTGATGCATTAATATGTATGAAATGGTGAGTGCATCCCTAATTTACATTAATTAAAGCAATACGCCTGGTGTACTGAATTTCTGCTTTAAATAAAACTCAAAAACGCTCGTACGTTTCCGATTTTTACGCCTAGTGAAAAGTATCGCTGATGATTGGCCAAGAGATGGCACTACCCGACTTGCACTACCCGACTTTCCCAGAATTACGACAGAAAGGAGAAACTCAACGAAAAACGATCAAGTCAAACACCAGCTTTTGGCAATATAGTAGGGGGAGAGGGTACAATTTTCGGCCAGTAAATAAAATAATGTTATTGACTTAAACTGCTTTATCGATAATTCAAAGGAGCTTTTTTTCATTTTATTCAAAAATATATGCTGGCTTACGTTATGCATTACCTGTGCAAAAAACATCTGCAAAAACAAAATAACAGTACACGAGCGTACGGGAAAAAAATTACACGTAAAATGCCAAATATGGAAATGAAATACAGTACAAAACTTCAGAAAAAAATTATACAAAAATTCGCGAAGACTCCGACTTTCCGCAACAATGCAACAGCCGAAATTGCTTAAGATTTATCAAAAAGTTTCAACAGAAAGAGAATTTAATTAGCTTTTAAGTTGAAAGCTTGAGTTTAAAAGCTCCAAAGGTTTTCAAAAGCATACACCATAAAAACAAAATGTTTCGGTTGTAAATACGAAAGAAAGTCCAGTTACTTCAAACTCTGATCAAATTAGTATACTGCACCATTTAGCGGATAAAAATATTTCAATTTCTTTGCAACTGATAGTTGTTTATGAAACCTCAAGAATCTTGGTAACTTGGTATCCCATTTGACTTGATAAGGATTACTCGCCGGCTGAAATTTGGGTTGAGAGTTACTAGGGTTGAAGGAACCGAAAACCTTTCGAACAGCTGAACTTGATAATCTTTATTGCTGTTTAAGAATTTTAATTACCGGTAACGAGAAAGTTGTTGGAAGGCAATCTTCTAAAACAGTGCTCGATGACATGCAGCAGTAAAATCAGAACAAAATGCAACTACAAAATCACTATAAAAGGTTTAAAAGCAGAACAGTCTGTTTCGTCTTAAGGACTCATCAGATGCTATAATATGTAAAAAGAATTATAATACCGAAAACATTAAAATTCTTTGAAAGCTAACACTAAATAATATACAATCTGCTAAGCCAAAACACTACTACAACTGCTAAACTGCAGTGTTTTTGCGTTGATATGCCACATTGATTCAAAACATCAGTTAAAAACATTGGTTAAAAACAATAAAACTAAGGTCAAAAGTTTTTCAGCTTGTATTTATTTTTGTGCCTGCATTTCCCCGTAAGGTCTCATCTTTTATTGAGCGCAGTATGTTTGTCAGCAAAAAGAATTGCGAGTTTCTCAGTCAAGCATAAATTGCAGGATCAAAACCCACAGAGGCGAAGTCGAGGACACAAAGCTCAAGGCCAAGGACACAAAAATAATCAGAGGCCAAGGCCAAGAACAGCCCTTCCGAGGACAGACCCTCTCCAGGCCAAGAACAGGAATGCTCGAGGCCAACGCCAAGGACCAAGAACACAGGCGCAAATGTTCCCCCCAAAAAAGAAAAGGTCTTCAAAATTTTTTTTCAGGGGTTTTCCAAAAAATAAAAAATACAAAGGTCTTCAAAGTAATTTTTCAGGCGATCTCCAAAAAGAGCAGGTCTTCAAAATAATTTTCAGGCAATCTACAAACTTTTAAAAGTGCGGTCCTCGAGCCGAAGACAGGGCAATTTTCGAGGACATGAGGCTTCGAGGCCAAGGCCAAGGACGTCCTCGAGGACTTTACCTCAGGAAATCCGGGTTGGTAAGCAGTAGTAAAAAGGGATGGTGGTTTTTCGCTCTTGTTTTTTACTGAGGAAGTTTTTGTTGCGGCTAGATTAGACATAATTGAAGCCATATTGGGCATGCAGCTGTAGCTAACTTTCAGGATGTTTCTTTTGCAGATTAGCACCTGATGTGTATTTAGGACGAAACAAACTATTATGCTTTTAACCCTTTATGGTGATTTTATAGTCAACGGTAACTATATTTCTAACGTCACAAAATATCAATGAGGGCTATCAATACAAAAGATGATGCATAATGTCATTTAAACAGCTTAGGATAACAGTCACGCAAAAATTTCTATTCAGACATCGTCAAACTGTGTAGCACAGCTTAGGCATCATATACGCCAAACGGCAACTTCTTGATAGCATCTCTGTAGATCAATAAGCGTAATATGCCGCTGAATATGAAATCGCGACTTTGTAGCTTCTTCAGGTACCCAAATGATGCTGTCCTCTGACGACCCATCTGCATTAAATTACAATTACTATTGCTTACAATTGCTGCGTAAGTCTCATTTTGGCCCATTGCAACGGTTTATCCGAGGAAAAATAAGTTGCACGATAAATTGAGAAATATTTTTCGATAAAAGTTTTACAAACTAATTACTTACAATGCTGTAGGCCTACAATACATGAGTTAATTTGCCGGTATTTCAGTATACGTTAGTATTTAACTGGAAAAACGGACTTTGTAGTCTCCACTTGCTGGGCAATTGCTTTTTCGAGAACTTCTTCAATGGAAAGATCATTTTTCATCTTAATAGTGAAGATTACCAGCGTACGCAGGATTTTCGAAAGAGGGGGGGAGCAGAAAATTTGAGAATAATGAAGACCAAACGAAAAAGGTCTTAACTGACATGTAGCCCGTTTTTCTGCTTAGATTTAGGTGACAACCAAAATAAAGGTCTTCACTCAGAATTAGCCTGTTTTTCTGCCCAAATTTAGGTGACGACCAAAAAAAGTCTTCACTCAGAATCAGCCCGTTTTTCTGTCCACATTTTCTGTCCAAATTCCAAAGGGGGGCCATGACTCAATTTTGCGCACTATTCTTAAATATTTATGAATTACTGGCAATCCAAAGGTTGAGCAATGGCACAATGCCCCCCTCCCTAAATATGCCACTGATGAAGATTCATGTTAGTAGTAACATTGAAAGATTGACTTACTTTAGACCACTCGTTCATTTGAGCATCTCATTACATATCGAAGAGGGTTTCTTTATTTATCTCTACCTGAAAAGGAAGAGCAGAGCAGAGAGAGTATGCTGTTATGTGTTGTCGTTCGCTGTAGCTTCCAGGATAACAAAACTTGAAAATCTAAAACAATAATAATTTACGAGTATCAATAACATGCAAAGACAATTGTTTTGTACACAAACGTTACGACAAGGAATTTGTATACGAGTGCTGAGACTAATTTTAGCCGCAAGTGTTTATGCTAATTTAACAATACTATGTGGAGTTACTAAAGGTTTGAGCCAGAGAGGCACGCTTCTAAAAATTTTGCACCAGAAACTCACTGCTTTTTACTTTCAAATTTATGTGAAGAGCAAAAAAAAGGTTGTCACCACAAATTCATTGCTTTTTTTCTGTCAAATTAAGGTAAATCCCTAGCCATTTCCTCCAAAAAAAAATGCCTTTCCAAAAAATTTGTTGTTTTTTTTTAAATTTAGTTGATAACAAAAATATAAACCAGGTCTTAACCGAAAGATTGGTGCTTTTTTCCTGAAATTTGTTTGCCAGGATGCATTTCCCCTCTGTCACTTCAGACTTATGAGAGTGACTACATACATCTGGTGATATGCAGTTCTGAGTTCACTCCAATTAGTGTAACTACACTTTTTGAGAAGGTCGGGCTGATTGTTTTGTCACAAAGTTTTAACCTCATTTGTCCTTTTTATGGGAAAAAAGTGCCACAAATAAATTTTTGCTGGGCGAAACATTGTCTTTTGTCATTCATTATGATTACTGTTTGACAAATCAACAATGGCATGTAGAAAAGGCCTTAGAAAAAAATTATGTTGGTTGCTGACAACGCATTGTTCTAGTCTGTGTCTAATTTTTTTTGCATGCTGACTGCTGAGGCTAGCATTGTTCCTAACTTTTTTTTTTAATTAAGGGAAAAATAAGTCTTGTATGCTTAATAAAAAGAAGTATAAGTTGTTTCAGTGGTATGAAGTATAACAGTTTTATTCCAAAAGCAATTAAGTAGTTTTGACAAAAACTTCTACAGTTTAGAATGAGGCTAATCATGAACTAAATTGACGTATAAAAAACTTTGTAAATCAGAAATCACACTTATTAAGATCAGCGGTGGATGTAAGATTGGGCAACATTTCTTTTATATTGCAGGCCTAATTAGTCATCATTGCAAAATTATTGACTTCTGCTCGAAGCGAACGGAGCGCGCGAAGTGAACACGAAGCACCACAAGTGCATGCAGGGTGCATCTTCCATCTCAGAATTTGCACACTTTTTTGACATAAATGTGGAACATATAGTAGGCTAGTCCATTTTGATATAAAAGTGACACACTGGCATGCCTTCCATCCGAATACATATCTGCGTAATGCATCGGTATTTTCGTTGTACTGTCACCCAACAGTACTTGGTGTTATTTTGATTCATCTTTTATTCAATACCATGTGCAGTTTGTGCACACTGCACAGTTTATGACTTGATCTTGATCCAATGTTCAACTAACCACGCAACAGTCGAGGATACAAAATAACTGTACATGCAGATTAGGCAAAACGCAAATAACTTAGGCTATTTTACAAATCTGAAATCTGTAAAATATTTTGCTAAGCAATAAAGAACAGAATTTGAACCTGATCAAATTTTTCATAAACCATTTATTCAAAACTATTTTTGCAAAGCTTAATGCAATCTAGAAAAAGTTGTCAACCAGCTCAAACTTGTGCTTTGTATGAGGGTTTAGAAAGCCATAATTGTGCAGGACAGCACGTTATTGCAGATTGGGGAACAAAAATTTCAACTATTCTTTCTTTCCATTTTGGTTTTTTAAACAATCAGAATTTTAACATAGACAGGTAAGTGAAAATTTTGCTCACAGCAACTTGCTACAGACTGAGATAAATCTGAAATATTAGTTGGTTATAGACATTAGTGTCGCAATAAATCTATGAATATGGCCTGCAAGCCTACCGCAATTCACTTGTAGAGTAGTGTATCGTGAAACTTGGGTAGGCCTAGTTCTTGTCAAAACTATTTTTGCAACTGGTTGCTAGTAGACCTATCGTTTTTGGGAGACGGAGGTACCATTTCAAAAAATATTTTACTTCATCTGTGGGTAGGAGTGCGATTGATTTTTAGAAACAGTACAATAAGAAACACACTTTACTTCAGTATGTTTTAGGAGAAAAAAGCTGGCATTGGTAGCTACCAGAGGTGGAGTCCTCGAGGGCGTCCTTAGCCTCGAGGACGTCCTCGAGGACATATTTTGAAGTCCTTGGCCTTGGCCTCGAAGCCTCAAGTCCTTGGCCTCGAAGCCTTAGGTCCTCGAAAATTGCCCTGTCCTCGGCTCGAGAACAGCACTATTTTTTGAACCGTTGAAATTTTGTTGGAAAACGCCAGAAACCTCGCGGAAAATACCTTTTTTGTTTTCCGCAATTGGAGCATAGGCTTAGCCAAGCGGGCCTCCCCCCCGATTGAAATTTCACCAATGACAAAAATGTGACAAAAAAGCCTATTGTTTCTTCAGTTTCAGTATCTTTTTCGCGTTTTTGGCTTACACCAGTAGCGAACAACAATAATGAAGACCAGGGGCCCCGAGACCCCCTAAAATCAATTTTTGCCAGCCAATTTAAACGTAAACCTGGAAGAAATGGATAATTTTTGTCCTAAAAGTTGCTATCTCAGGCCCACATCTAACCTTTTTATGAACGTAATGCATTAACCAAGGCCAGATTTACCACAATATGGCGCAGTACCAGCTAAGGACCCTACGCTCAAATCTTAAGACTTTTTATGGTCTTCACCTACATTTGGCAGAAAGATGTTTCGAAAATCTCCAAAGTGCCAGGGGCCCAGCGCGATGTAAATCCGGCCCGGCAATAACATGGTTAGTAAGCCTAACCATCTATTGTAGTATTTTTTAATAACAATTCAGTAATTCACCTCCACCTTGCCAGTTTTTACGCACAAAATACTCCAAAAAAAATTAGCCAAGGAAAATGCTGATTGAACAAATCGTTGAACTTCAATTGATGGGGCCTGGGCCTCCTAGCCTAACATGCACTTCTATAAATGGTTATCTTCATGACAAAACGAAAATCTCTAAGGAAAATCTTCGAGTGGGTTTTCATTTACTGCTAAAATGTTGCACGAGACAATGCACCTTACTTCCCCCTACCTGGACCAAATCACGTACAATTAAACTTTAACACCAAAAAGCAAGATGTTAAACGTGTTTTGGCCTTAAATTGCAACTAGAAGAAGGATTAAACAATTTAATTTTTTTAATTGGCTTTCAAATGTCAAAAATCTAGTGCTTTCAAATGGCTGTAAACATGTGCGAAATGCATAGGTGGGCACAAGTCCGTTAATCCGTTAATAACGAAGCTAACTTTTTCATTAACTCGTTAATCCGTTAAAATTTTTTTTCATGTTAACGGACTAAATTAACTTCCGTTAAGTTCTGTTAACGGACTAAAGTAACTTCCGTTAAGTTCTGTTAACTTCCGCTAAGGTTTTTGCCGTTAATATCTTGCACCATTCATTCATCGTACCGGTACAAACCAGTTTGCACTGGTAACACCTGTTTCGTATTAGCACGAGTTTTATAGAAGAAAGCGAAGAAAAGAGCTCTTTTTTATGGCAAATAATAACCTGCAGCCTCATAGGTCGATTAATTATCGCTGTTTACGATTTCCAAAGATTTTCCGATCGCAGCTTCGTTAGTGCATTTGAACTTGTTTTCATCTTAAATTAGATTAGACTGTAAAATGTAACTTCCAAAACACAAAAAGGCTACCATAGCAATAAATATTTTCTTACAATCAGCTAAACAGCGTCAATACTTGTTCTAGAAGCGAGTGAATAAAACGAAATGTAAATTACACGCAAAATGTTAACGGATTAACGGACTTTATTAACTTCCGTTAATTAAAGCTGAAAATAACGGATTAACGTTAACGGAGGTGTGAAGTTTGTTAACGGACTAGTGGTTAACGAAGCTAACGTTTTGCATTAACTTGCCCACCTATGGCGAAATGTGATTCAATGGCATTAAAACAGCTTTTTTTCCAAAAAATTACAAAAAATCCCCCAGAACCCCATAGCCTCCGGCCGCTTGAGGCCCCACCCCCATAACTCCTGTCTGTGATACGTTTGAGTCACACTGGCTTTCTCAAAACGTCTCCAAAGTTACGTATTTGCACTTTTCAACTATATTAGTTTAAGCTTTCTCCCTTTGCAAAATCCTGGTTAAGTGCCAACAGGCAAATTTTTGATGACGTCATTGCATGTGATTTGTGGTTTAGGCCTCCCCAATCAAAAATTCTGGCTACGCTTTTAAATTGGAGATTGCCTGAAAAACTTTATTGAAGACCTTTTTTTTTTAGAACACTTGCGGCTGTGTCCTTGGTCGTTGGCCTTGGCCTTGAGCTTAGTGTCCTTGACTCCACCTTTGGTAGCTACAAACCGAACAATTCAGAATTGGTTAGTTATTTAGGCCTAAGAGTAAGTTTTTGGCCATATTTTTTAGGCCTACTTCAAATGTAGAGACAGGTAACACAGGGATCTCAGTCCGAGTTCAAAAGCCTATAAACTTGCTCTAAATCTGCTTATGTTATTTTAAATTGCAGATTCTTCCTTTTAAGTGTCTTATTTTCGGCCACACATACCTAACCTATTTTACTGAAAGTGATACGACTCGCCCATGCAGTAGGCTATACTAGGTAGACAGTACCGGTAAGCTTAAAAGGGCATTCAGGACGTTTTTGTTTAAAATTATTTACTGCCAAACCGTAGTGAAACAACTTTGGCAATTTTTTAGAATTTTTTCGCACCAATTTTGATTCTCTTCTGCCAAGAAATCGTAAGATATTCGCAATTCTTTTTCCCCTTAAACTAAGCAAAAACGCTTTTTGAACGTAACCAAACTGAAAGGACGTAGGTCAAAATCGTTCCAAATGACTGACTACATTAGCAGCTGTGGAGGAAATGGCTTCAAGACAATCGTTTGCCTCCCCGAAAAAACTATACCAGTACTGCCCACAATCGCGAAAATGATATTGTTTACACGTACTTGATCTGATAGTACTCGCCAGCAATATGTCCGATCGCGCAAGCTGTTTTCTGCTTCTATATTCGCTTTTTTTTCTGGACACTTTCTCGCTCTTATGGAAAAACCCAGCCAAACTGAACACCCGCCAAAATAGTAGAGGCTCACTGTCGTCATAATCACCAAGACAATGGAACACTAAATTAGCGATTTTTCGAAAACAAAAGGGTTTTTAGAGTCATGCTTATGTTGCTGGGTTAAAAAGTAATTGACGCTATTTTTGAAATAATTTTCCAACGCCATTATAGCCCGCCTTTAATTGCTTATTTCTTTTTGCATGCGAATAATCTATTGCTTTCTTCTTCCTAACCGCAGTAATACAGAGCATCCTCTCAAATACTAGTTACAAATACGTCGCATTTCCAAAGCTGTAAAGATAGGAGCTGAAACTTGATTTTCAAGCAGTTTTGAAAACCAAAATTTTGTGTTTTTTTCTGCGTTTAGTTTTCAAGTTATGGAGCAGTTTGAACTTCCGGTTGTTTTCTTAAGTTTTTTACTCGGAATCTGTATCCCGTCACGAATTTCCCAAATCATGAACAAAACTTTTCTATACGTTAAACACTTAAGTTCTAAATTTCAAGCTTCTGCCTTCAGTCGTTTCGAATTTGACAATTTCTGCCTCTGGTTGCACAAAAGCTGCTAATTTGCCAGAAAAAAGAAAGAAGAAACCAACAAAGGAACTACTACCGCTGAAGTTCAATTTTGGTCTATAAAATAATAAATTTTGGATCGAGGCTGCTTTTCTTAAATTGTCACGAATTTTCAGCATCATTTGTTCTTGACTTAAATGGAGAGTAAAGTGACACAAATTCATTTTTGCTTGATTAAAAGTTGTCTTTTGTGATAGATCATAATTACAAATCAACAACGGCACTACAGAAACGATCAAGAAAACTTTACTGATTTCCTAAAAAAGCATTGTTGTTCCAGCGCGTGTTCTTAATTATTTTTTTCGTGTTGAGACTGTCATTGTTCTTAATTTGATCTTAAATTTTGAGCAAAACTGAGCCTGGTGTTCTTATAAAACTATTCTTGTAAAGAAAGGCAGTGGATTTATAAAAGAAATATGGGTAAAATAATGCCAAGTTTACTTTTTCCATTGCAAAGTTATTGCAGTTAACAATTGAGCATGCTGCATTGTTGTTGATAAATTAGGAAACAAACTTTGAAACAGTTATGAACCGCACGAGTGAAACTTCCGTTTGCAACGCGCAATTTAGAGTAGTACTGTGTGAGCTACGTATTCTTACACCACCGATAGCTGACACCATTTCAACGCTACACTTCTACTTTTAGACTTCACGTGGACCAAGCACTACTTCCTGTTATGCTTTATTACATCACCGGAAATAGATTTATGACGTCAGATTGATCAGCCGGTGTTGTTTTTTGGTGGGAAACGCTATTGTCAAGCAGTTATTTTTAAAGTATGTATAAGCCATCACAGAAAAATGAGCTAGGTTTAGCAAAGTTAATGAATAGCATTAGGCAGTATACAAATAAAGAATTGTGTACAATGTTTAGATGCGATTAAAGCTACCCCTAACAAGCCAAACACCAACTGTTTCGTAATCGACTATCATCTTATACCATTAGTTAATACAGCTCAAAAATGCATGAATAATGCATTTATAAGAAGTCAACTACCGGTAGTTACATTTTAAAAATATTGTAGAATGGACGGCTAATTTACTTTCTAAGTACTGTTCAAGAATTTTTTGTGGTTTTTTAGGATGTCTAATTCATCTATTACTTTTTTAGATCTGTAGTGCTTTATAACTATAATAACTGCTAAAGTGATTACGACGAAGTGAAAAGTGCACATAATTTTTTGCACTAAATTATGAAGAAAAATTTTGTTACACTGAAATAGTTCCTTTTCCTGACTCTACGTGTTATTATTTTGCTATCGTGGATTTGCTATTGTTGTGGTGGTCAAGAATAAAAAAGAATGAATGAATGAATGAACGTTGTTGGCTACATAATGCAGTTTTCACCAAAGCTTTTATATACAATATATCCAATCATTTTGGCCTTGATCGACTTAACAAATAGCGGTGAGTTTTTTTATTTTGTTCTTGGCAGTGCAGCGTCTGTGCAGTGGTCACGCAAATTAAAATTTTGCTTACGGTGGTTACCAGTGGCGTAACGTAATATTTCAAATAAAGAATGCAAGGCAATACAAGACAAATTTTTTTTAGTCGCTCAGTAACAATACAATGGCAGTCATTAAAATTGATTAGAATTGCGACAGGGAAATTGCAAAGGGACCTCGCGGTCATCAAGTCAAGCAACCACCCTAAATGTCAAGAGAATTTACTGATTTAGCCAGTAATATTGAGATTTGAATATTTTTTGGTGAAATGTACCTTTACTAGATTTTATTGTTTTACTAGCATGTCGTCGACCAAACCACATAAACTTAGCGAAGAAGCATCGGAAGATCCAAATAGTTATTGCGAGACGTGCAAGCGAAACTAATTGCTATTGATTTAGCAGAAAATTTTTATACTGAATCTTAAATCTATTATAAGATAGCATCCTAATTTTTTGAGGTATGGAATTCCAGATCTTGACTCCCTGATATTTAATTCACCTTTGAATTTATTTGTTCGGTAGCGTGGAATATAAAGATTTGAATTATCACTTGATTGTCTCGTTCGTAACTCGGCTCGGATATTCAGCAGTTTCGCAAAAATAATTGCTATATAATATTTGCAAAAATAATTCGCAAAAATAATTCGCAAAATAATATTCAGCAGTTTCGCAAAAATAATTGCGAAACGAATTAGAAGTTTTGTTAGTTATATTACAATGAACAAATTTAGCAAGTTCATACTTCAATAGATCGTCAATTTGCAAAATCCTAAACTGATTGTAAAATAGTTTTACTTGATCTCGGTAGTGACATCTGGCTACCGCTCGTATTGCTCGATTCTTTAAGGATTTCAATCTTTTAATGTAGGTGGGATAAGTGGCTCCAGATAATAATACCGTAGGATAAGAACGGATGCACTAATGCATAATAAAGTTGCAACATAATGTTTTGAGGAAAGAAGTGCTTTAATTTGGATAATATTCCAACGGAGCGAGCCACTTTTCCTTCCAGCATTTTAATGTGCTGTTTAAAATTGAGTTCGTTATCGATCACAACTCCTAAATATTTAGCGCTATCAACAATATTTATCGCGGATCCATTACTTGTCAAGTAAAGATGAGGAATTGTTGCATTCGTTTGTTTAGGGGAATAATCATGATGTTGGTTTTGGAAGGGTTGATCGAAAGTTTATTTACGCAACACCATTGATGGAGGTTTTGTAATTCCGAATTAATTTTGATTTGCAATTGCTCATGATTTAAGCCTTTTACAATTAAGCAGGTGTCATCAGCAAAACGTCTAGGTTGGCTTTTTAAAGCAAAATTTAGGTTGTTAATGTAAACGAGAAAGAACAAGGGGCCGAGCAACGAACCCTGGGGGACTCCACAATGAGTTCATTTTAGGTCGGATTTTGATTGATTGTTAGATACAAACTGCTGTCTATTATGAAGATAAGAGTAAATCAAATCATAAGCCACACCCCTAATACCATAGTTGCTAGTTTTATCAAAAGTGTTTCATGTGACACTATATCGAAAGCTTTTCTTAAATCGACAAAAGATAAACCTGTCTAACAGGATTCGTTAATATAATCGTAACAGGAGGTCACAACATCCAGCATTGCATGCACTGTAGAATAGAAACATTACTTTGAAATCCATATTGATTTTCGTAGATTGCATTGTGTTTTTTAAGGAATTTGTAGAGTCGTGCATACAAAATTTTCTCAATAATTTTAGAAAAGTAGGTGAGTATCGAAATGGGCCGTAATTATTCATGTCATCTTTTGCTCCGGTTTTGTAGATGGGGACGACCCTGGCAACTTTGCTATTGCTCGGAAAAATACCTTCAATAAACACGAAGTTAAGAAATAAGTTGAGATATGAGGCGATAACAAATCTGGCTGCTTTAATAAAAAATGGCTGGATGTCGTCGTGCCCCACTGCTTTATTTTTCAGGGAAATAATTTGATGTAAGATTTCATTATTAGTTGAAGGTTCAAGATAAATGGAATCAGATACCTTTTTTTCAAGAAAATATTTAGGTTGTTTCCGCGTAGTACAAATTATGCTATCGGCCAAATTAAATCCTATGCTACAGAAATAATCATTAAATTGATTGGCAATAACGTTTGGGTCCTGTGTTTCTTTAAACGCAACGGGGGGTTCACAGTTCGGTTTACACGGCAACGTTGATCGAATGATTTCCCATGTTTTGCGCAAATTCTTTTTGTTACGTGCAAATTCGGAGCAAAAATAAATCTTTTTAGATAAGGCTTTGATCCTTGTAAGCGTATTGGAATAAAGCCAAAACATGGTTTTTTCAGCGAGATTACCTTCAATGAAATGAGTTCTAAACATGGCATTTTTTTCCGTATGGAGATCAATATTCCTTTAGTAATCCAAGGTTAACTTGCAAGTTTTTTTGCTTCCGACTCAGACGTTGGAGCGAAGCATGCTTATCGATGATTTTAGCGATTAAATTTACAAACTGGTCAACTGTTTTACTAAAATTGTCACGATTCAAAGGAAAATTATTTGAAATAAAGTTGCCTAATTCCCTATCTAGATTGTCAGAAAAAGCTTCTGGACAAAATTGTTTTTATTTCTGAAGAGAGAAATAGGTAATTTTTTGCCAAGCTTTTCAATTTTGCTGATTTTACACATGATTGCGTAATGATCCGTTATAGAAGTAGGTATAACACGGGGTAAAATTGAGTGCGCTGTATCATTAGTGATAATATTGGCCAATTACTGTTACCGTTTTATTCGTGACCCTGGTGGGTTTAGTTATAAGGGAAAACGCTCCATTACTCGTTATCACTTGCATGTATCTGTCAGCTTGAAGACTATTTTGATTAGTTCTATTGATGTCAATGTTAATATCAACAATAATGTAAAACATTTTCTTTTCATCAGCGAGCTTTTCCATACAATCTGAAAAATCATGTAAAAACTTATTTGAGTTTTCGGTTGGATACCGGTAGATAGAGCCAATTAGAATTGTTTTTGTTGAATAGTTGTTCCAGATTTTTAACCATATGGATTCCGTCCCATACAGCTGAAAACTTTTGAGCTGAGTAAAATTAAATTTCATACTCAAGTAAACTGCTACACCGCCCGCTTTTTTACCAGGTTTAGCATTGAGAAAATTATACCCTTGTAGTTGGATGTTTTTCAAAGGTTGATTTATTCGAGATTTGGATAGACATATTACGTCTGGTTTGAAGGGAAGCAAGCTGACAAATTCATGCAAATCGTCAAAATTTTTATGTAGTGATCTAATATTAATGTGTACTAGTATCAGAGAGTCGTTACCATTCCAAAAATTTAAACTGTTGTCATAAAAGTCAATATAATCACAGTCAGCAATGTTAGAAGTTATCGAATTAAAAATTTGGTCAAACATTTCACTACGTTTATTGTTAGGGTCGGCTGCTCGACTCGAGCACAGGGCCTCTGACAATTCCCCATCACACGAAAAACGTAGCGCCATGACCGAGCAAAATAAAAAAAAAACACAGAAAACAACAAACAAACAAACAAGATATGAGTAAACTAAGGACTGTATGAACTCACACTGTTTGTCAAAAACAAAACTCATCATAACAAACAGCTATCAAGTTGCCAAACTCACTTTATACATTGTATAGATATACGGTGCATTCGTCAAATATATTAAATAACGGCATTTGCAATGCAATACGCAATTTTACCCAAATTTTAATGACTTGAATTGGATACACTTAAATTTCAGTTTTTTAGGAAATTACTCAGTTCAAAATTATTAAATTGAACCTTCGATTTGGATCAATTCATACACACTACCGTGATATTATGATTGTAATGCCTAAAAGTCGTCAGCACCAGCTGCAGATCAACTACGATTCACAGAGCATTAGCACTTTATCTTCTACTATGTTGACTCTACTACTTACGTAAAAAAAAAAAATTTACGTCAGAAAGGTAATCTTGAAGTACGTTATCCTTTCAGCAATTTGCCCTGCCACTAATTGAAACTTTTGCCCAGGTTTATTATTACTCTACGGAAGGAAACCAATCCGCTCCTGCGCATACGACCCAATAAGAATATTGAAATTGAGCTCCGCGTCACAAACGGAGTTCGGTCACATCAATAAGTCACAGAAAATGCATCCGCTTAACTGTAAAGTTGACATTGGTGAAACTTGCAGTAGTTAACCTAACATATTTTTAATACGCTATAGCATTCGTTAAAACGATATTGTTTTTCTTCGTCAGAAAAATCACTGTTAAACTGTTCACTGCTAATCTGATCACTTCTTCTGGTTGACTTTTTGTCTGGTAGTTCCACTCGCTCGTCGTCGGCAAAAAGACAATATTCACTGTCTTGTAATTTCCAGGCAATCTTTTGTTTATTTCGTTTTGCGTTTTGAAATAACGGCATTAGTGCCTTCTTTTGCTTTTGTAGTTCTTTTGGAAGGTGTTCGGTAGCATATACGTAAGAAGCAGTCTGTCGCTTCACCTTTCGTTCTGCATTATAAGTTTTTAAATTTTTCAAATTTTGAGTAAATTGGTATTTGTCAAAAATATTCACAAATTTTATAATTATTGGGCGAGTAATTTTTTTGTTCTTTGTTGTAAATAGGGCGCTGTGGTAGTCGGTAAATATCGGCAAGAGCAATGGCATTAGGGTCGGAAATTTTTAAAGCTTTATTTAAAAATTTTCTAAACAGTTTTTCTGTTTGTTCTCTTGTCTCCCAAGCAATTTCGTCAATCCCATAAATAAGATAATTGAACCTCTTGCTGTAAAGTTCACAGCTAAGCTCTTGATATTTTGCTTTCCTTTTCGCTTGTTCATTTTCTCTTTTGAGTTCATCAGTTTGTTTTTGAAGATCGGTAATTAATTTTTGACTTTCGACTTGATTTTTCTCAAGTTTATCAATTCGAGTTTCATTTGTAATTATTCTCTTTTCAAAGCACGTAAATCGAGTTTCTAAATGTTCCAATTTTTTCTCAACCGTATTGAGGGAGTTTATGATATAGTCTAAATTTTTCGCAATATCAGTCATTTTCAGATTAATAGTTTAAAAATCTGCAACTTCTTATTTAATTTCTGTAAATCTGCACTAAAGGTATTTGACTAAATTTAGTCCAAGAGCTGTCAACTTGTAGCTGTTTGCTTTGTTAAATCAAAAACAACACATTTTGAAAAGCGCTTGTACTTCACTAACGTTTTTGCTCGTTTTGATTACGTCATTAGTTATTTATGATGACGTCATCGGTTATCAGGCTATAAAATACAAAACAGACTAGTCCAAAAACTGTAATTGCCTCGTGTTGCAACTGGGCCTACTTGGTAGTACATACTGGTAGGCAGGGTCTCAGAGAGAAATTTTTCCAGGGGGTGCGAAGTCGATTCCGGGCCCCCAAATCTCTCCGGACACCAAAGTTTGTTCTGATTTTCTGCCAAAAATTGTGAACTTCAGTCCGATTTTTTCCCCAAAATTAGGTGAAGACCCAAAAAAAAGGTCTTCACAGAATTTTAGTCCAATTTTTTCCCCAAAATCTGGTGAAAACCGGATCAAACAAACTTAATGCGGGAACCTAAACTCTTCCGGGCCCCCTGAGTACCCCCTGAACCCCCCTTTCGTAGGCCCTGCTGGTAGGCTATGCACACCAAGTTTATCTGGTGGTACTAAAGACAGTGACAGGTACAACAGTTTATAAGTGACACCTCAATAGTGACCATACCAGAATAGCAGTAAAGTAAGCGACCTAAAAGCATTGTTCGAAAAACATCAACTGTAGAACTAGATTAAGCTGACTTGCTGATCAGCCGATGCATTGACTGCTTTTAAGTAAATTTGCAATTACATCAAATAGAAGGCCACGCGCATGCTAAATTAAAATTCGCATGTCTGGGTTCTAAACTTGCGGTTTGTTTTACACTAATTGACTACTGCAATTTTAAAATGAAGATAGAGACTACGTTTTACCAAAGCAAGTCACTGGACGTACAGAAGAACTTTTGCAGCAAACAATACACCAATTAAAGTTTTCCAACAAATTTAATTTTCCGCGTAATCGCATCTAAACATACGAGGAACCACATGTCGCCTTCAAAGTAATCTCCTTGGGCTCGAATGCACTTTTCCAATCTCCTCTGCCACGCTTCCACGCACTGCTTGAAGGATTCCTCAGGGATCGCTCGGAGCTCTCTCGTCACGGCTGTTTTAATTTCTCCTGAATCTTGAAAACGAGTTTCTTTGATGACTTCCTTGAGTTTGGGAAACAAAAAGAAGTCACAAGGGGCCAGATCTGAAGAGTAGGGTGGTTGCTCCAGTACCGCAATGTTATTTTTGGCAAGAAACTCCCAAATTCCCAAAGCATTATGAGCTGGAGCAATGTCATGATGAAGCAGCCATGACCTCGTTTCCCACAATTCTCTTCTTTTCTACCTCACTGAGTGCATCAGACGTCGCAAGATGTTTTTGTAGATGTGCTGATTAATAGTTTGGCCTTGTGGCAAGAATTCTGCGTGGACAATTCCACGAACATCAAAAAAAGCGATCAGCATCACTTCGGTTTTGGACTTAAACATCCTCACCTTTTTGGGTCTTGGTGACAATGCACTCTTCCATTCAGGGCTCTGCCGTTTGATGAGTGGATCGTACTCGAAGATCCATGACTCATCGCCGGTAACAACTTTTTTCAGCAAGTTGGGTTCAGTTTCGAGTTGCTCCAAAATATCTTGACACACTTGCACACGACGCTCCTTTTGTCCTTCATTCAGCAACCTTGGTGCCGTTTTTGAACATATCTTCCTCATCTTCAAATCTTCCGTAATGATCCTCCATACCCTCTCACTATTCATACCCAGCTCATCTGTTTCATTCTAACAGTAAGACGGCGATCGCTGCGCACCTTTTGTCTCATACGCTCAACATTTTCATCTGTTCTGCTTGTGGATGGCCTTCCACTCCCGTGATCATTTTCCACCTCCTCTCTTCCCTCTTTGAACCTCCTGTGCCATTCAAAAAGACAAATTCTTGACATCGTGTCATCACCATAAAATTCTTAAGCAACTTTGGTGCTTCAGTTGGAAAACTAACAAGAAATTTTAGGTTGATTCGTTGTTCGACGCTCATTCTTCGCACCAAAGAAAAAAGCCAAAAATTCTTAATTTTATCAAATTTTCACAAAACGGTTACAAACAAAGCGCCTTGACAGAAAAACGTCAAAAAAAATGCAGTTGTCACAGCATGCTGAAATCTGGTTTTCGAAACCATAAGACATTGTGACATCATAAAAAGCAATGCTTTTTTTTCTGCGATAAACGTTGTTCGTGCAGCGTGCACAGTCCCATTACTTTGCTAAAACCAATTTCATAAATTGTAGGTCTATGCTGGTTGCGATTTATTTCATGTTATTTAGCAATATGCTAAACGCGAAAACTAGGCTAAAACTGAAATCAATAAACTAAGCAAGACCATTTACTGCAGCTTTTACTTGAAAGTTAATGCCCGTAACCATGCCAACTTTGCTTGGTTTTAATTCAATTTTTGTTTCTATTTGTTTAGATTATTAGTACCATCATCAGTATTTTTGGATAAATGACTAGGATGCAATGCATGCATGGAGAATACGCCCTTGATGGTTGTTTCAAATACAAAGAAAATACTGCTTAACCTTTTGTTTGTTGTAACCCTTTTCGCAGTTGATAATAGTCATTCGACTTTTTTCATTAGTGTTGTCACTAATTAAAAATAAAAAAAAAATATCACCAACTATCACAGAAGATTATGCAATAATCAAACATTAAGCTTATAATCTTATGGAACCCAATAGCCTATTTCGTCTGTATGAGTGGAATCTTTAGAGGTAAATCTGCAAGTAAATTTGATATAACCAAGTACCAGTTAATACATTATAACTCGATTTCGACATTGTTGATCTGTCGGGATTAAGAAAGACAATTTTTTTCCAATGGGTAGGCAGACTATCAGCCCAGCATCAGTGTCCCAACCTGGCAAAAGGCATTTAAACCAAACCAAAGGGTGCTGTTTGGATCGGGACCATTGTCCAGCGAAATCAATCGGGGCTCTGCAATCTCTAAGAGGAGCTCAAGAATAACAACAGAAAAATTAATCAAAATTAAAAAAAGTATAATAGCGCCAGCGATAAATAATTCTGGCCCAAAAATGAGTTAATAAGACTAAACCAAAAGATCTGCAACGCCGCAAGATGTAACTATGGGCCGAAAGCAGGTGACGTTTAAACAAAAAAGGTCTTCAGTTTCAGCATTTCAGGAGATGTAATTTCAGATCGAACACAAGCGTAAACCGATACAAGATAATGTTGGCCAAAAGCAACTTCCTGTTTTTTTTGACAATCTGGCAGCACATTTGCTTAGCGGGGCAAGACAGAGCACAACCCCGTCATGCCCCTTTGGCTCCGGCCCTGCTGCGGCGATGTAGTTTGACAAACGCTAATTACCTGGGTCATAAATACATGAATGAATAGTAATTCACTCCTATGGCCTTGCGATTTAGCATCTGATGTCGGCAAATCGTAAAACTGTAAATTAAAGAGAAAAAAAATTATGCTAGTTAGCTACTCAAGATTTCAATAAAATGTGTTCATTGTATATTATTTTATTTTCTGTCAATCTAGAAGACATCATTCTTGAGCAACCACAAAGTTATTTTACTATCAATTAACTGCTTTCGAGCTGTTGTATAAGGTAAAATTACTCAGTTTCTTTTAAATTTTACTCAACATCTTTTTTTTAAATCGAGTCATGTGTATTTGCTCAGAATTGGCGAATCGCACCCAAAACTGTGGTGATGTTGAGATGAAAGAAAGAGATGGTCGCATTTATGTGGACAAATCGACGCGAAAAAGATGTAAACGCAACATTTATCATTATTATCTGAACAATGAAAACAATCTTCTTTATGTGAACATTGACATCACTGAATCCAAGTACAACACACCGATATGCAATCAAGCTCTTGATTTTGTTCTTACTCCAGACAGTAAGTGAAATTATTAAACTATCCCTGGCCAGGATAAAGACGATGCGGTTTCATGTCATCTTTCTGCAATACCACTCTCGTAGAGGCAATGAGGCATTATGGTACATATTTTCGAATACTGATTATCAAAAATCAAGAAAAGTCTTGAACATTAACTCTATCTTCCAAATGGCTTTTTTGTCCACGCCCCTTTCTAGTTTTTTCCCTATAAATCTCTTCAAAAAAAGGTTTCGATTTTAACTTAACTTTACCTTTAAAAATTTCAAATCAATAAAGTAACGGCAAGTTTCCCAATTTTGAGGTTTGTTGATGTCACTTTTCGAAATTTGAGCATTTTTTGGCCAATATTTGCTTAAATGACGTCGTAAGACGTTTTTGTGACGTAACCAATTTGACTTGGGCATTTTACGATTTTATATCAAAAAGATAACATTTCATGATTCTGTACAAAAATTTGAACCTTATCTGACGTTGTTGCAAAAATGACGTCATTAACTCAAATCCATTGTTCTAAAAAAATTTGGTAACACCAACCCACATACCAAATTTAGTGTTTCCATGATTTTTGATTTGAAAGGGGTATTTCCCCTTTCCCTCTGTATAAAATGCATTGGTCAAATATCTTATGTAAATTGGATTTAAGTGCGATAGCCCTTTTAACTTGCGTGTAGCACTTCTGATGCAAACAATTGTACTAAAAGTATAATTGTGTAATGAGCAGCAGGAGCAGCACCTACGTATCAGCAGGCGCGTAGCCAGATATCTGCAATGGGGGGGGGGGTGTTACGCGGGTCTGGAGGCGGAGCCCCCAGCGATCAAAAATATTGTATTTTTTGGCAAAAATACTTAATTTTAGGCCTATTTTAATAAAAGTTAATTCTAATAAAATGTGGCATGGACATTAGCAGTGTAAAAACATGATTATACTACTTGCATAAATGGGATATATGGGATATTACATAAATGGGATATGAGCTACTGCTAGAATTTCAGTTCTCTTAGTTACAATATGGTAAATCATAAAATCTTATACCGATAATTCAATGAAACTCTCAAGGTGAACGTAATTTAATTCATTTATATAGAGAAAGATATAATTAGGGGGGTTAGTGGAAAGAAGTTTGAGAGAACTGATTAGTAGTTAACTAATACCGAAAAAACTCTCTCCCTATTCCTAAGCTTGTATATTTTTTGATGAAGCATTGAAACCTATGTTAAGCATTTTCAATAAACGACCAAATCTGAATATCAATGTTTTGCCATTTTTCTTTTTTTTTTCTGATGTATGACTTTTATTGTTGACAAATTAGCCCCCCCTCCTAAATAAACGTTACAAAATATGCTTTAAATTATTTTTTTAGTCTATTCCAGTGCAAATGACAGTATCAGAAGTGCTAAAAACGTAGTATTTTCCTTATTCTGAAGTTTGGTCGGCAGGCCAGTAGAGGGGGGCTATAGCCCTAATTAATAGGTTTTCTATTACTAAAGCTTGCTTTAACTACTATCTTCTTGATGCGACTGTTTCAAAAATATATTACGTTAATCGCATTGTCGTGTCTTTCAGATTTCGCACTTTTTGTGGCCGTATAACGTTTGTGAGTAATATGCCACGGTAATTTATTAACGTTAATGTATTATGTACATTGTATTTCGAGATGCTTGCATGGTTTATCTCTGGTCTATAAACAAAATTAAGTACTTCCAACTATCACTCATCCCGCACTGCCATAGATGTACCAGGATTTTGAACTGCAGATAGTCGAATTTCACATTGACATTATTAGTTAAGTGCATTTATGGTTTAACCCAAAAAAAAGCACCTAAAGGTTTTTCAACGGATTTCAATAGCATTAAAGTTACTAAATGCATATTAAAAGTCCACAAAATCTGATCATGCAAAAGATTTTTTCTTTGATGACATCATTTCACACGTTCGAGTAGATAAATGTCTCAAAAATGTTTACTTTGGCATCAAAACGTCTATTTTTGTATTTGTCAGAGATTAATATGATAATTCATTCACTAATTCATGCTAGATCAAGTCACTAGTGACGTCAGAATTTAGCAATGACATCAATAGCAATAAAACTGTAATTTTGGTTTTTCATTGAAGTAAAAGATTATTTTCATTAACTTAAAAGAAGTTTGGCAAACCAAAATAATGTTTTGGTAAAATGAAGAAGTCACTGTGAAATCCTTGAGACATTGAACTGACGTGCTCCTGTTTTCACCTAGTTTTCTCTATTTCCATTTAGTGGTCAAAACAAGATAAAGATATTAATGTTCAGCTTATTTTGTCTGTACTTTAATTCATACAAAATATTGTAAGTACTGGCACTAGATCTCAATATGTCTCATACACATTTAGGCCAATAAAGTCATTGATGAAGTCATTTAATTGCAGAAAAAGTTAAACTTGATGAAAAATAAATGAGCGAAATTGAATGGCTCCTAATTTTGTTTTTTACGAAACAGCCTAAAATTTGATTTTTTCGCGTGAAAGTCAAGTTTCAATTCATAAATACAGCTTATTATTTTTCTCCATTTATTTCAAATACAAGTGTATTCAAGCTTTGATTTCATTATATTAATTTGAACTTACTGGATTACCATACACAATAAAACTGTTAAGCAAATCTTTGGGCAGAAAACAGTGGCGTCGCTGAGGATGGTAACACCCAAAACGGAATTTTATAGTGTCACCTTTTTAGATGTATAGTAAGCTGCAAAAGGTTATATTTGAAAAATAGCAGTATTACTTTATTACTGGGGATAGCGGTTTTTATTTGGCTAGCTCAACAACTTCTCATTGTAAGATTCTAAAATTTAAAAGCATGAGCAGCTCATGTTTAGTATCAGGCGCGTAAGCATAAATCTGCAATGGTAGAGAACTGTTTCGGGGGATTGGAAGCTCCTCGCCTCTTGGGGTCTGGGGGCGGAGCCCCAGCACTCAAAAAAATGATTTAGTTGCAAAAATAACTTAATTTTTAGCTTAATTTGATAGAAATTAATGTTTTTGAAACGCGGCATCAGAGAGAACTTTGGTGAAGTAAAAATTAGAATTGCAAAAACTCGATTAGAGTCAGGCGCTTAGCTAGAAATCTGTAATGGGAGTGTCGCAATTGTTGATACTTGGCTAGAGTACAACCTTTAATCTCTAGAATTGTTCACGTCGAGTAAAACCAAAGAACGAATAAGATGTTAATTGAAGAATCAAAAATGGCAGTTGATAGCTCCTTGAGCTTCTTGAATCGCAGAAAGCAGCACACCAATCTTAAATCACAAACTTCTATTTAAGATTGAAATACAAACCAACTCCTACTGAGCAAAACCGCTCCACTAAACTTCTTACGATCGATCGATTTAGATTGTAAGCATCTAACCGCGACCACCCAATTTAGGTCACAAACTACCGGCTACACAAGCCAACCACAGATACCACACAAACTTGGCAAAACTGCCTATGAAACTAATATCTAAATTATCCCACTCTTAGAATATTAGAATGAAAAACGACCCGCCTATACTACGGCAAAAGCTATTGAATATTCCAGAATAATTCTTGATACGTCACAATAGAAAAGTATACGAACTTACAACAACAAATTGCAACATAATTATGACATCAAAAACTTTGAATCTAAATAGAGCAATTAAGAATGGTAAACAACCAAATAATTTGATAACTGTGGAAGATGGTAGAACATACTAGAAAGGAATTTTCTCAAACACTCTAAAACAAAAAGGCAGCAAAATTAGTAAAGCAGTCACGTTTACACTAAAGCATGGCAAATAATCATAACAATAGCATTCCAAATTATTACATGTGACAGGGAGGCTATTTTGGGAGTCTGGGAGCAGAGCTCGCAGCGCTCAAAACTTGTGTGTTTTTTTGCAAAAATAACTTAATTTTAGACTATTTTGATAAAAATTAATGCTATTGAAACATGGCATAGAAATTAGCTGTGCAAAAACTTGATTAAACTAGTTGCATAAATGGGCAATGGCTATGTGGGAAGAAGCTAATAGTAAAATTTTAGTTCTTGTATTTACAAGCTAGTACCGCAAAGGCGTAAATCATAAAATCATAGTTTAATGAAACTCACAAGAAGTAATCCATTTCCTTTATACTTAATAGCAAAAATTAATTGGTGGTGGGGGCAAATGTAGCTATGCCAATTACTTAATACTGAATACCCATCCCTCCAATTCCCAAACCTATATATATTTTTTATTAAACCTCTATTCAGCATGTTTCAACAAACGATCAAATTTGATTGCTTATTTTTGGCAATTTTTCAAAGTTTTTCTGATTTGTAAATATTATTTTTGAAAAATTAATCTCCCTCTAAATAAATGTTTCAAAAGATGGTTTGAATCATTTCTAGTTCATTTCAGTGTGCTAAACATTTCCAATGATATTAAAAAGTTGTTATTTTCTTCTTTTTGTTCAATTGGTGTCACAAAGTGGTGTCACCCCAAAATGATGACACCCGGGGCGGATCGCTTATAAGAAGAGTCTAGTAGGAAAGCTGATTTGTGAAGAAAGTGGTACCTCACAGTTGCGAAAAAAGTTCTGCAATAGTTTTGTTTCTATTATGCCACTGTGGTTTTGCTGATTAGCTGATCAAAAAGGTATACTAAACATCAAAACAAAGAAGAAAAATTGCCATCCGAAGCCAAAACTTGGTCACAAAATTAATACATTTTGAAGGCTCAGATTTTTGTAGACTTTTAGTATGTTATTTAATTAAGTAAGTGCTATCGAACTTTTGTTGCAATTTTTAGAGTTAAGGGATATTTTTTTCATAAATGCACTCAACTATATTTATACAATGATTAGTAACAAAGTTCACTTCGACTTGAAGTTGATGTTGTTCGCTGCAGAAATTTAAAGTGAACGAAAACGCAAGCAAAAAATAGAAAGTGTTTTGCTGTCAATGCAACCTCTAAGCAACACACATTTACAAATTCGTTGATTTTTTCGGAATGAGTTAAGGTTTTTCTTAAAATTATCGACTTGATGTTTTGGGCAGAGGTCAAAAAAGTCAAAATTACTCCGTTATTTTTCCGCAAAAAAACAAAACTAAACTACTTATACAGTGTAAACTTGATCTATGACGCCGCAACAGAAAATTATGACTATAGGTTGCGGTAAAAGTCGTGAACACAGTATTTTGCCCGTTCAGTCAATATTGGATACCGGTATGTGTTGGTTTTTTTATGACCTACAATTCTTAGATGAAAGCATAGACGTGGTCAAGGAAGGTCTGAAATGTCACCAATAAAATGCTACCAATGATATAACTATGCCAAAAAAGCCTATTGCCTCTTCAGTTTTAGTTTCGTTTAGCATTTTTCTCGTGCAACAGTAATAAACAATAACATAAACGACCAAGGGCCTGGCCCCCCAATTCAATTTTTGCCTACCAACTAAAATGTATAACTTGGGTGAAATTAACTTTTTTTTGTCTAGTTGCTACTTTAGGCCCTCATTTATTAGCCTTTTTATGAACGTAATGCAATAACCAGGGCCGGATTCATCATATGGCACTGTGTCAGAGGCCCCGCGCTTAGATCGTAAAACTTTTTTTAATCTTCATCTACAGTATATTTGGCAGAAAGATGTTGCAAAAATCCCCAAATTGCCAGGGCCCCGCGCAATATCATCCGGTCCGGGCAGATTATTTAAAAAAGATAGCACGTTTCACACACATACTTCATGTCAGGGCATTTGATTGGTTGATCGAAATTACGTCACTCGCTGCGCATTCATTTGAACTGTCGATGCAGGTGCAGTTTTGAGTATAAAGGCTTTGATGATTATTGTAGGCAACTAGTGAGAGTACGTAATATAGCATAAAGAGTCATAAGAAACTAATAAAGCAGTAAACTTAGTTACTCCTACCAGAGCAGCTTAATTAAAACATAGCCTAAAACAAACAATACCAGCATCAATCACTCTCGAAATGGTATAGGCTACGGTAGGCCTATTACTGGTGGTTGCTTACCACGAACATTTACTTTTATCGTTGTTTATTGTTGTGATGCCTGTTTTCGGCGACAAGCAAACTTTTTTCAACTAACTTAGCTGTTTTGCAACGATTCTTTTTGCTGTGGACCTATTACTAGCACGCTGGTATTGTTTGTTTTAGACTATGTTTTAATTAGGCTACAAGCAAACTTCATTTTTTACTGGTTGCTGTAACTAACGTTGCTGCTTTTATTTTGATTCTACTACCAACAATAATATCTTACTTGTTGCCTACAATAATCTTTATACTCAAACCTCCACCAACATCGACAGTTTAAATTAGCGCGCAGCGAGCATCGTAATTTCGATCAACCAATCAAATGGCCGAAAACGAGGTATCTGTGTGAAATGTGTTTTCTTTTCAAAATATGCGTCCGGGCAATAACATGATTACCAGGCGTTACCATCTATTGTACCATTACTCAATAACATTTCATCTCCGCCTCGCCAGCGTTTACGGACAAAAAAAACTTTAAAAAAGAGCTAAGGGGAAATGCTCATTGAACAAATTATTGAATTTGAGTTGAGGAGCCTGGGCCCCATGATTTCTTTTACTCTTACAAATGATTGTTTTCAAGACAAAACAAAAATCTCTAAGAAAAGTCTTCGAGTTGTGTATTATTTACTGCTAAGATATTGCAGTCCTATGTGGGCCAAATCATTTAACAAAATTTAACCCGAAATGCAAGATTTTTAACGTACAAGAACAGAAAAATAATTTAATTGTTAGGCGAAATCAAACAACACAGGTGAAAAATTAAACACATATGATAAACAAAAGGAAAAAAAGTTTAAAATAAATGGACTTGTGCCCAACTAAAACACTAAAAAATCCACAATAGCTGACTAAGCATACCACTAACTAACTTAGATCGCCTATGGGTTATAATTAAAAATGATTAATAGCAATTTGGTATTATGGGCTGACATTTTCCATGGGTTAAACTGATGTAGGGGAGAGCTACAAGTAAATTGATACCGGTATTCACGTTAGTTGGCTACCGGTAAGCAAGAAAATTTCACTTACAGGTTAGAGGTAGCCTAACTTTACGTTTTTTCTTGTGTGTAGCTGTTCGTCAGTGCAATAGTAAGCTATGCCAATCTTTAAATGCTGCCATTGGCATCAGCATTAGGCCAATTTATTCCCTTTAGGTTTTTAGCCTACTGTTCAGCAGTCTCACTACCCTGTACCGGTCGACCTTGCCTAAAAAGTACTAACCTAAACCAGGTCTAGAAAAGTCTTTACAAAACAGCAGAGGTGGAGTCGAGGACACAAGGCTCGAGGCCAAAGCCAAGTACACAAAAAAAATCCGAGGCAAAGGCCAAGGACAGCCTTTCCGAGGACAGACACTCTCGAGGCCAAGGACAGAAATGCTCGAGGCCAAGGCCAAGGACCAAGGACACAAGCGCAAGTGCTCTCCAAAAAAAAAAAAGGTCTTCACAAAAAATTTTCGGGCGATCTCCAAAGAAAAAAAAAAGGTCTTCACAAAAATTTTTCAGGCGATCTCCACAAAAAAACGTCCAAAAAATTTTTCAAGCACTCCACAAAATTTTAACAATCCAAAAATTAGTGCTGTCCTCGAGCCGAGGACAGGCCAATTTTCGAGGACTTGAGGCCTCGAGGCCAAGGCCAAGGACTTCAAAATGTGTCCTCGAGGACTCCACCTCTGCAAAACAGCATTTTATACTTTACCTTTAGTTTACTTTTGGTACGCCCCTTATTTTCGCGCCTTGTCTACACCGGCAAACCGTACTGAACAAGAATTAAACAAGCGTACAGTATTACCTCTGACGCTGGTAGTTAGTGACGTGATTTTTGGTACTTAGAGACGTTAATTTTTATTTTGTGGAACGGATCACTGATGTTTGAAATGATGTCACTCAGCAACGATGGAACGAAGAGAAATAACTGTTTTTGTGCAAACCTTAGAAAATTTCATAGTTTTGTTTTATTTATTTTTTAAGGAAATTCAAACATTGCTCTTCTCCTGTTTAAGTCAAGCTTTGCAGAAAGAAAACACTTATGGAAGTACGCAATTAAACTTGTCTCCAGTGGGAAGCTAATTTTGCGTTTTTTGGTGAGAACTTGTCTGTTAGAAAAGCTAGATGAAAATCCAAACTCAATTGTGATTCAAAAGACGGTGTAGTGGTGCACCGTGATTAAATTATTTTGCTGAAGATAGTAAAATTTCGAACTTCGGAACGTCAAAAAAGTATTTAATTCAATCACAGTACAATTACTGACCTCATGCTCTTTCTGTTTGCACATTATCGTTTCTATAATTGGTGTTTTTGGTAACGTTTAGACGTTCGTTATTGTCGCAAGGACGAAAAGACATGCAGGATCTTTTACAATAAAGACACGAATGTTTCGTCAGTCCCGCCTTTCACTAAGTCAAAAGTCGCCGGGAAATGCAATACTACATGGATTGCAATAGACAACTGGCCGCCTACTTTTGAAATTCAAGATTTTTTTGGTGATTTTAAAACAGAAATCCACTACCAGTTTGTGCCTGCGAAAAAGAAAAGTAAGTTTTAACACTTATAAACAAAAATTTACGACACAAAAATTAATAATCGTTATCAGTCACAACCTTGCCAGACAAACGATTCATCTCAAAGAGTTGCTCTAGCACATTACTAGTATCTTTGTGGTAGTTTGACTCATATTGATGGATCAAATTTTACTGAGAATAGATCTAGAATAATTGAAATTAATAAATGTGCAACTGTGGTTTTCAATCTAAGTCAGAGCTGGCACGTGGTAGTGTACTGACACCAAAGGTGGCCGGATCTACAAATTTGAAGATCCGTAATCGATCCGAGTCCAACAAGAAGAAATCCAGATCCGCCACCTTTTAAATTTTAAGATCAGGATCCGCCAGTAAACAGTTGCATTTTGCTCATAGCAACGAAAACCAAAAGTAGACCAAATAAAAAAAGGTCTTTACCTAAAATTGAGGCGTTTTTTCTGCCAAAATTCAGGTGAAGACGAAAAGTACTGATTTTGTCCCCAAATTATTTCTGACTGGGCAGTGCCAAATTCAGATCCGCATCCGGTCCAGATCCGCATCTTTTAATAAAAATGGATCCGGATCCACTCCGGATCTGCAAAAAACACACGGATATCCGGGTCCGTTCCGGATCCGTTGCCACCTCTGACTGATACGTGCTGCGGTATCAGTTTAGCGACACTGCTCAGTATTCACAACCTTGCAAACTTGCTCAGTACTCACAATGCTTTTCAGTATTTTTGATATTTTCATTTTGCATTAGCATCAAGAAGTATTAAAGAATGGACGGGATATGTTGAGAAAGAAGAGAATGAGCAGTCGACCCCACAGTTATTGATGGCTGTTGCTTTATCCATCGTTGGTGTAGCCGCTTTGGCGTTCATAGTGGGATTACTTTGGTACAAGAAACAGCAGTGAGTAAATGTTATCAAAACTTTAGTTCTATTGCTGTCTGTTCAACATGCTTTGAAATTGGCAATTAAAACACGAAGGTGAATTGTTGTGGCACTGTTTTTTTTTTCAGAATGTAGCAAATAGGTGTTCTCTTTTTTATCTAGGTGCTGCTTATCTTGATACTTCTACTGTGCAATGCACGTACTTAGAATATAGATAGTGTTTCTAACAACTGAGTTGGAGTCCTCGAGGACATATTTTGAAGTCTTTGGCCTTGGCCTCGAAGCCTCAAGTCCTCGAAAATTGCCCTGTCTTTGGCTCAAAAACAGCACTATTTTTTGAATTGTTAAAGTTTTGTAGATAGCCTGAAAAAAATTTTAAGACCTCTTTTTTGAAGATCGCCTGAAAAAAAGTTTTAAAGACCTTATTTTTGGACATCGCTTGAAAAACTCTTTTTAAGACCTTTTTTTTTTCGGAGAACAATTGCGCCTGCGTCCTTGGTTCTTGGCCTTGGCCTCGAGCATTTCTGTTCTTAGCTTTGAGAGGGTCTGTCCTCGGAAGGGCTGTCCTTGGCCTTGGCCTCGGATTTTTTTGTGCACTTGGTTTCGAACCTTGTGTCCTCGTTTTCTTTGCTAATATCAACGTTGGGAGTGGTTTGTGAACTCTTTGTGCGCAAAGTGGTTTATGATGAGATGATGGGTTTTTCTATTAGCTAATTGAGAAGTGTTATACTTTGGTAACTTTGCCTTCACCAAATTACTGTATTGTGATGAAAATTGGTATTTAAAACAACGTACCTAAAATACCAGTTTTATTCATGGCAGTACCTTAACCGATTTACTGCTGTGATTCTGGAAGGATGCATTCGATGTTAAATAATTTTATTAATTAATTGTTAAATATAATATTATTAATATCATTCGATGTCAAATAATATCGATGTTAAATAATGTTATTGTTATTAATTTGTTAATTATTAATTTCAGATAGCCTATACCGATAGCTTGGTTATTCAAATTTACCGGTTGAGTTAGCCTAATTCAGGGATCAAAATTCTTTGCATTGTGTCGACTCCTCTTCACACTGATGATGAAGTCAGTTGACTTCGAAACACGGGAATGCTCCCGCGATAGGGGGCTCCGCCTTACCTGCGTCACTAGGGGTTGAAATGATTACCCATTTCGACGCGGAGACAGCATTAAGGTGTTGTAAAATGAAGTAGGATTGTAAGACATGATGTCTCTGTGAACTATAAAATTAGTTCTGCCTATTTCACTTCAAGAATAGTTTAACTTATTATTAATTTGCTTTTTAAATTTTTCCATTATTCAAATTAAAATGCACAGCCAGTATGGATTTCTATTCTGAATTTAATGGCTTGACGACCAAAAAGTCACTTCCTGTCCAGGGTCACATTCAGTTTGTTTACAGCAAATCAGTGGTTCTCAACCTGGGGCATGCGTACCACAAATGGTACGCCAAGGCTTTCCAGGTGGTACGCGAGTCATTTCCACCATTTTTATAGAAAAGCCTGGATTCACAGCTTTCTTGTATTTTATTTATCCGGTTTCGTTTCTAATAAATAAATTTTACGAAAGCCTGCAATTCTTATTTTTTCGTAACTTCGCGATCTTCATGCGCATAAAACAGTGTCAAATTATGCGTCACAAACCAAACAATAACTTTTGCACGAAGCAAAATATTTAGAAAATGGCATTAACTTTGATTAAATTTTTGAATCGACCCTGCATTTATCTTAAACAAAAGCGAGATCAGGGCACGTAAAAAGTAGCTTTATCTCAGTTGATCACTGCGACAAAGTTCTTTTACAGTGTTTGGGTTACATGAAAACACTCTTTAAACCTACTATGAAGCTCAGGCGCCTGCTACATTACCATGAAGATACGAACCACGTTGATAAAATGAACCAAAATTAGAGGTACTCCTAGCGACTAGGCGAGAATGTCAAGTAGCAGAGCATGGGCAATTGGACAGCTTGCTAAATCTAACAGAAGGGTGCAGATCTTGTAAAGTTGCTACCTATAGGCAAAAAATATGCTAGTCCATACAACAGTAAAGTTCAACTACGACGTCGTAAAAAGATTGAGAACCACTAATTTAAATGAGCAATATTAATTGCTTGAAATTTATGCTGTCAATCTTGCTGATTTTTGTAGGCAAGTTACCAGGAACGATATGGATATTACTCCATATGCAATTCATGTGAGCGTCCGAAGCCGAAGCGAAATCAATGCTGCAGCATTCAATCTGTCTCCGATAGAAAACCTTTATGACGAACCAACGACGGATGGACAAGAGAACGAGTATCTTCACCCCATTAACGAGTCTCCCTATTATGAAATTGACAATGATGCAGTCGGCATCATCAGAGGCCATGACTGTGACGTTTACAATGGACCATCGGATTCGATTGGATTTCGTGAAGAAGCCAATTGCTCACTTTTTTCCACTTCAGAAAATGTTTATTACAACAGTGAAGCAATGACCTCACACGACGTTCCCACATGCAGCCAATCCCTTGACAATCTAAACACTAGAAACAAGTTTGTAAACGTTAGTTATGGAGAAATAATTGGAGCTTTAAGCCAAGACGGTTCACTGGAACGTTTTGAACCATGCATTGAAACTTACAAATCAGTGCGAAAAAATCGGCCCAAAGTGAACCCGAAACACCAGCCAATAAAATTAGCTGACAATACAGATATAGCATAGTTGTAGCTAATTGAACCAATGCGTTTTGTACGCAGTAGTGGTCTTAGGAATGTCCAAAGTGTGTAAATGCACAGGAGCCCCCCCATTTCTGGGGGGCCCCCCATTTGACCTATCGCGCGCAGAAAAATTTGATTATGAAAAACTATAGCAAATTATGATAAAAAGTTTATGCATTTGTTTTAAGTGTCATTACATATGTACCCCCTCCCTCAAGATGCACTTGTTCGAAGTGTTATTACACATATCCCCCTTTCCAAGACAATATTACTTTCAACTTTTAAGTCAGATTTAGTAAACAGATAATAAAAATTTACTGGTAAAGTCAACTTACTACTCTTTTTTTTTGCTTGCTACTGTTAGGCTACTGAGGTCATATGCGTAACCGGGGGGGGGGGGGGGGGGGGGGGGCCCAGGGGCCCCCCCAATTGAAATGCTACCCATGATAAAAATGTCACAAAAAAGACTGTTGTTTCTTCAGCTTCAGTTTCTTTTAGCATCTTTGCATACAACAGTACACCCGTACAGCAGTAATTAACAATTGTATTGAGCCGAGGGGCCCTGGCCCTCTCAATTTAATTTTTACCAACCAATTTAAATGGGCCCCCTACAATAATATTTAAAAGGGCCCCCAACAACAATATTGATCCAGAGGCCAGGGCCCCTTAATTTAATTTTTGCCAACCAATTTTAAGGGGCCCCCTACAAGAGTATTTATACGGCCCTCTACTTTATATGGGCCCCCAACAATAATACTGTTTCAGGGGGTCATGGCTCCTTCAATTTAATGTTGCCAACCAATTTAAACGTTTAACCCGAGTGAAATTAAGCGTTTCTATCCTAAAAGTTGCTAACTGAGGTTCTCATCTAACCTTTTTATGAATGTAATGCAATAACCAGGGACAGATTTAACACATGGCACAGTGCCAGGGGCCCCGCACTCAGATAAGACTTTTTTGGTCTTCACCTGTATTTGGCGCGAAAATATTGCAAAAATCTCAAAGTGCCAGGGGCCCAACTCAATGTAAATCCGACTCGGGCAATAACATGGTTTGTAGGCAAAACTATCTATTGTACATTTTTCAATTACAATTCACCTCCACCTCGCCAGTTTTTATGCAACAAAATACTTTTGAAAAAAATTAGCTTCAGTAAGGGGAATGCTCATTGAACAAATTTTTGAATTGAGAGAGCCTGGGCCCCTGGCCGTATATGTACTCCTATAACTGGTTGTTTTCTAGACAAAACAATAATCTATAAAGAAAATAATCGACTGAATTGTTATATACTACTAAAATATTTCAGGAGGGAATGTACTTTACTTCCCCCTACCTGGGCGAAATCACTAATAAAATTTAACCACAAAATGCAAGATTTTAAACGTGTTTTGGACTTAAATTTCAAGCAAAAGGAGGACTAAACAACTTAATTTTTTCAATTGGCTTCCAAATTTTAAAAATCTAGTACTTTCAAATGGCTCTGAAAATGTGCAAAATGTGATCCAATGGTATTAAAACTACTTTTTTTCCAAAAAATTACGAAAAATCGTCCAGCGGCTGGGGGCTTCGCCCCCAGACCCCCATAACCTCGGGCGGTTGGAGGCTTCGCCCTCAGACCCCCGTCTGTGATACATTTGAATTACAGTACACTTCTTTACTTAAGCACGTATCCCAATTTACACATTTGCGCATTTTAACTAGGCTATTGGTTTAAGCTCTCTCCTTGAACGAGTTCCTAGTTACATGCCTACACAAGGCCACGACTTCTGATCTTCCTTTCTACGATATCTTAACCCCACCAAAAAATTCCTCTTTCGAAGTTTCTGATGACGTTATTGCACGTAATTTGTGGTTTTGGCCCCCCCACCCAATCAAAAATCCTGGCTACGCCTATGACTCAGGTAGTCGTTTTTCCACTTGTTTTTTTCAACTGCTTTCAGCAACTGGCAGTAATAGGTTTTTGACTAACGTATACAGTATATCATATGCTAAGCAGTATAAAGCATTCAAACATTATTGCTAAGTACTCAAACATATTCTGTAATAACACAAGCATACTGAAAGCAATTGCTGAAAGTTTACGTTAATTTACTGCAATTAATTGAGTTGATAATCTAGATGAGAGGAACTTATGAACAAACATTTGATTTAATTAGGGCTGCAATTGCATTGGTCTTCTGGTCTTGTTATTTATGAAATGCATTGTTGCGCTTAATTACAAGTGCAGATAAAACATGTTAAAGTAGTGTGTAAAGAAAAGGCCCCCCCCATTTAATTTGCACAGGGGCCCCCCTTTCCTAAGGCCACCACTGTTTGTACGTTTACGTCGCGAGCTTTGAAGTCGCTTTTTTAACCGCGATCATTTTATGTTACGTTCTACCAGCACTTTGAGGAAGACTAGTAGAATAAAAACTTTTACAAATTGTAAAATATGATATTGTAACTTTGGTTTGGAAACTCGCGACAAATATCTATTGACTTTTGCAAAAAAAATCTTCAAATTTTAGTCAATGCCATATTTATTAGATTAGAAGCCGCGACTTTTATTGATTTCTGGCCTTATTTCGTGCGGTTTCTATTCAAGGGTGGCTTTTATTATTTTTTGGGTTTGCTATCATAATCACCAACACGTAATTGTGATCACTAATATTTATTCGCACCAAAAAATATATAAACTCTGCAATCTGGCTGTAACCAGTGAAATATTGCCACTATGGTGGTGTTTTTTGCGTTATTTGTGTAGAAAATTAAAACCGATATAAATGACTGGTGTGTGTGTCTATTGTTCTACTAAGCTTGTATTTTTGTGCTTTTTCTGCGCTTTTAAAGATGGGTGGCTTTTTATTTTTTCCATTTTGTGCAATTTTTATTCGAGGGAGCCTTCTAAACAAGCGGTTTATGCAATCAGAGAAATACGGTATTGAAAGCTTAAAAGTATTAACTTTGGAAATACTGAGAGGAAAACCTCATAATTCTCAAATCGCACTAGGGTGCATTGGTGAAAAATACTCTTACATGGTACATAACTACAAACATTTAGCTTTAAACCAAGAGTATTCCCAAATCAACTCTCGGCCAATCTTAGCTTTGTTTCTCAAGCTAATAAAAAAAAGCAAAAACACATTTTGGTAAGAAACCTTTAACAAAACGGCAAAGAGTATTTGATTCTTTACTTTTTTGAACTTACCAGTACTATAACTTTCAGTTGTTTTTCAATAAAAATCAAAATACTTATGTTACAGGAAAACTCGGCCACAGTCTTAAAATTGCGCAAAACCGACCGAATAGAGATGACTCGTCATGCACACCCAAGTTCACAATTCGAACAGTTCACTGTTGACTAAGATGCACAAATCCGAATCACTAAAATCGACATCTTTCGAATGACAGTTGACGCTGGACACTTGGATGTAAGTGTAGGTGACCCTTTGATGTAACGCTTTGACGTGAAACTTTGACGTTTTCTAAAATAAGCATAACACAAAATGATAGAAAGCAGGTACAGATCGGTTTTAACAGCGTAAAACAATTAACATACTTTATGAATGATTTAACATTACTTCAGCTTCAGGCATTTACGTATAGCATTATCAGAAAAAAAAATATCAAAGCAAAATAACTTATCCAAATTCGCAAAATAACGTTCACAAATCAATCAAATATTGAAAATAAAATGCACAAAACTCACCAACTATTTGAGAATAACTTACCCAAATTCGCAATATAGCTTATATAAATTCGCAATATAATGTTCACAAATCAATCAAATATCGAAAATAAAATGCACAAAACTCACCAACTATTTGAGACGATATGCACAGAATTCGTATCAAGAAATCCACAATCGAACAGTTGATTTATCTCAAATCTACTTCAACGTTTGAGTCAATTACAATACTTCGGCATTTTTGCAAGGGCATTTATAGAGAAATATTATAAAGAATAGAATAAAAACCACGTAAAAATTTAAGGGGAAAAAAGCTATTTTTCGTAAACATTGTTAAAAACAAGTTTTGTTTTGCAAAAGTGGGTGAATTATTCATCGCCTCTGGTCGAACTAATCATATTGGAAAATACTAAGACGGACGCAAAAACAGTAATCAACTTATCATTACATTTCCGTGAATACTAGTAAATTCAGGATACACAAACAAAGAAAGCAACTTATTTTTATCTCAATCGCTACGCACCATTTGGGGTCAAGAAAGAAAAAACTAAACATGACCAAGCAAAACAATTCGCCTACTACGAATGGCTAAAGTAAACATGACATCTTATCTATGATTGATATTGGCGTGCCTTTTCTCATGTTACAAAAGGTTTTCTGTTCGAATAATACGTGATGGTTGGAATCTTGCAAGGCAAAAGGTTTTTGTTTGAATCCAAAGCAAGCTAACTTGCCGTAACATAGCCCCGCCAATTTACGAACTACAAACGGAAATTAAATACAAGTTACAGTGAGAATAACACATGTCAAACAAAATTAGCCTTAAAAGTGATTTCAAACAGTTACAAAATGCTACTAAGCCTAAGCAAACACATATACACAAAATACACTTCAAAAAAAAGCAGACTCAGTTCTAATTTCTAATTTAAAAAGCAGACTCAGATCTCAGTTCTATTTCTTACCATAATCTTATTGCTTCGCTCCCCCTATAAAAATTGCAGCTATTGTTTGTATTTGTTTTCGTTATGTGTCTTTTGTTGTAACTTACTTGTTTTGGCTGTGTTTTTATTTTGTTTTTGTTATTACGCTACTATTTCTGACTATTGCTTAAATGCTTTGGTAAAGTCTTGGTGTGCTAAAACTTAGTACAAAACCTGATGACTTGGTAATGATTTTCTAGAGCTTAAAACTGCTTTCATGATAAATACAGGCAATTAACTGCTTGCCGGTGAATTCCAGTACATCGCACAGCAAGGTAACTAAAGCCATTGCCACTTAAGTTGAGTATCACCGGACTCTGGTGTGAGGTACACTGGTGTGAGGTACACATCATCAACATTGCATAGACACAAATTTAGTTCCTCTCATGGGTATATCTTCGTTCTGACTTGGATATCGGAGAGATCACAAGTTATGGTACTTCGTACCAGCTATTTATTTAGACGCAATGTGGATGGTGTGACTCATATTGCTATATGTTGTATATAATTATTTTGATGCATATGCATCGATGGCAATATTGTTATTGTATTGATGCTATGGCCAGCTGCTACTTGAAAGGGTTTCCAGACCCGGTGAGTTTTCATTTTCAGGGTGGTTTTTCTTTCCTCACCTTGCTCCGTTGAGCTAGACATAGTTTTGGGCCGGTTGCGCCACCCATTGACCACCTACGTAACCGTGCCTGGCCTTGCACTGGCCACTGTCCCTCTCTTTTCTCTTTATCAATCATTTGAACAACTACTCCAGCCGCTGGTTTTACTTCTATTTTGTTTGCCTGCGTGTATGTTGATGAATATGATTGATTAGGCCTACAATATACTTAAGCTGGTGTGACAGGTGTAGCAACCATGCAAATAAAAATCGCTTTTTTGTCTTCAGTATCCTCTGCATGTCTTAACGTCTAACGTTGTGTCGCTACTTCCTTTTCCTGACTCTACGTGTTATTATTGTGCTACCAAGCATTTGCTATTGTTGTGGTGGTCAAGAATAAAAAAAAAGAATGAATGAATGAATTTAAACAGTTTAGGGGTTAATGTTCTTTTATTGCAAGTAGGTGCAAAGTTGATCACTTGAGTCTGGAACACAGTCCACAGAAAACAGTCTGCACAACTTCGAGAACTTTGTGCCGAAAAGAAATAAAATTTAAACGCAAAATTATGCTTAAACTTTGCAAGGTAACGAGGCCCAACAAAAATTAAAAACCAAAAGAGAAGTAGGAAATCAAGTTTTTAGACCAGGGGTTTTCAAATTCAAGAAATTGTGTGCCGCCAAATACTTGCAGGTGTGGTGCAAAATTTTTTCCCTGCTTGAGGTAACTTCCACTACCAAAGACTATCGTACTATTTTCCATGCAGTAAACTTACAAAAATCATAATCTGTTGTTGAGTCAGTTGGTCAGTAGTGTATTGCAAAGCGGTGCAATAGTGTGCCATGTTTGCCCAGTCTTCACTTTGAGTCATCAGTTGTAGAGTGCGAGCGATTTCAGGTCATTCTTAGTGTGGCACTTATTCCTGACCCCCCAAAACCCTCTAACCCCTAAAACCCCCATAACATCTAAACCCCCAAACCCCCCTAACTACTTAACCCCCTAACCCTCATACCCCTAAACCCGCTAACCCCCCTAACCCTCAACTATCTAACCCCCTCACTCCTTAACCCCTCCATCCCCCAAACTAACCCCTCAACCTTCATACCCCTAACCCCTAAACACCCCTAAACCCCCCACCTCTTAACCCCTTAGCCCCTATATCTTAAAATTCAACCACTATGCCCTCTAACATGTTTAAGATTCGAACTCAGGTCTTTTGTTTTCAAAAAATGGTAAATCTTAAGTTAAGATTCAAAGTCAAGTATCTTGAGATTCAAACTCTCTAACCTCCATAGCATCTTTAAGATTCGAACCAAGTATCTTGGGATTCAAAACCACGTCACTGAGATTCGAACTCAGGTTTCAATATTTTTCAGAAGAATTAATTCTTAAGAGATTATATTAGGTTGCTGCATTTTAGAACAAATGTATTTATCTATATTTTCATGAATTACATTATGCTCAGAAAAATGGAATGCAGCTATTTTTTCTTGGGGAATCCCCTCAAGTTTGTGCTGGGGAATCCTCTACAGGTTATTAGCCTCAAAATCCCACAATTTAGATGTACGATTTTGTGCAATCATTAGCATGTCTTTTATTCTGTGTTGCAATTTCTGCATAAACAAGAGAGGAAGTTAGCACAGGAATTACGGAGGTGTCGTTTTCGACACCAAGATTTTTTTATGTGGTTGTATCTCCAGATATTTGCTTTACAGGGCGTAAATTTTTTCGAATTTTCCCAAAATATATTATTACAAACCATCCATAAACTTTAGTACAAAATGTTTGTTTTTATTAATTACTTTAGATGTGTTAACTCTCACACCCTATTGTTTACGGAGGTGTCATTTTCGACACTACAGCATTTCTGCTTGCGAAAAGTTCTAAAGCTCATCAAATGCACTTTTTTGTCTGGTTTCTGTTTGCTCACTTTTGTTTATAAGTCTAATTATGAGTTGTATAATTAGATTTGTCAACAAAACTGCGGTAAGAAACCGTTTAGTTCTGACATGGACTTCTAACTAGTAGCGGTTTTGTTTATCAAATGAAACAGTAAAAGTTTGTTTTTTTTCGAGTGGTTCTCTAAATATACAGAATGAATTTTCAAATGCTCGAGGCTCGAGCACAGTTTTACACAGATTGATATTTGTAAATTGCAAGAATGTACAGGTAGATTATACACTACGGAATAACGTTCTATTACAAGCTATAGAAAAAAACTACCCCACTCAGCACGCTTTCATAAAAAATGCCCTATTTTTTGTTTCTTCGTTACGTTCTTCAGGAGGAAGTTATGCTTTGAATTATTTAATATTCATTAAGTTATTAGGGATTATTGGTGTTTCTATATTTTATGAAAATGTGCTGAGTAATAAACTAATACTACTCTGATTTTTCATTGGGCACTGTACTGGAGACTGAAAAGGTCAGACTCAGCAAATGCGCAAGGGATACTGACGGCGAAGCTTTGCTGTTTCCGTTTTTCTACGGCATCATGATTTGTGAAACTGTTTTAGACGGAATAATTGTTTTAAAGATTTATTTACTTTTTGGCTTGGTTCTTATTTTAGTGACGAGTTAGAGACATATTACATTGTTGCAATTGGCTAAAGATCTTATGAATTATCAACCGCACACTGCAGCAGAAGCTGCCGATTTGATTACTGACTGGTTTACTGAAGATAATTTATTAGATGAGGAAGAAAATCAACAAGAAGATGAAAATCTTCCATCAGTTGTTGATGCTGCTAGACGAAGACTAGATAGGCGTCTGCTTAGCAGCAGCTCCGATAGCTATAAATTAGCGAATCCAGCAATTCGGATTCAGATATTTCCAACCTTCTGTTGGATCAAATGCTAATGATGCTTCAACACATTTAAGAAAGGTCAAGGCGGTATAAAAAAATAGTCCAACTTTAGTCGTTGGAAGAACTCCTGCCCACAATTACCCACAGGTGCGATTGGTGTCCCCAGACAAGTTTCGCAGTCTATTTCCACACCATATGATGCGTGGAAGCACTTCATTCCTGAAGTTATTCTTCGCTCTATTGTGAAATACACAACCGAAGAAGCTCACAGAAGAGGAGATACCAATTCCCTGACTCTAAGTGCATTGGAAACTTTCATTGCTTTCAGTACGGTAGAGGTCTGTACGGAAAAAATCATCCCGTATGGTTTCTGTGCAACAAAGAATATAGAATTGCAGTTTATGCTTTACGTTACGCGCATCAGTGTCGAAAACGACATTTCTGTAAAGGAAGGTATACAAAAATTTGCATAATTCCAGTGTTAGTTATTTCCCATACAAGATATTACGCATTTCTTGTGATTCATACAGTATGTTTAACTCATCAAATTCTTTCGCAATAATACTTCAATCTTATTCGACTTTTGGATTATCGCGCAATCTTATGTGGTTACTGTGCAATCTCGAACTGGTTTGAAATGGTTTCAAGCTGCTTAAGAAGAATTTGTGTTAAACGCCTGGTAAACCGACCAGTAATTTTCACTCAAGACAAAGAAATTGTAAGATTCCAATACATTTTATTAAATTTTTCCTCATAAATCAGAATATAGTTATTAGAGTTTAAGAAAGTGTTTGATGTTTTTGATAAAATTATTATTCAAAACAAAAAAATTGCAAGACTTGGAATGGTTTTTCATCAAACTACGCGTATTTCGATGAATACAAGTAAAATCGCTAAAAATTTAAAATGTTAGGGTATGCTGTCAAGATGCAAACAGTATTCAAGACAAAGAAACACAACAATTTTGAATATTTGATCAAGCTATCCTGATGCATAGAAGAAATATGAAACTAATTAATTTTCAAGCAATTTTTTTATTATTTACGTTGCAATTTCCACTCAAGACAAAGAAATTTCAACAAATAAAGAAATTTTGGTGAACTTATTTCTAGAAAAACAATATTACGTTATAAAATGGCAAGATTTTTGAAAAATATTGATTAAAAGTTATTGAATGATATTTATTTTAAGACAGAATTATTGTTTTAAACAACGAAACTGTGAGACTTTAACTATTTTTCACAAAACTACCTTCACACAAACAAGATTATTTGAAAACTTGTTATATTTTAAGTAATTTTTCGATCTTTTAGATAAAATTTTTATTCAAGTCAAAAAAAATTATTTGTCTTTGAGTAAATTTTTCTATGAAATCAAGAAAATAGATAAACACTTTAGAATATTAGATAAGTTGCTTAACGTAAAAGCAATCTTCACGATAAAGAAACGCTATATTGCAAACATTTTTTGTAACAATATTTTTATGTAAACAAAAATATTCCAAAAAAAATTTAAAATTTTAAGTAAGTTTTCGGTGATTGAGATGAAATTAGTTTTCAAGTCAAAGAAATTTTAAGACTTTGAAAGTTTTTATCAAACTATTCTTATGTAGACAAGGAACTTATAAAAATTTAAGATTTTTGACAAATGCTTTTGACTTTTTACGCGACAGTTTTTGCTCAAGACAAAGATACTGTAAGGTTCAAAATAGTTTATTAAATTTATCCCTACAAAATAATATAAAGTGACTAAAAAAACATAACTTTAGAAAAATATTAATTGAAAGTTATCAAATGATATTTATATTTTGGTTAGAATTATAGTTTTAAACAAAGTTCCAAAATAGTTTATTAAATGTATTCCTATAAAACAATATAAAGCGACTAAAAAGCTGATATTTTAGCGAAGTATTAACTAAAAGATATCGAATGATATTCACTTTTAGGTAAGAATTATTGTTTTAAACAAAGAAATCGTAAGACTTCAATTATTTTTTCACAAAACTATTACTATACAAACAAGATTACTCAAAAAACTTGTAAGATGTTATTCAATGCAAAAAAATTGCATGGCTTTGAGATATCTATAAACAAATTATCTTTATTCCAACACGAAAATCGCCAAAATATTTTAAGAGATTAGGAAAATTTTGATTTAAAGTACAAAAAACTTTATTTTTCAGGCAAATATATAACCGAAATCACGAAAAGAAGTTTAATTTTGAACGATTCCCTAGAATAACTATGAAAAATATTGTTTTCAAGTAAAAATTTTAATTCAAGGAAAAGTTTTTATTCAAATCAAAGAAAATTCAAGTCTTCAAAGATCTTTGATCAAACGCTTCTCATAAAAACACGAAAATGGTTAAAAATTTTATGCTTTTAGGTACATTTTGTAAAGTATATGTAACAATCAAGATGTAGAAATCCAATATTTTGATCAAATTAACGCAACACAAAAAAGAAAGTTGATACCTGGGTCAAGTTTTAAGCGAGTTTTTGGATTTATTTACGTTACAATTTTTACTCAAGACAAATAAATCGTAATGTTTTAAGATATTTTGATGAATTTACCCCATTAAAACGAGGTGAAAAATAAAAACCACAAGTTTTTAGAGAAATTTTGATTAAAAATTTTCAAATAATATTCGTTTTAAGGTTGGTTTAACGTTTTAATTAACGAAGCTTTAAGATTTTGAGATATTTTGGCAAAAACATTAGGATACCAACAAGGAAATTGCTAAATCTGACGTAAATTTTGTAACTAGAGGCTATAAGACTAGGTTTAATGTCGAATGACACCAAAAAATTGCAAAAGATTTTATTTGACAGTAGAAGGTTTAATTCCGGATAGAGAAATCGAATGAAATTTTATGCTATTTTAGTAAAAAGGTCAGTCTAAAACTAAAACATTGATGAAAGTTGTAAATTTCAGGTAAACTTTTTTGTTTCATAACAGAAAAAAGATTATTTTTACTTAAAATATCAATTTAAAATGAAGAAACGTAAGATTTGTATCAAGTTTTAAAAAATTATCGCCACAAGTACAACGAAGCTTAGACATTTTGATTAAAAATAATAAATATCAGCTTTTTTACGTAAGTGATTTACTTTCAAGACAGAGATATTTTCATGTTTTAGAATAGTTTTTATCAAATGCTGGTAAAATTTAACGCCTAAGAAGATTGTTTGGTTAAAAATTGTTAAAAATTACTGTGTTCAAAGAAAAAATTTGATTCAAAACAAACAAAGCGAAAGAATTTAATATATTTTTACAAAAAAGAGTTGCATTAAAGCATGGAAATCAATGAAAAATTAATATGATAAACAATTTTCATGATATTTAAGATAAAACTTTATTCAAGATAAAAGAATTATACGATTTCAAGATAGTTTTGACTAATTTATTCTGAACGAACGCAAGAAAGTTAATCAAAAGTTACGATTTAGTAGAATTTTTTTGTTTAGAGTAAAAAAAACATTGCCGTTTTTTACGTTAAAATTGTTAATCGAGTTTTAAAAACTTGAACCAAAAAACGCGTATAGTGTGTTTATTTGCAATGTTTAGTAAAACTTTCCGAGCGGTCGCCGACACCTTGTGCAACATTGCAAATAAACACGCTATATGGGTTTTTTGGTTCAAGTTTTTAAGACTCGATTAACAATTTTAACATAAAAAACGGCAATGTTTTTTTCACTCTAAACAAAAAAAATTCTACTAAATCGTAACCTTTGATTAACGTTCTTGCGTTTGTTCAAAACAACTTTGTCAAAACTATCTTGAAATCGTATAATTCTTTTATCTTGAATGAAGTTTTATCTTAAATATCATGAAAATTGTTTATCATATAAATTTTTCATTGATTTCCATGCTTTAATGCAAGTCTTTTTTGTAAAAATATATTAAATTCTTTCGCTTTGTTTGTTTTGAATCAAATTTTTTCCTTTAACACGGTAATCTTTAACAATTTTTAACCAAACAATCTTCTTAGGCGTTAAATTTTATCAACATTTGATAGAAACTATTCTAAAACATGAAAATATCTCTGTCTTAAAGTACACTTACGTAAAAAAGCTGATGTTTATTATTTTTAATCAAAAAGTCTAAACTTCGTTGTACTTGTGGCGATAATTTTCTAAAACATATTACAAATCTTAATTAACATGCTAATGACTGAAAGTTATTTCATTTATGTAACGAACTCCAAAAAAACTAAGCTCACCTGAGGTTCTTATAGGACGCGTGCTGCCATGGATCAAATTCTCCTTTACTCAAAACAAAAAATGAAACAAATTAATAACTATACACGGCACAGCACGATTTTAAAATAAATTTGAAAACCGGCGAGCTAAAGAAAAATAACTAATAAAGCCCAGCTGGCTTAACCAAAAATAAACGTTAACAAAATGTACCAAACATAAGTAACGTCATTTTAAGCGTCTGACCATCAGGTCATGAAAAAGAAGAATGATTTGAAGAACGCTTGCCATCACAGTCAAGAATCGCAAAGCTTGCCTTCTTCATGCACTGCGCATAAAGAGGAAACAAGCTCAATTATATGCAAATTCAAACACTTACAAATTCCAGCGATTTGTAACAAGTTTGTAACCAGCGATTTGTAACAAATTACAACAGCTGCAAGAATGCCTAGTAGACTGCGCTCTTCGAGTAAAGGAAACAAATCAAAAATTGAAATGCAATACAGCAAATCAGGATTTAATGCTATGACGTAATACTCCCGCCCAAATGGAAACCCCAAAAGGAAAAACATTTGCCAACAATGACAAACACGTAATAGTAAACGTAAGCAATCATGATTGGCTGTATATACCACCTGAAAACATCATAATTTACATATCGGTAAGACGGTAACACACAATATGAGAGTATTTATATTTAACAAATGAGCGCTTTGCAAACAAAATAGTTTTAACACTTCAAAACACAGTAACTCAAAATGAAATGCAGGAGGTAACTAGCATATTCACTCAAAATTCCACATAATGTAGCAACTGGTCTTTTCATAGTTAATCGTGGGGTTTTCCATAATACAGTTCTAACTACATCATGCTTATCAGGGTAAGTTTCTAATACCCTTCCCATGACCCACTTGGACCTTTGCTGCATGCCTTCTGCAAGCAGTACTACGTCACCGACTTGGACATTCCGCCCAGTTGGAACCATTTCTGTCTTTGGGTCAAGTTAGGCATAAATTCATTTATCCATCTACACCAAAACTGATTACTAAGGAATTGCACTTAGGCCCAACGCCTGCGGGTGTAACAATCTTTTTTTGAAAACAAACCAGGGGGCAAATTAGCAGTTCCTCGTAACAGTAAGAGGTTTGGCGTCAGGAGCTCATTTTGAGTGCTGTCATCAAACATTATTGGGACAAGAGGCCTTGAGTTTAATATCCCCTCCACCTCGGCCATGAAAGTGGAAAAGGCTTCATCATCAAGGGTTTGGTCACGAGTTAAAGCCGTAAGGATACTACAAACTGAGCGGATCATCCTCTCCCAGGCTTCACCCATGTGGCTAGCCGTGGGAGGATTAAATGTCCACTATATTTTTTGCTGACAACAAAACTGATTTAGAGACTCTTGATTTAATTCATCTAGAGATTCGCGCAATATGCGGTTAGCTCCAACGAAGTTTGAACCATTATCGCTATAAATATGATCGGGTTTACCTCTTCTAGCGATGAAACGACGAAGGGCGTTAATGAACGAGTCAGCGGTCAAGGAATTCGCGATTTCAATATGCACTACTCTCATACTTAAACAAGTAAAGAGACAACCGTAACGCTTTACAAGGCTGCGCTTTTGCTTAATTAAAAAAGGTCCGAAGTAATCCATTCCGCCGTTATGAAGTGGTGGTTCATTGACTTGCAATCTACATGGCGGTAATTCTGCCATAAATTGTTTATTTAAAGAAGAATTACGTTTTTTACACAAAACACAATGTCCGATGGAACTTCTCACCGCCGCACCTCCCTTAATAATCCAAAGTTTCTGCCTTAGAGAAATCCAAGTATGACTGGCGCCAGAATGTCCCACCAAGGCATGATGCTCCCTGATAACCAATTCGGTAAAATGAGAACGTTGCGGAAAAATGACTGGATGCTTGGAATTAAAATCTACCGGGGCCCTCCCAAGCCGTCCGCCCACACGAAGAACGCCATCCAAAATAACTGGATGTCGTTTTAGCAGATAACGCGGTAAATTGTTTGTAGCAATTTGTTCTGCATGCTTCAGCTGAGCGAATACGCCAGGAAAATGAAGAAATTTAATGAGTTTTGTCTCGGCGTTGCGCAACTCATCAACCGAAAGTGAAAAGTCACAAAGCTCTAATTTTGATTTTTTTGTACGACGGGAAAACTTGGCTTGGTAACGCAACAGCCAAGCCATTAACCGTTTAAGCTTATAAAGGCTCGAACAACGCTCAATCAAACATGAGATAGCACAATCATCCCCATTCACAATGTTGGAAAAAACGGTCTGATGTTTTGAAGGAGAGAATTCTTTTGGAATTTGTGCATCGACTTTAACGGGAAACTGAGGTCAAAGTGCCTCTGACTCTCACAAAAATTGTGGACTCTTCAACCAAGAATTTAAACAATCAATAGGCTTATCCATTAATCCACGACTCGGTAGATCAGTAGCGTTTAATTTAGATGGTAAAAAATGCCACTTGCAGGGATCGCTGGATTGTTCAATGATAGCGAGTCGATTTGCCAAAAAATCGGAAATCTCTTAGACCCGTTTAAAATACTCAACAAAACAGCAGTAGAATCTATCCAAAAATAAGATTGACAAACATCAAAATTTAATTCTCCTTTTACTAAAGCGTTTAGTAGCACAGTCAGAACCGCAGCAGTCAGTTCTAAGCGCGGAATCGATACTGCTTTAATAGGCGTTAAGCGTGATTTAGCGATGACGAATGCGCAGAAAATATTATCGTCTGTGTCCATTAAACGCAAATACGAACAAGCCGCATAGTCGCATAAGCATAGGAAGACGCATCGGCGAAAATTGTGTATTTCAATCGATTCTAGTGCCTTTTGTAAAACAACGCGAAATTTGAACGTGGCTAAGCTCTTGGAGGCGATTTAACCAGCGCTGCCATTTTTCTAACTCGGGACCGGAAATACCCACATCCCTGCCAAACTTTTGCCTACTAAGCTGTTGAAACAGAAGCTTTGGCTCTAACACTATTACACAAACGAAACCCAGCAAATCATAAACACTAGCCATGGTGGACAAAACGCCCCTTTTGGTGTTAGAAAATTCGCGCAAATTCACGTTAAACGTGAAAATGTCCTTTTCAACATCCCAGTGAACGCCAAGGACACGTTCAGAAACATTTTCAAGAAAAGAGTAGCTTTGCAGCGCTTTTGAGCGCTCCGTCTCAGGAATTTCGTCCAGGACTTCATTGCTGTTCGACAGCCACTTTCTTAAACGAAAACCCCGCTTTGAAAGCAAGTCACAGAGCTGTGTCTGAGCGGAAGGAAGGGAGCGACATGAGGCTGTCGTCAACATAAAAATGCTTATTTACAATCTCCGACATGTTTGTCGAGCAAATGCCCGAATTCAGCAGCCGTTTGTTTCAGTGCAAAATTAGCACACGTGGGTGAGGACTTGGCTCCGAAAATTTGAACCAACATTCTGTGGACAACGGGTTCTTAGTCTATTTCCCCATTTGGCCACCACAAAAAACGCAGAGAGTCGAGGTGGCTAGGTTTCACAAACACCTGATGAAACATGGCTTCCACGTTCGCCACTAGTGCCACCCTTTCTTTACGAAAACGCATTAAAACTCCGATAAGACTATTCATTAAATCAGGACCTCGTATTAAGTTGTCGTTCAGCGAGGTACCTTTATATTTAGCTGCGCAATCGAACACGGCCCTCACTTTATCCGGTTTATGCGGGTTAGTACAGCATGATGAGGCAAGTACCATGTAGGGCCTGTGTGATTATGAAAGGGTTCATGCGGAGTTTGTTGAGCAAAACCCTGTTGTAAGTAGGAAGAAATAACTTTAGTATACTTACCTCGAAAATCGTCATCTTTGGTAAACCATCGCTTTAAGCTGGAAAAACGCTGCTTGGCCACAACAAGATTGTTAGGAAGCTCGGCATCGCATGGTTTCCTCAACAATGGCAGTTGGTAGTGACCATTTTGTACTTCAACTAAATTTGTTTAGAGCTGAAGAGCAGCCCGATCCTCCTTTAAGCTTGGAGTGTCGAGCACGCTTGTCCCATCTTGAAAATTGGTTTCCCATAGTTGTTTGACAAGCGCAATCTCAGATGGCTCATTCCAGCGAGTGAAGTTTACGGAGCAATTAACTGTTAAAGAAGGTGACAAGGATGGACCAAAAAGAGACCAGCCCAAAGGTGTAAGAATAGCTGAAGGAAGACTACGAGGCCCTTTACGAGTGCTGCTCGGAAGAAACAATTCAGGGTTGTCTGCTCCTAGAAGAAGGTCGACAGTGCCACCGGTTATGGTGTCAAAAGTCACATCGTTTAAGTAGCGCGACTTAAAGTCTTTGTCGAGCGGAATGGCATTCGGTTGGATTGGTATCTCGTCCATCGATTACACTTTAGACAAATTCAATCTTTCTTTAACCTTTAAATCCGATATGTTTAAGTCAAACGAAAGACCTTCATAAGACTTACTGTGTGTAGCAAGAGTTTGCAGAGAAATACTTTGTTCACGACCAGTAATTCTCAGCTCGTTTACAATTCAAATGTCACAGAAAGAGTGAGTGGATCACTGGTCCAAGAAAGCGTAAGTCCTTGTTTGCTCTCCTTGCTATTTTATGATAGCGGGAACAACACAGAGATACATGCTAGGCCCGGAAAGTGTATGCTTACATACTGAGAAAAAGGCTCCCACCTTTTCAGACTTTGAAATAAATGTGTCCACATCAACAGTGGAACTTTTCCCTTTTGATTCAGACTTCGAAAAGTGTAATAGCGTGTGGTGAAAGCGTTTTGCACAATCGCTTTTCTCACATTGTTTCTTTCGTTTACACTTTGGTGTCCTATGTTTAGGACTCAAACACTTATGACACAGTTTAGATGATTTTACGAAAGCGAAACGCTTTTCAACAGGTTCAGGCGAAACTTTTGGCATTCTGCTAGTCTGTGAGACTTCTTTTCACAGAACCAGCAAGCACCTGAAGCGAAATTATTTGGTTTAAAATTACTACCTTTCGCCGAAACATTCATGTTAAAGAACGAAGTTTTAACCTTTGAATGTAGATTTTTAGTACCAAGCGATCGCAAGCCGAAAACCGAATTCGCTTCTTCAGACTCTGCCTGAATGAAAGAAACGAAGTCTGAAAATTGCGCTATTGAATTAGTGGCATTTTTTGATTTGAACGCTTTTCTTAACCCATCGCCCTTTTAGCGCATTGGGCAATTTTTGTACAACTGTGTAAGGTCATCTAAAGAGTTAAGGCTACTTAAATAGTTTATGCTTTGTAAAATAACGAAGTCTTATCCAGCAAATCAGCAAATCGTTTTAATTCTTTGGCATCTCCGTGTTTTATCGGAGGAAAACTTTTAAGCTTTTGCTCACACACGTCCGAAACCACCCAAGGGGAACCGTATTCCTTTATGAGCCTTTGCTTCGCCGGCTGACAGCAAAACTCACCCTTCCCAGAAAAGTGCTTAATTTTATCCCTAATGGGGTCCGTACAATGTTGAACAAGTAGACAAAATAAAGTATTTTGGTCTGTGACTAGTGATTCAACGTGGGTTTCAAAATTACTTAAAAATTTTTAAACTCTAGTGGGTCACCTCAAAATTGAGCAAACTCAGGCCGGGGCAAAAACAGGCTCTTGTGGCTAAGATTTGTTTGCCACGGAAAGGTAAATGTAGTGGCAGCAAAACTTTGACGATTGCAATTTGCAAACGAATTACTTTCTGGCTTTACACCATTTTCCGATTCAATAAAGAGGTTCACTCTATTTTTTGGTAAAACAGTAGATCCTCCTGGCCGAAACTCAGGGGCTGTCGCGGTTAGTAAAAGAGGAGGCCTTCTTAATAGTGGATGCTGAATTATTTGCCTGAGGAAGGTTAGCCAGTTTTACTGCGTCGGCTTTTGGTATCGCAGTTTGAGGGCCAGCAGTATCACTTTAAATATCCGATTTATAAACATTACGAGACTTTTCTTTGACAAGGTATGTCGATTTAGTATTATTCTCGGCAGTGCGAATGGCGAAAGGGATCTCACTTTTAGGTCTAGGTGCAGTGTCGCGCTTAAAAGATTTTACTCACCCGGTTTCTCCGTATCTCACACTGGACAGACGCCAATTCTAGTTTAAGCAGTGCCCCGAGTGTTTTAATTCGTTGTTTTAGTTCTTTTTTGAGACGCTCTTCTTCAATTTTGCGGCGAATTAATTCAGACTCCAATTGAAATTGTGCCTTTTCTTCTTCTGCCAGGTCATAGAGCTAACTTGCTTGAAGCTGTGCCATAGACGTAGCCAGGATTTTTGATTGGGGGGGGGGGCCAAACCACAAATCACATGCAATGACGTCATCAGAAATTTTCGAAAAAGGAACTTTTTGTGGGGCAAAGACACCGTAGAATGGAAGATCTGAAGCCGTAGCCTGATGGCACTTAACCTGGATTTTAATAAAGGGAGAGGGCGAAAACTAATAGCTAAAAAGTGTAAATGTCTAACTTAGGAGACGTGTTGAGTAAACTAGTGTACTCAAACGTATCACAGACGGAGATCTGGGGGCGGAACCCCAGTTGCCGGTGGCTATAGGGGTCTGAGGGCAAAGCCTCCAGCCGCTGGGCGATTTTTGTAAGTTTTTGGAAAAAAAGCTATTTTAAATCCCATTAGATCACATTTCGCATGAGTTCAGAGCCATTTTAAAGAACTAGATTTTCAACATTTCTAATCCAATCGAAAAAACTTAGTTGTTCAATCCTCCTTTTGCAATTAAATCCCAAAACACGTTTAGAATCTTGCATTATGGTGTAAAATTTCAATCGTAAGTGATTTGGTCTATAGGGGGAAGTAAGGCACATTGCCTCCTGCAATACTTTAGCAGTAAATAATAATCCTCTCGAAGATTTTTCTTAGAGATTTTTGTTTAGTCATGAAGTTTATCAGTTATAGGAGTACATGTACGGCCAAAGGGCCCAGGCCCCTTCAATTGAAATTCAGTAGTTTGCAGTGGTGTAAAAAGTACTCGAAAATTGTACTCAAGTAAAAGTTTCGTTACTGACAAAAAAACTACTTGAAGTAAAGTACAAAGTACTGATCAAGAAAAGTACTTAAGTAAAAGTAAAAAAGTAGTCATTTTAAAACTACTCAAGTAGAAGTATTTCTGAAAGTATTTAGGCAAAATAAATAAACTATTCAATTGACATATATGAAAACTGGTCAACTACCTTCACATCACTGCCACAAGCGCTAAATTTTCTAACCCCTCACTATCTTAAGAAGTCATGAAGTATAAATTGTGCAGGTTTTTTGTTACTATATTCAAGGAATCAATTCATAAAATATTTGCTCAAATACTCATTCACTGCCATTGTTAAATTTATATGCTAAAAAGTAAAAACACCGTGGAAGTGCCTTATTAGAGAACAGCCTACTATATCGAAAAAGTGCGCCAAAAGTCACGCACCAAAGCCAATTCAGTAGTCTGCGATAACCTTTTTTTGGATTAAAGAAGAAAAAATTATCGTGAATTTTTTTTAATTGATTTTAGTTTACGACATGTGAAGGCAGATAGAAACCGGTAGAAACATAACTGAAACTGTGAGTGAAGCACAGTCACACATTGATTGATACCAGTGTCCTGTCGTCGCAATAGTAGGTTAGACTGCAGCTTAATTTAATTCCAATTCAATTTACTTGCTGCACTTTAGAAAACCAGCCTAGACGAAGTTTATCATGCAATTCCTGAATTCCACCATGTTTGTTTCCAGTTTTACTGATTTATTCACCGTGTTGCCTTGACCAGAAAAACCGCAAAGTGATATTAGGGTCGTTGAGGCAAGCTGCCATCTCTCTACCATACAAAGGTGTAAGCACTGAGCAGCACAGTATCACCTTCAATGTAGAATGTCAAGCAGGATGATGTAAATACAGTTTGCAGTAGGCTACCTATTTTTGAGTCTTTGGCTTGACTGGACCAGATTTGAACCCAAATTTTCAGCTTGATATACAGATGATCTAACCACTGGGCTATACCATCTTAGCGGCATATTTATCAGTTCAACCCCAGGCCCTCAAACTGCAAGACACTGTTCTCAAGAACAAAGAAACTAAACATTTCATCAGTTTATTACTCAATGATGAAGTTTTACTGTTATAGTGCTACTTAGCTGAGATGGAGTCCTCGAGGACGTCCTTGGTCTCCAGGACATATTTTGAAGTCCTTGGTCTCCAGGATATATTTTGAAGTCCTTGGCCTCTGAAGGTTAAGCCCTTGGCCTCGAAGCCTCAAGTCCTCGAAAAATGCCCTGTCCTTGGCTCGAAGACAACAGTATTTTTTGAATTGTTAAAATTTTGTAGTTCGCCAGAAAAAAAGATTGAAGACCTTTTTTTCTGGAGATCGCCTAAATTTGGTCTGTAAAACAACTCAATCTGCGTTAAAACCGGTCAAAATCTGGGATAAGATCGTTGGATGTTTTTTCCAGCCTCTGATTTAGCCCCCCATTGCAAATTCTTGGCTATGCGCCTGCCAGGATCTCATATCTTCACTTATCAATAAATTTCTGCAATTGCCTAATCCTCCAGTCCTACACAACAGCAAAACGCGAGTGGACCTTTCACCCTAAATACGAACAGCTCGATTGTAAATGCACCCTAACTTACTAACTCTACTCATGACTTCAGGAAAACTGTCGATTCGTTTGCATTTTATTGGTGTTAAAATGGTAAGGTTAACTTATGGTGTTGCAGGCTTACTATTCGGTAGAGCTTTGGTTCCTAGTCCTGATTAAGAAGTTGATGTAAGCAAACACAAATCTTATCCTACTGTTTTATCGCTTGTGTCATGTCCAGCAGCTTACAGGTACCTGATTAGAAAAAATGCAATCATTTTCAAAAGCACATGAGCGCAGTCAATCGTGGAACTTAAAGAAAGAAAGGACCAAGGGAGAATAGCCTGACTACGCGTTTACGAATGATTGCCTGTAAATGCCCTCAGTCAAAGTGCAGTCAACACTGCGGCTCAAATTTCAAAACTACTTTGTACTTTTATCAAATAATAAGTACTTAAGTAGCGTTACTTCAGACTAAAAGTACTTAAGTAAAAGTAAAAGTAGTTAAAAAAACTACTCAAAAACGTACTCGTTACCGAAAAAAACTACTTAAGTAATCTACTCAAGTAAAAGTATTTCGTAACTTTACACCACTGGTAGTTTGTTCAATGAGCATTTTCCCTAGCTATTTTTTAAAAGTATTTTGTGCGTAACAACTGGCGAGGTGGAGGTGAATCGTTATTTAAAATTGGTACAATAGATGGTTACGCTTACTAAACATGTTATTCCCGGGCCGGATTTACATTGCGCAAAACCCCTGGCACTTAGGAGATTTTTGCAACATCTTCCTGCCAAGTATAAATGAAGATCAAAAAAAGTCCTACTGTCTGAGGGCAGGGCCCTGGCACTGAGCCATATGGCAAATACGGCACTGGTTATTGTATTAAGCTCATAAAAAGTTTAGATGAGGGCCTGAGGTAGCAACTTTTAGGACAAAACTTTTGATTTCACCCTGATTATACGTTTAAATTGGTAGGAAAAAAAATTGAATTAAGGGGGTACGCCCGGCACCCTGGTCGTCAATATTATTTGTTGTTAATTACTGTTGTATGCGTGTACTGATGTACGCAAAGATGCTAAAAGAAACTGAAAATGAAGAAACAAGGCTTTTTTGACAAATTTTTGTCATTGGTAGCATTTTGATTAAGGGGGCCTGGGTCCCCTCGGCGTCCTCCCTAGCTACGCCAATAATTTTGAGACAAAATTGCTCCCCTAATAAGTTCGTTCATCAAAAAAACATTTAAAGCAAAATTAAAATAACTTTTTTCCAAAACGAGGAGGACTCGAGTCAAGTCACTTGACAGTTTTTTGAAACGTCCAAGAATTGCATGGCATTATTATGACGTGGACATGTGGTCCTTATTATTATTGCTTACTTTTGTACGCGTAAATCCTAAATTAAACAAAACTGCAATTCCGGACAGGGACAACATGCTGGTTATGCTCTCTTTATATTTATCATTGGTAGTATTTCAATTGGGGGGTTTGCATTACCGCCTGTGTTATAGCATCAAGTTCATAATAACGTTAAACAAGGGCCTGGTGTTGCAACTTTTAGGTCAAAACTTTTAGATTTCTTACAGCTAGGTTTTGGATATAAATTGTTTAAAATTTGAATTAAGAGGCCACTAGCCCGGGAACCTTGGTCGTCAGTCAGTGGATCTGGGGCTCCCTGGTTGCCAGTTAAAGGTCTCGGGGCCCCTTGGTTGTCGGTTAGAAGCCCCGGGCCCCCTGGTTGTTAATTAGGGGCCCTGGGGCTCTCTGGTCGTGAGTTAGGGGCCCTGGGGCCCCCTGGTCGTCAGTTAGGGACTCTGGGGCCACAACCAACAATCAGGGGCCCCCTGGTTGCCGGTTAGGGGCCCCGAAGCCCCCTGGTTGTTGGTTGGGGGCCCCAGGGCCCCTTAGTTGTTTGTAAGGGCCCCCTGGTGGTTGGTTAGGGGCCCCGGGACTCCCTTGTTGTCATTAATATTATTGTTAATTACTGTTATGTGCGTAATTAGCGTAAAAAAACTGCTACTAAACAACGCTAGGCTATGTTGTCATAATTTTTTGTCGTTAGTGGTATTTTGATTGGGGGGGGGGGGGGGGGCCGGGCTCCCTGGGCCCCCCTCCTGGCTCTACTTATGAGCTGTGCGATTTTAGCCGTTCTTGGGCTTGCATGCGTTTTACGCTGATTTTAGAGGACGTCGAACTTGTTCTCGATTTACTGGTTACCCTAGTGATGGTTAACGAGTAATCATGAACCTCTTCATAAAAATCATTTTCAATATGCGCATTAGCAGCTTGGTTATTGTCGTAGGGGACAGTTTTAGTTTCGCTATCTACCCCGGAAGTTTGAAGAACATCACGAAGCCATTGTTTAACGCGTTCGTTAAAGTTTTGTTTACTTTGTGCTAACGCAAACGTAGTAATGGTTGCAAATTCGTCATTAGCGTTTTTAACCATTTCAATTAGTTTAGAACTATTGTCATTAACTTCGCGCATAACCTTTTCCAATTGTTCGAAATTTGAATTGCGCAAGCTTTTTCAGCGGCCAAATAATTTGCAGCAAGTACAGAATGTAATTTCTCAATTTCTTGATCTAGCCCCCATTTATCAAGACAGGGTTCAGGAATTTCTGACTCTAGCATGGTTAGTGGGCCAAATAATCGCAACAAATCTAGCACACACAAAAAGTTAATTAATTTAAGCATAGAACAATTCGTATACAGTAGATAGGTTGATGCTCGCTCGAACCTATTGCGAGCACTTTGAAGAATATTTTTCCCGCTCGGAAAGAAAAAATATAAATTTGAACGCTAACAAAAACAACGATCACAGTTGATCAAAAAATCACTAAAAAGTGATAGTTTACATGTACAAATTTTAACTAACCAGATTGTCTTTTTCTCACGAAGGCTTGCATGAACAAAAACAAGTTGTTGATGTTTAGTTGAATGCTGCTTGTGCTTGACGGACCAAATGCGAATAGAATTCGCCGTTGATTACTTGAAAAAGACAACGCAAGAACTCAGCGTTGCAGTCGACAGAATTGCTTGTGAGATTGGAAAACCAGAGACCTTTTAAATGTAGGAGCCAAAAGAAGCCAAATTAAGCTTTGCTCCAGCCAGTGAGAGTGAGCACACTGAACTTCCAATTTAATGTTGAGAAACTTCCTCCAGCCAATGGAAAGAAATTAACTTGAAACTTTTTTCAGCCAATGAGAACAAATTTATTTTGAAATTTCATGTAACGAACTCCAATAAAACTAAGCTTGCCTGAGGTTCTTGTAGGACGCGTGTTGCCATGGATCAAATTCTCCTTTACTCAAAACAAAAAATGAAACAAATTAATAACTATACACGGCACAGCACGATTTTAAAATAAATTTGAAAACCGGCGAGCTAAAGAAAAATAACTAATAAAGCCCAGCTGGCTTAACCAAAAATAAACGTTAACAAAATGTACCAAACATAGGTAACGTCATTTTAAGCGTCTGACCATCAGGTCATGAAAAAGAAGAATGATTTGAAGAACGCTTGCCATCACAGTCAAGAATCGCAAAGCTTGCCTTCTTCATGCACTGCGCATAAAGAGGAAACAAGCTCAATTATATGCAAATTCAAACACTTACAAATTCCAGCGATTTGTAACAAGTTTCGAGGTAAATTACAACAGCTGCAAGAATGCCTAGTAGACTGCACTCTTCGAGTAAAGGGAAACAAATCAAAAATTGAAATGCAATACAGCAAATCAGGATTTAATGCTATGACGTAACAATTTACTTCCTACTGGTCTGTTTCACACGTTACCGCGATCATCAGGGAGTAGATCTAAACAAAATAATAATTAATAACCAGGGGTCGAAATTAATCTTTTTGACAACTTGCCCGTCGGGCAAGTGATATGTAATGTCTACTTGCCCGAGGAAATTTCTACTTGCCAAAAAAATAATAATAAACGCAATAAATTTTGAGGCTGTTTATTGTTGAAAACAATTTTGTAAAATGGACTGCTTGGCAAAAAACACTGAATTTGCATAACACGTCTATACTAATTCGAGAATTAAAAGTTTTTGTGCGCGATTGTTGTGGTAAGGTGACGAATAATTAGCTTTCTCCAAGTGCATTGTGCAAAAATTGATCTTTTGATTGTAATGCATTTTCAATCGCGAATATTTTGGAAACTACATTAGCTAGAAAGCCGAAATTTTTTGCAAAACTTGTAGGAGCTAAAATATCTTCAAAATAATCATAACATCAAAATGCAAAATTCTTGACGTTGTCTTCATGCAAAGCAGCGCAAGGTATAGTTGTACTTGTGACATCATATTTGAAACAGAGGAACGTAGCAAGCGTGAAAATTTTTTCTCAGAAAACGTAGCACTTTGTGCCAAAAAGTTGCAAAGCAAATTTTCGAAAATTCACGTGCGATTAAACAAAGTGCTCACTGTGATGATTGCAAAACTGTGCTAAAAATAAAACAAGGAACAGCTTTCTCTACTTAAATTTTATTTTATTGCCACAAAAGCGGACTTAAATCGCATCTCTAAATAATCTTGCTTGATGTTGTTTGATACGCTGTATTTTGTTAGCTTGCCCGTTGGGCAAGTTAAGTCGAAAAATAACTTGTCCGAGGCGATTTTAGCTTGCCTCGGGCAACCGGGCAAGCTTTAATTTCGAACTCTTTTTAGGAACAAATGGTTAAAAAACATAAAATGGTACTCACCAGCAACGAAACAATCTATTATTTCATCTCAACCCACCTTTCTTACCAACCTTGTGACGAATTGGCAATGTGGCGACAACGAGCATTCACACCCAGAAAAAGAAAACGATGCTCGCTCTCCCCACACAACCATACGTCCTACCTCTACGCTGACAAACCCAAAATGAAATTACAGTACAAACAAATGTAATGAAATGTTTTTGAATGGTTGTTCCAGCAAAAGTGCGGAATTATTATAGATATACTGATTATATAATGGTTGTGACATAATATGAAAAAGTGAAAATTTTAGCAGTTACAACGAAGTAATATAATAATACACATCGGAATGAACAAAAAGAGGAAAGTGGATTGGATGGAATAAATAAATCAAATCAATCCAAAGTAGAATACGGTCAAAATCTATCCATAAATGCCAGTTGCAGTAATGAAAAATAAAGACATGACAATGCAATAAAAGATAATCAAAAATGGAAGTTAGGTTTACGACCTTTTGAAATTGCGCAATTTGTTTTTATTTTTATGTCAACATTTCGATAGGATTTCTGATCGCTTATTGAGGATTGTTACTTTGTCTGACTTAAGGATCGCGATTTGCTCTTCTAGGCACAAATTGAAGCGTCCGCTACCACATGTGTAGGAACGTGCTGATGCATAGATATTCCATTTTATGTCGAATTTATTGTTATGAATGAGGTAGTTCCAATAGTATGTCGACAATTCGGTTGCATTTGATTTATTTCTATTCCGGAATGAGTGGATGCGGTTGTTAAATCTGACTTTAAAGGTTGTTTCGCAGCTTCCTATATAGTTCATGATTTTGCTCTTGTTGGCTTTCGTTTTCCGAGATCCAGTAGTGTTGGTAGCATTAGCTGCAGTTTGTGAGAGTTGCCGTGTTGCTACATTGTTTGCCGGCTGTTTTATGGAAATGTCAGCAGCAGATGAAGGGGGTGGGGTTCTTGTGGCGTCATTGTTGCCGTATCGACGATAGATTTTACGTAACTTCTAGGAGCGTACGCAGGATTTTAAAAAGGGGGGGCAGGAACCTCAGAAAATTTGAGAAGAACAACAATCAGAATCAACATTGTTTTACCCAAAATCAGTTCGATTTTCCTGTACAAAATTAGGTGGAGACCAAAAAAAAGGTCTTCACTCAAATATAGTTCGATTTTTTGCCCAACGTTAGGTGAAGACCAAAAAAAAAGGTCTTGACTCAAATTTAGTCCGATTTTTTGCCCAAAATTAGGTGAAGACCAAAAAAGAAAAAAAAAAGGTCTTCACTCAAATTTAGTTCGATTATTTTCCCAAAATTGGGTGCGGGCCAAAAACAAAAATCTTCGCCTACCATTTGTGTGCTCAAAGCTTCTGCCCAACTGACAAAGGGGGGGGGCATGTCGCAATTTTGGAAACTATTCTATGCGAATTATACTATCCTGGCGACTCAAAGGGAGACCATGGCCCAATGGCCCCCTCCTAAATACGCCCATGGTAACATCGCCTAATCATTCGACAGATGGACGTGTCGCGGCAATTAAATGTTTTTTTCTCGGTTGCAACGTTTTCTTCCAAGATCCTTTTGTTGTGGTTCGATATTAGCTTTTCATGTTTGACATGCAGCTATAGCTTATTTTGAAGTTGCTTCTGTTGTAAATTGTTTGGAGCTTGTGGCTGGGACTGCCAAAATGTTCGTCAATCAATCCCAAGAACTCTTTGCCGATGTTTGTGCGTACGTGCTGGCTGAAACAATGAATTGTTTTGTATTGTTTAATTATAATAAATAATAAATTGATAATGGATAAATAATGTATAGTTTAATCGAATTGTTTCGTTCGTTAGAAAGGTAAATTGAGATGAAATAATGGATTGTTTCGTCGTGGGGGAGTACCATTTTATTTTTTCTAACCATTTGTTATTATTTTGTTTAGATCAGTGGTTCTCAACCTTTTTTCACACGTGGCCCATTTTTATAACCCAAATAATCTGTGGCCCACTAGCTTATCTCTTACACAAAGTACAACATTTCAAAGCAGAAAATGTATTCTTTGCAGAATATGTATTCTTAGCAAAATATTTATTCGAAATATGCATCAATGCGAAACTTGCTGCTGAAATTTGTCCACCAGTGCTTCAACTCTTGGAGACGTCGAAGAGAGAGCACATCGCATATTGTCTTCAGCATCGAGACGGTTACAAACTTTTGTCTTAATGTGCAGCAAAGTAGAAATCTTGACTCACATAAATAAGTAATGCTAAACGACAGAAGTACCCAAAACTTACAGATTGATAAATTGTCAAACATATTTTTACAAGCAGAGTCATTTCTGAGATCAATGAGTTCACCTTGTAAATCCTCCCGAAACTTTTCTACTGGGATTGAAAACGGCTTTCTCACAAGCTCCAGATTGGCATTAGATATTTCAGGAAAGTACCTCAAAAATTCTTTTTTGAGATCGGTGAGATGGGCAAGGATTTCAGATGATAAATTTGGATTCAAATTACCATCAACCACAGATGTAAGTGCCTTGAACATTGCAAAATTACCTTCTCGACTTTTTGTTGCCAATTATCAAGTTTTTGAATAAAGACATTTAAGGCATCCATAAAGTCAAGTACAGTTGTGTTCTTTCTTTGCATTTTGAGATTCAAGCAATTTAGTTGACTAAAAATATCTACCAAATGTGACAAATGAAATACGAAGGTATTATCCTTAAAAAAGGATTCCAATTCGTACTTTCCTTGCCTATTCAAAAATTTTCCACTCTTCTCGCAACTGAAAAACTGTTGCTGAAACATTTCCCTTGGACAACCAACGGACACAGGGATAGTAAAGTAAACTCAAGTGTTAAGCATTCATTTCATATCATAACTTTCTGAAAAAACGTGTGTTTAATGCATCATTCTTTACAAAGTTAACCGTTTTGATAGCTTTGTTAAGTACAGAGGTGGGCAGTAACTAGTTACTATAGTAACTAAGTACTGTAACTAGTTACTTTTTAGTAACTGTAACTTAGTTACTTTTTCAAAAAAGTAACGAAAGTGGGAACTAGTAACAATTTGGAGACATTAAAAAGTTACTAGTTACAGTTACTTTTGGTTTTGGTCCTTTTAAAAAAAATTCCTTAATCGTTAGATTTTGGTTAAATGAAACACTTCTATGTAATCCCTGTTGGCGCTACGGATTACGGATTTTTGATTGTGCACTAAAGTGCTAACAGGAGCTATTGTGGGACGTGCTAACAGGTGCTATTGTGCTCTAACGGGGCAAACAGCCTTAGCGGTGAAAGCGACAATGATGTTGAGTCCGTTAATAACGATGAAGTTATTGGTTGTTTTTTCAATAATCTGAACCAAAAAAAGATGATGCTGCAAAACGGATAGAAGTACCAACGAAAATGACAAATAATAATTCCTTTGCTGATGCAGCGATAAAGAAACAGTTCGTCCACTACAATACTTTTTTGTCCTCGAGCGCTGCAGTTGAAAGGTTTTTTAGCAATGCTGGGCACCGCAAATTCGCACTCTATTCTGCAACCGCAAATTCCGTAAAATAGCAATAGGTGGTCCGCAACCACAAATCCACAAATTTGCGGTACGTTTGCGGCAATTTTTTGCACTTCCCCAACCGCAAATGACTTTTTACTTCCGCAAACTTGAACCGCAAACGTTGCTGTTATTTTTTCCTGGTTTGATAAATAGAGGTGAGGTGCAGCAATATAACAATGCTTCATATTTTCCGTGTAGGCTACAAACCTGTAATGATCATCAGTACGTTTTCTTCGGTTTATTCAATATCCTGTTTTTGTAAGTTATAATATACATGTAAGCAGCAGTGCCGAGTGGAAATGTACGCAGGTTTGTTTAAGCAAAACTGCAACCGGAGTTGGATTACGGCTGCGACTCAAGTGGCTGGAGTAGAGACTTGGAAGAGAGTAACCTTTCCTGCCAGTCACTTTCGTCGCTTGTTCTAACTTCTAACTACAGTATGTTCGTTGATTTGAAAATCCTGAGTTGATTACATACTTGTACAGTACATGTACTTGTCATACAGGACAAAAAGAGATGCACAAATCTTTATTGAGTCGCGAAAAAGCAAAAACTCGAGACGCACGAACTTGCATTTTTGCGTTTTTTGAAAATGATACTTTACAGCAGTGCTGGGCACCGCAAATTCGCACTCTATTTTGCAACCGCAAACTCCGCAAAATATCAATGGTTGGATCGCAAATCCGCAAGTTTGTGGTACGTTTGCGGTAATTTTTTGCACTTCCCCAACCGCAAATGACTTTTTACTTCCGCAAACTTGAACCGCAAACGTTGCTGTTATTTTTTCCTGGTTTGATAAATAGAGGTGAGGTGCAGCAGTATAACAATGCTTCATATTTTCCGTGTAGGCTACACACCTGTAATAAACTTCAAAAGTTTTCTTCGGTTTATTTAATATCCTGTTTTTGTAAGTTATAATATACTGTACGTGTCAGCAGCATGGCCAGTGGAAATGTACGCAGGTTTGTTTAAGCAAAACTGCAACCGGAGTGGGATTACGGCTGCAACCCAGGTGGCTGGAGTAGAAACTTGGAAGAGAGTAACCTTTCCTGCCAGTCACTTTCGTCGCTTGTTCTAACTTCTAACTACAGTATGTTCGTTGATTTGAAAATCCTGAGTTGATTACATACTTGTACAGTACATCTACTTGTCATACAGGACAAACAGAAATACACAAATCTTTATTGCGTTGCGGTAAATAAAAACTCGAGACGCACGAACTTGCATTTTTGAAAATGATACGTTACAGGCTTATAGGCTACTATTTACTGCTTGAGTGACGGATTGAGGGGAAGCGGTTTGTTTCAATGTCACTTCCTGCTCCCTGCATCACGTATTGCAATTTGCAGATCTCGATTAAATTAACTTAGTTTAAACATGTTAATTGCAGTTAACGGTTCCTTTTTGCTACTCTCCTGGTGCAAAAAATTTTTTAATTGTTTTGAAAGGCCTTCATACAAAGCAAAACTTTTGCCAAGATGAAAATGTGCTACGTGTAAGAAGAACAAGCCAAAAGTTCGGTTTCTTTGTTTGTTTTATTTCAGTTGCAATACAGTCCTGATTAAGGATTACATGAAATTCTAACGCTTGAACTTCTAGTCGAACTTTGAATAAGAGCAGTCTTTTAAAAGCTTTTAAATTGCCTACAATATAATTACGATGCAGAAACTAGCGTACCTATGAGGAAGGCCACTGTGCCATGGCCTTCCACTCAGACCCTAAGAATGAAACCAAGATAAAGCAAAACCAAGCAGTTTTAAAAGGATGCACGTCATTACAGCGTAAATGCAAAAATAAATCCATCATTATTTTGATTTGTCTTTTTCTTTCAAAAATGACCTAGCCTTTTAATTCCGTAATGTTTTTGAAGCATTTTCATTTTACGATTTCATTCTTCTAGTAAGACTCGTAAAAGCATTATACTAGAACTTGCTTTCAGAATGCACGAAAACCCGTATTTTTAGTGTAATTTTGCAATTTTTTTCCGAAGCATGCCCCCGAACCACCCTGCAATGGTCTTGCCTTTGGCACTCTCCATAATATTGATTTGTAATGTCACAGTGCGACTAAATTTAAGGCCTCTCATGGAAACTTTTAGCGTACGCCACTCGATGCAGATAATAATTTTGTTTGAAAACTCGCTCTCATTCAAAATTTTATGTTTCTCTTTGGGGCTGAGCAGTCAGCACTCAGCATCTGAAGTAATTGCAAAAATAGAAAATTTGAGTTTAAAGTCTTGGTTATCGGTATGTTACGAAAGTTCAACTAATAGTCACTGTTAAATCAGAAATTTGTTTTGATAGTGGCCAGTTTGTTGGTGGAGCCGAAAATCTATAAGATCAATTTGCCGTAGTAATTTACCCGCCAAAACGTTTGTCAGTATGATTAACTTTGCTCGTGAATCTTGAACAAGTTTTGAAGTAAAGCCACCAACTGTTCAGAATTTATGCAATTTCTTAAATAAAAAACAGGCTAAGCATTTTGACGCATCATTTGCACAATACAAAAACTTCGGAAAATCAAAAATGCATAGTGCTGTATTATGTAAACACCAAATATCACAAAATTATTTAGGATACAGAAATTTTTTCCAGGATTCTAAATCGGGCAGTAATATTAATTTCCAAAAATCGTTGGAAATTTCTTGAGCAGCAACATATTAAGTCTAAAGCATGCCTTCCAAAAAGACGATCAACGAAACAAAAAGACTAAAAAGATAAAACTAAGATTGAAAATGTTGGTAGGCCTGCAGCCTATTTATTTACTAAACGTGCTGGGCATGTCATTAAAGTCGTCTGCGCAACCCTTTGCCACTTTAAGTTAAGTTTTCCTTCACAAAAACAAGCAGTTGGGAATTTCTTGACCTTAAACCAATTCATTTTTGTGTAAGAATAGCAGCACCTCTGGAAAATAATGGTTTCACAGCAGAGGAACTTGGTGAGAGGGTGTTCTACTTTAAAAATACATCTACTCAAATCTGTCTATACACTGAATCATAAAAACGTATTTTTTCGGAAATTGCAGAAACGATCCCAGTGATGTTGTTGATTTGTGGATTTGCAGTAGATTTCAATTATTATTTTACCGCAAATCCACATGTGTTTGCTGTAAGAAATCGGTTCGCAAATCCGCAAACCTAAACCTTGAGTCTGCAATTTTCGGATTTGCAAACTTGTGGACCGGTTTGCAGAAGTGCCCAGCACTGCTTTTCAGCATGGGCAAAGACATTCTGAAACCCAAACGTTTTGGTCTCAGCGATAGACATTTTGAGATGCTGCTTGCTTTCTTGAAAGGCAATTAAATAAAGTGCATCAGTGTGTTACGTTGTATATTTTTGTTGTAACAACAGCAACAGTAGCCATAAGCAGCTTGTGCAGAGGCACCACATGGAAATTAGAAATCAATAGAGAAAGAAATCGGCTAATACCGGCGCCAAAGTACAAAATCAGCGTTTTCGATACTTAACTTGATACCGGTTAATAGGTTTATTAAAAGTAACCGTAACTGTAACTCAAACTAGTTACTTTTGAAAATGGTAACTGTAACTTAGTTACTTTTTTGCCATGTAACTGTAAATCAGTTACTTTTATAAAGTAACTTGCCCACCACGGGTTAAGTACATCTTGAAGAGATGCGGGAAGAGTCTTTGATGCCAATGCTTGTTTGTGTATCATGCAATGCATTGAAACAGCATCAGGTGAAGGATTTCGAACCAACGTTTGTAAACCACTTCTCGCTCCTAGCATTGCAGGAGCACCGTCATTGCAAACACCGCCTAAATTTTTCCACTTAAGTTCCGCTTGGTCAAAAAACATTGCCAAAGTTTGCATCGCATCAACAGCTTTTGTGGTGCTTTCCAACGCAGAACAAAACAACGCATTATCTTTCATATCATTTCTGTGAAATATCTGCAGAACACCAAGAGCTGGGAGCAAGAAGTAACATCTGTAGTTTCATCGAGTTGAATTGAAAATAGTCCAAATGGAGAATTTTTTGTTTCTGAAATCACTTGCTCTTCGATATTAACAGACAAATCAGGAATTCTTCGCTTCACAGTATTGTTTGAAAAAGATATTTTTGTAGTTTTTATTTCACTTTCAGGACCAAGTACGATTCTAGCCATTTCTGTAGCATAAGGTTTAATAAGAGTTTCGCCAATTATATAAGATTTACATTCCTTTGCAATCATAAAACTGACTACATATGATGCTTCAACGAGGCTCTGAGAATGTTGTTGAAAATAGCCTTCTGCATCCAAGCGCTGGCGCTTCAAACTCTTCTTTTCGCTTGAAAAAATTCAAATCTTTATCTTTGTCGTCTACATGAACTTTTTCGGGATGAAGTTTCAATTTAGATGGCCTCAATGAATGCTAACCAAGAACTTTATTACATAAAACATACTGGCCTTTTTCTTGTCTGCCATGAATAATTGACGTAAATTGAAATTGAATGTAACTGCTGTGAAACTTTTGTTTTGACATTTTGACTAACTCTTAAACAAGATTTTAAAATCTAGTAAAATGATAATACAAATAAAGTATCAGACCACACTCAAAAAATTGAAAGATACTTTCCCATATAGCCTGTTTTCTGCGTTAACTTATCAGGAAGAATCTGTACAACTATCCAATTAACCCTATTCGGCCCAGGGGGGGATCGATTAGCTCCCCCCCTTCACTTATTTTGAAATTTTGTTATGAAGCAGTCAAGCCACAATAATCAAATTTCTTGACTTTTCCTAAAATTTACTGCTTCAACTTTCATTTGTAAAACCATTGTCGTATGACAACTAGATTCGGAGTTATTAAACGTTTCTCAAGGTCGACCCTGCGTTTCTGGCAAAATTTTCAAAAAATTAATTTAATCCTGTTAGTCCCAATTGTTCTGTCGTAATTAATAATTTTACGCTTTTTCGAACGTAAATCCAGTGACCACTTGAACGGCTTTTGTTTCTACTAATGTTCTAAAAGAGCTGTGACAATAGATTTTCATTTACTAGTTTGCCTGAGGCATTATAATTTTCTTTATGATTTCAAAAGCTAGCAGCTGAATTTCCGTGATAATTTTGTATAGTTTTACCGAATTTCAAACTAAGCTTTATTTTTAGCATTTCGCTAATAAGTAAGAATTGCGATTTAGCAAAATAAACGTATTTATTGATAAAAGAATTAGAGGCCAACATAAGCGCAAATCCTTTTGTTTTTTGCCTGTATTTTTTTTTCACGTTGCTGATATACGAGTAGTACAGTAGTCAAAAGTGTCCATAAGTTATCAAGTGTGTGGCATGTAGCATGAATTTCGGTAGTCTTTACGTGGGAAATTTTTTTTTGGTGACTAAAAAAAGAAAAATGACGCAAATTTTAAATAAATTTTTAGTTTCTGCTAAGTGGCAGTATCAGTAGAAAGATGTTCATTTCATTTTTCACAAAAACATACGCATAATTTTGACTGCCTAAAGTTTTTTCATGAAGTTCAAGTGATAACATCCAAAACAAAAATTTGCCCGAGTGTCTTTGCGCATGACGTAGCAGCACACTGATAACTTCATTGTGCGCATACGCTTTGTTTTCACCAAATTGCAACATTTCATACGAGTATGTCTTTGCGATATTCAATAACATTGCAAGAAGTAGAGAGTTTTTGATAATACTTGTTTCGGAATCATTATTTTCAATTTTTACCTTTTTTGTTATTCAAGGTTATTATTACTAAAATCTTTGTGTAAAAAATGCTTTTCGAAGCAATACCCAATAACTAGTGTAAAATGTTACCAATTTTTTTATAAAATTCCCATCAAACTAAACAATAATTATTGAGTATATACAATGTACGTTGTAAAATGTACCATTTCATGTGGTATATTCTACTTGCTACCGCATTTGTTTTCGTATTAGAGGCTACTACAAGCCTACAGCATGACATACTGTGGCAGATATTACTGAGTTTCATATTGATTTCTAATTAGTGGTCTATAATGATTGGTGGCAACCGTGGCATGCTGAATTTGAAAAATTTATGTTGTTTCGTTACTTCTCAATTTTCGGTTTTATGTGTTTACATTCACAACCAACAAAAAATATGTTTGTAGATATAAAATATAAAAACGGAAAGCAAATTCTCTACTAGCAGACTTTGCATGTAACAATCCGATTAGCTGACCGTTTAGTAAATGAATTTATTCTGATTTTTTTTGTGATCATAAATAAGATATCTAAATTCACTGATGTCGTTAGCAAATTTTTTAATGCTTCTAATTTGCTGCAACTGTCTAACAGCTTTATCGCATACAAAAAATATTGTTGGTTCTGGATATGAGGACCAGGGGCGTATTTAGGGGGGACATGGTGCCATGGCCACTCCCTTTGGGTCGTCAGTGTAGTATAATTAGCATAGAATAGTATGCAAAATTGCGGCATGCCCCCCTATTTGTAATTTGAGCAGAAAGTTTGAGCACAAAAACGGACAAAATCTGACTAATAACCTTTTTTTTTCTATCTTCACCTAATTTTGGACAGGAAAACGGACTGATTCTGAGTGGAGAAATTTTTTTTTTGGTCTTCATTATTCTCAAATTTCCTGGCACCATAGGCGTAGCCAGGGGGGGGGGGGGCCCGGGCCCCCCCAATCAAAATACCACTAACGACAAAAAGTTATGACAACATAGCCTGGCGATGTTTAGTTGCAGTTTTTTTTCAGTAATTACGCACATAACAGTAATTAACAATAATATTAATGACAACAAGTGAGTCCCAGGCCCCCAACTAACAACCAGGGGGCCCTTACTAACTACTAGGGGGCCCTGGAATCCTTAACCGACAACCATGGGGTCCGGGACCCCTAACTGAAAACCAAGGGGCCCATAATTGACGACCAGGGGCCCCAGGGCCCCTAACTAACAACCAGGGGGCCCTTACTAACAACTAGGGGGCCCTGGAATCCTTAACCGACAACCATGGGGTCCGGGACCCCTAACTGAAAACCAAGGGGCCCATAATTGACGACCAGGGGCCCCAGGGCCCCTAACTAACAACCAAGGAACCCTAACCAACAACCAGGGAGCCCCTCAACTGACAACCAGGGGGGCCCAGGCCCCTAACCGACAACCAGGGGGCCCCAGGGCTCCTAACCAACAACCAGGGGGCCCTGGAGTGCCTAACTGACGACCAGGGGGCCCCGGGGCCCCTAACTCACAACCAGGGAGCCCCAGGGCCCTAACTAAAAACCAGGGGACCCCTAACCAACAACCAGGGGGCCAAGAGCCCCCTAACCGACAACGAAGGGCCCCGGGGCCCTCCTAATTGACGACCAGGGGGCCCCTGACCAACAACCAAGGGGTCCTGGAGTCCCTAACTGACAACCAGGGGGCCCCGGGGCCCCTAACTCACGACCAGGGAGCCCCAGGGCCACTAATTAACAACCAGAGGGCCTGGGCTCCTAATCGACAAGCAAGGGGCTACGGGGCCTCTAACTGGCAACCAGGGAGCCCAAGGGCCCCTGACTGACGACCAAGGTTCCCGGGCCAGGGGCCACTTAATGCAAATTTTTAACAATTTCAATGCAAAACCTGTGAGAAATCTAAGAGTTTTGACCTGAAAGTTGCCACCCAAGGCCCTCGTTTAACGTTATTATAAACTTAATTATATACTGCTAAAGTATTGCAGGAGGCAATGTTCGTTACTTCCCCCTATAGACCAAATCACTTACAATTAAAATTTTACATCATAATGCAAGATTCTAAGCGTGTTTTGGGATTTAATTGCAAAAAGAGGATTGAACAACTAAATTTTTTCGATTGGCTTTGAAATGTTAAAAATCTAGTTTTTTGAAATGGCTCTGAACTCGCGCAAAATGTGATCCAATGGGATTTAAATAGTTTTTTTTTCCAAAAACTTATAAAAATCGCCCAGCGGCTGGGGGCTTTGCCCTCAGACCCCCATAGCCATCGGTGGCTGGGGGCTCTGCCCCCAGACCCCCGTCTGTGATACGTTTGAGTACACTAGCTTACTCAACACGTCTTCCAAGTTAGACTTTTACACTTTTCAACAATTAGTTTTCGCCCTATCCCTTTACCAAAATCCTGGCAAAGTGCTATCAGGCTACGGCTTCAGATCTTCCATTCTGCGATATCTTTGCCCCACAAAAAGTTCCTTTTTCGAAAATTTCTGATGACGTCATTGCGTGTGATTTGTGGTTTGGGCCCCCCCAATCAAAAATCCTGGCTACGCCTATGCCTGGCACCCTCCTCTTTGAAAATTCTGTGTACGCTAGTGGTGAGGACAATAAGAGTAGAATAGCATTGAAGATTTTGATCAAAGATGAGAACTGGCAAATAAATTTCTAGCCTTGGGATTATACTATCTTTTTTAATGTTTTTTTCTACACTTATTCAGCACTAATCCCAGTAACAACCAAAGTTTGAACCAATTTGTTATGAGCCATCTCTGAAATAAAATCTGAAAGATCATCAAGACAAAATCGTTACGTTTGAGAATTAGACATTCTTTGTAGAATGATACGAATTGTGATAAAAAGAATGGTACTTCGATCAGTACAACCATTAATTGTAATTACAGTGTTGGAAACAATTGTAATTTTTGTTTTTTAGTTCTGAAATCATTTGTGATAATACACTAGAAGGTAAGCCAATTGGGTACTGTATAAGCTTTTAGAAAATCTTATGACGAGCAATGATCAAATTAATTTAGGTTTTCTTATATAAACGTCATAAAAACTGCAGAATTTTAAAATTTTTGAGAAAAAATTACTCTCCAATATTAAACAACGTAATCTTTCACAACGTAAGCAATAAAAAAAAATTATTCGGACGCCAAAACCTATTACAGTACTCCAAATTATCCAAACTATTATTCTAAAAATTAACCAAGAATCCGACTACCAAGTTAGACTAATTTCTTTTTTTTTCTTGTAATTCAAAAGTCCGTGAAAAATCGTACAAAAAATAGTTTGAAAAAATCAACAGTTACTACACTCCGTGCAACACATTTTGAAAGTTTTTTTCGTAAGTTTGAAGTAACTGCATTTTTATTTACCAAGTTGTATACAGACAGCGAAAAAATCGTACTTTTTTTTAGAAAAGGCTGCCGTTTGCCCACCTGTCTACCACACGCGGTGAAAGCTTCACACTGCCCTTTTTATTGCTAATATTTAGCCGGGAAGCTGGATGTAAATACAAACTTTTTTCAAATTTTGGTTGGACCAGAGCGGCAATCGAACTCAAATCTACTGTATCAGCAGCAGACGCTTATCAACTCGACTAATGATAAAAATGTTGTTATAAAAAAATTTTATGACAGTGTTGTTATATACAGAATGCTATGCTTCACTTTTGGTTAGGTTTAGCATTGCCAGATATATCATTATGAGAATGAAACCCAAAGTATAAGTTTTCCAAGTGAAAACTCTTGCTATATTATATTAGACTGCGAATCTTCAGCTTACCAAAAATTACATCAAAATTCAACCAATTTTATTGACGTTTGTTACAGCTATGTTATTTACATTTACACACAAAATGTAAATGAGAAAAATTAGTGGTTTGATGCTTGTTCTTTTATAAACTTTTGTACAAAAAATACCATATTTTGTAATGTTTAGCAAAAGGAGCTACAAGAGTAACAAATATTCAGCTTGCAATTAATCCAGCAACAAACTAATGTTTTAGATATTTTAGCTCAATAAAAATAATCTTTTAATTTAATCCGTAATTATCTCGGAGTTACTGAATAAAATTCCAGCTGCGATGCCGCGTCACGCTTATTAACATTGTGCAGATAAAAAGCGAACTGATCGCTTCTGATAGTCCTTGACTTATGTTCAAATTAATTGAAGATCAAGGTTGCAAACATAATGACAAAAAGTTTCGACTTTTTGTCAGAAAATTGAGCTTCTCGAGAAGCAAAAACGGATTTTTTATCTTTTGTAGTTCGGGAGTTATTAACGTTTGAATTTGTTGTGTCGAATCGATCCCGCCCTGGGACATTAATCAAAAAATTTTGCCTGGTCCGAATAGGGTTAAGATTGAAATCGTAACCAAAGCAAAGGCGCCACATTCACGCAAAAAAAGGAAATTAATTGCATGAGAAATATATAAAAGAAAATGGCATTTCTCGCACGTGGTTTTGATTGTTATCTGACGTAGGGCAACGTCCAGGGGCTTCGCCAGCTAAGTGAGATCGGGGGGACAAAGCTGAAAACCGGGGGGGGGGCAAAGTTTTGACGGTAAATTTTTGCATTATTTTAAGAGTTACGTAGACTGTTTGTGTAAATTTTGTTTTGTAAATTTTATTTTGTTTATTGTTGTAAATAAAGCGGGGTTGTAAATTTTGTTTCACCTTTGAGTAATACAGCTATTTGGCGTTGATTAAGTTCGTAAAACCATTTTCAGCTTTATTTTACAAACTAATTACTTAGGTTGCAATGAAACGATTACTAAACCGTATATTTATTTAATGCCTATCTGACGTGCATGATTGTCTTTGTCTTTTACATATGAACAGCATGGGATCATATCGGTTATTACACCACATTGTTTGAAGCAAGACACAAACTTGCAACAAAAAATTTTAGGCATATTCTATGGCTATCGCGTTGGTAAACATATAGAATTAATTTAAGTAATAAGAAAAGTTAAGAACTGCGCATGAAAAACTACCTTGAATGATTTTTGAATAAATGCAGAAAGCAGACTGTCTCTGACATATTGAAACATTGACAAAGCCGCTAACTTAACAATTGCTGAAAAAATAACGTAAGTCTTCTCATTTAACTAAACATGATTACAGTTAGTAAACGACTGCAAACGACCGACGACAGGAAACTCCAGAAAAAAAATAAGCATAATTTAATATCGGTACCTTTATGATGAATACTGTAGCTAATAATATACAATCGTGTATTACAAGCCAAAGCAGAAAAATGAACAGTTTAGCATTTATACTTGAATGCCTATTCGGTTTCTGTATTGCCAGAAACTTCATTAAGACAGGTAAGTGCCGATCCAGGGGGTGCATCCACCAAAAGAATTTCTGCTGTATCCCTCCCAATAGTTCGCATCGATACGGTGTGTAACTTTGGTGTTACAACTTGCAACGTTACTAAACGATGCATTTTATCCTCGAAAAAACGTCGAAAATGCTAAAGATTCCGGACCCCGCTGGGGAGCTCACAGCGCCCCCCCCCCCCAGACCCCCTAGCTGGCTTTAAGGCCGTCTCACCATAACTTTTGTGTTTGAAAATTCTTAATTGCCACCAGCACTCCTTTCAAACCTTAGTAAACGTTTCTGCGGACTTCCTTGCTGGTATTGGCGAAAATGAGCGTTGAACTTTGCTCCGAAAATCTCCAGTTTGAGCATCATTCCTTTTCCCAATGTTCAAAATTATCAAAAAATAGACAAGTTCCTTAAATCATCCCCCAGTGGTTAATATGAATCGGCACCACTGATTACTGTATCGGTAATGCACCAGGACTGTATTACTGCTCTAAAAAAATTGTCACACATAGCAGCACCAAACAGCCGAAACGGTACTATAGGCTACTAAAGTTTACTCAAAATCTCAGATATCAATGGCGTTACTAGTGTCGAGAACACCACTGCTTAGTTTGTTTTGCTACCGATACTAATCGATCTAGTTAAATGAACTATACGGTAATGGACACTTCTTGCAAATCTGAAAGTCAGAAAATTCCTGTAGTCTAGCTATCAAAGAATTGGTCAATGGATTCCGATTTGGAACAGGAATGCAGTCTGTTTCTCTGTTAGCTCAGAGTTTCTGCTGATCGATTACTCATACTGCTGAACAAGATCCCAATCAAAATACAATATGGTTTGAGCTGCTAAGCTAAGCCCTCCACTTCCAGACATAGGCTTGTCTACTCAACTCACTTTTGCTAAGTTTGCTTACCCGTAGCCTACGTTTGCTACATAGCCTGGAAGTGCAACTGACCGATCGAATTCTTATCTTTTTTTCCGGAGGCATTTGGCGATAGTCTATTTTCGTTTCTGTAACTATTGATTGCACGGTACATAGCGGATGGTTTGTACTATGCACATGCCACTGATCACCAACTTACAGCTTACACCAACTTACTGTACATTATCTTTAAAAGTCACAGCACCTAACTTGTAATAAGGCCACGCCTATAAGTGCTGTTGTATATGACATCATAGTCTACGATGCCACGCCTACTACACAGTGCACACAAACTGCTGGTAGCTGTATTATAATTATGCCGTACTGAATTGATTTGTTGGTGTTGTTGTTGAACCTGACCCACGACACAAGATTGTGCTACGTACCGTACCCTAGATTGTAATATAGATGTCAGGATACCTAGTTGCATGAAAGAAACAAAGAATCAGCCAAAAAATATATTTAACTAAAGTATATTAACAAAAACTTTCACTAAAATCGATTTCGGCCAGTAGCCATCTTCAGCTTATTCAAATGCAATCAATCAAATAGAATCGATGTCAGGATAAGGGAAGGAACAGTTAAAATTACCACTATTTTAACAGTGAGGGCAATGCTCACTTCTAAAAAATACAGTGGCGGGGCAAGAAATAAATCGGGCTGGCAAAAATAAAAATCGGGGGGCAATGCCCCCTATGCCTCCCCGCTGGCGACGCGCCTGGCAACGTCATAGTGGGGTGGTTAAAGAGAACGGTTAAATGCTATACATTCACGTTGCGTAAAGCGGTTAGCGACTGGCAATCAATGAGCCAACCAGACCTGGAGCAATAAAATGTGGAAGTAAATGTGCAAAAACAATACACTTTGCTGGAGTGGATTGACTTTGTTGTTCGATAACCATGCTTAGCTACTTAGTTTGCTAAACGACACATTTTAAATAGACTTGTGATAAAACCTACTACAATTATATTCCTTAATCACCATGGCCTAGTCAAAATCTCGCTATGGCCCACTGGTTGAGAAACCCTGGTTTAGATCAACTCCCTGATGATCGCGGTAACGCGTGAAATAGGCCTGTAGGAAATAAATGAAATAACTTTCAGCCATCAAAATCAAATCTTTCATTATACTTGCTGTAGTATGCCGAAGCGTGTAACAAGTTGGCGGGGCCATCTCTGCGTCATTGCACCCGGGCAACACAGCTCCTTTTGAAGAAATGTCGCAGTGGCGGCGAACCGTTAGCAACTCTGTGTCCGATTTGACCGGCCCGAGATTTGAACCTCAGACCTCCCGCTCCAGAGACGAACGCATTACCACTCGACCCAGCCATAAGCGTGTTAATTGAACTGCTCTGGACCTTATAGTAGCATCAAGCACTCTTCCGATTGATTACAATAATTACCGTGACTACGTTGTGAACGAAAAGCTACTACGCCCGAGGCAATAAACAAGAATTGGGTTCTTTTGTCTTTGCTTTCACGCTAATTTCGATTGAATAGAGTTATCATTGGTATGCAATGCAATGATTCCTTGCAAACTACAATCGAACATAACAATATTATCGCAAAAACGAATAATGAGTCTGTACAGTCATAGGTTGTTTTAGCTATACGCCAATACAAAAAATCAAAACCAATTCCTCCTTTCGATATACTTGCAAAATCATGTCGAAACGCGTGATGAGATTGCGGTGCCCAGCTCCGAGTCGTAGCCACTGGGCAGCACAGTTCCTTTTTAATAAATTTAGAAGCGGGGGTGAGCCGTAACCAAATTGAGTCGAATTCGACCAGCCCGGGAATTGATTTTTAACTTCCCATTCTACAGCAATCGCATAACTATTCAACCAATAGGCCACTAAAAGCAAAATATAAACTAATGCTTAATGTAGTCTATTTACCCTTAGTTTTAATGTTCTACATCGGATTTACAAAAATTATAAAAAATTTAAATTTAAAAGCTTGTTCTTAGCCTGCACTTAAAGCCATCAACTAGTTCAGTAACACGCTCCAAAGTTGATGTTTTTTATAATTTATTCAATTTTATTTATATTTCAAATACAGTGTTTATGTAATTAGTGTTACCAATGACATAAAACTAGATGATCCGAAACTGCGTGAATGCGCTCATTTTATTCTCTGCTCGGTCACGCTTCGCTGCAGGCCTCACTCTTCTGCTTTTCTCTGCCACTGGCAATTGGCAGTCTGAAAAAGGTCGGTTGAAGCGCTAGTAATGTGCTTGCGAACTAATTAACGGTGGTTTGAAGGGAAATAATCTGTATTCATGTTTATGTCATTCAAGTGAAAGCGATATCTTGAAAATTGCAGTTGATTCTACAAGTGTTTGGTAGCTTGTTCAGAGTAGGATCGTGTCCGTTCTTAATCATTTAAAGAGTGTGAACGAAATAGTCGAAGTCTTACTCATCCGCACCAACATTTTTCATCGGTCATGAACTTTTGCTGTAGTCACTCGTAGATCATTCGTAGAAACCAGGCAGTTTGCGTCTGTCTTACTACACCAACGCCGAGCACAGGCGTAGCCGCGGGGGGGGGGGGGGGGGGCAAATTGAATTGCCACTAATGATAAAAATAATGACAACAAAGCCTTTTTTCAGCTTAAGTTTATTTTAGCACTTTTACGTTCAGCAGTACAATATTAATATCCAACCAATGTAAATGTATTATACGGAGGAAACTCAGGCTTTTTGTCCCAAAAGTTGTAACCTCAGTCCCTCATCTAACCTTTTTGTGAATATAATGCAATAACATGACTCGTAACCATCTATTGTACCAACTTTGAATAACAATCCACCTCCATCTCAGCAGTTTTAACGCGATAAAATACTTTTGAAAAAAATTACCTCGGGAAAATGCTTATTGAACAAATTATTGAATTTGAATTGAGCGAGCCTGGGTCCTGGTCGTTTATGTACTCCTAAAACTGGTTATTTTTATGATAAAACAAAAATCTCCAGGGCAAATCTTTGAGTGAATTATTATTTACTAGCTGCTAAAAATATTGCAGGAGGCATTGCATCTTGCTTCACCCTATTTGGACCAAGCCACTTGCAAAATTAAACCTCAAAATGCAAGATTTAAACGTGTTTTGGACTTGACCTGCAAGTAAATGGAAGATTGAGCAACTTAAGTTTTTCATGCACAGAGCTGGACAGCGCTGTCTCAAGCTTTTAGCTCTCATCGGCAGCCCTCAGCTTCTCTAACAAAGTTATTCCCCAGCTGTTGTGGTTTTTTTATTACAAAATTACGACAAACAAACAGAACACAACATGTCACAATTGTTTTCAATATTATTCAATTTTAATCTTTTTATTCTTTAATTGAAGGTATTCCCCAGCTGGACAAGACTCTTGGCCGAACTGGACAAACCTTAAGGGCTTGCAGAGCGGCAGAGGCTTTGTAGGGAATAAACGATTTTTCACTAGTGGTACTTATGAAAAAAATCGCTGAACCCTTGTGGTAAGGACAGCCATAGGCTATCCCTACTACAAGGGTTCCCCTTGTGTGACCACGGAAATCATAACCGACAAGTTTTACGTCCTTCGTGGTCGACTCCGGGGAAATTATAACGACTTCCACTTGGTGTTGATCTGGCTACCTAAGTGATTGACCTAAGCAGGGTTGGTGGTTGATCTGGCCACCTAACTGCCAGTGGAAGTTATGATTTCCCAGGAGTCGACCACGAAGGACGTCAAACTTGTCGGTTAAGTTTTTCAGTTGGCTTTCGAATATTAAAAATTAAGTGTTTTTAAATGGATCTACAAACGTGCAAAATGTGATCCAAATTGTCTTAGAATAGCAATTTTTTTCCAAAGCATTGCAAAAAATCGCCCAGCGGCAGGGGGCTTTGTCCCCAGACCCTAGTCTGTGAAACGTTTAAGTTACACTAGTTTACTCGCCATCTCTCCCAATTTACAATTTTTTGAAAACTTTTGAAGTTTTGGTTTAAGTTCTGTCCCCCTTTAGCAAAATCCTGGTTTACATGGTAACCCAGGCTTCTGCTTCTGATCCTCCATTTTACGGTATCTTTGTCCCATTAAAAATTTCTTTTGAAAAGTTCTGATGACGTCATTGCTTTGCGGTTTGGGCTCCACTAATCAAAAATCCTAGCTACGCCTATGACACCAAGCACTTTTTTGGATTTTGTTTGCAAGTCTTTCCTCTGACTGGGCCTCCACTGCGGATATACTGCTTGGCCCTAATGGGAAATATGCGTTAAGTGTATTTCCCAAAGACACAAGAACGTATTGCAGTCATTAATTCTGAAAAAAAGGTGCGTTGACGCTCTTTCGCAAGAAGTTCGTAAAATATATGAATCTTCAAAGGTTGGGGGGTTTAAGTAAGACATCAGACGACATTTAGAGTTTTGATCGTATGCAGTAGCTGATGATTTATTTTTGCTTTATCCTGCTGTCGCGAAACAACGGTGGCGCTTTAATTAGACAAAACTGCTATCTGCTTTGGAGTTTCTCTGCGATCAATTTCAAAACATACCCATTATTTTTCACTAAATTATTTTGATGAATTCAAAATTTTTTCACTACAACGTCTCAAAATCGACGGCTTTTTAATGAAAAAAGCAAAAATTCCTTGAGCGGCGACCCTCCAAAATAAAAATTGCCACCGAAATTTTACGCAAAAATATTATAAAATCAATCTTTTTTGCAAAAAACGCAAGATTTTTCAGCGGCAAAGACTTCGCAGTATAAGTCAATGTTTTTTTATAAAGATACTTCACCAATGGATAAGATATCTTAAAAAACAGAAATCAAAAACGCACAAACTAACTAATCATATACACTCTTTTCTAGAACAATTTTGTGAGAACACTAGGCTCATTTTTGCTCAAAGTTTAAGAACAAATTAAGAAAAATTCCAGCCTCAGCAGCAAAAATAAATTACGGACAAGCGAAAAAGAAAAAAAAAATCCAAATAGATAAAAGAAACTAAATCCTGTACTCATTCAAAACGATAAAATTTCAGTGGTTTTCTAGTATTTGCGAGCAAAATTGCAACTATTATACGAGATTAAAGAATGCTGTTGCGCTGTTTGCGAGTAACTGGGAAAATTTTTGGCAGTCGTTCAAGTCGAAAAAAGAACAAGTTTGCGTTGCGGCAAAAGCAGTAAAAAACGTTTACTCAAGCAGTAGCGTAGCCAGGGGGTGGGGGCTCGAGCCTGCCCCCATTGGCCTGAAAAGTATGCAAAATCGCACGTTTTTAGTGCTTTTGAGGCCGATTTTTACTCAAAAAATGAAAACAGGCCCCCCACGAGTATTTGGTGACGAAGTTGTGAAGGAGTTGCCGTGATTCGGCCGAAGCATTTGTCTCAATTTTGGTGAAGACCTTTTTTTTTGGAGATCACTTGTATTTGGGCGGAAAAATTGTTTCAATCTCAGATTTCCGCCGAAAAATCCGTCTCAATTTCGGATAAACCGTTTGAATCTGATTCGAAAGCAATAAAAATTCGGGTCAAGGTCGCTGATAGTTGTCTCACTCTTTCAAAAAAGCCCCCCTTTTTTCCAAATCCTGGCTACGCACCTGCACTCAAGCACACAAAGCTTTGAAACTAAACAACTTAGACAGTTTTACAAATATGGTCGCTAAAATTAACATCTTAAACAGCTGTACAAGTGTGGTCGCTAAAATTAACATCCGTGTTTTCAAAATTTAAAAACAATTGAGGCTAAAATTCGGCAAAAAAATACGAACATCCAGCCCTAACTTAATATTTATTGGTTCTGATAAAAAAAAGTGTACTATATGCCGTAAAAACTATGGCAAGTTTTTTTGACATTATTCAATCCAATTTATTTTTTCCATTTCTGGCATGGAAGCAACGAAAATTAACATACGCTCTTGACTTTTCAAAGTTCAATGCTACCGTAACAACTACACAAAATAAAACATAAAACTGACACTTACGTATACAGAGTAGTTCAATAAATTTAGTGTGAAACATTTAACATATTTTGACTCAGAAAAGTAGAAGAAATGAGAAACCACAACAATAAACAAAAAACAACACTTCATATTTACGTTTCAGTGATGTCGTAACATAAAGTTGTGCTAACACGTTGATATTTATGTATTTTTCGCAAAACTTACTCGAAAATTGGATTTTGAGGAGTAATTTAGTAGTTGACAAAACTTTACGTAAATTACGCAAACTCACAACTTCCAGAAACAACGATATTTGTTATAATTGCTACCTATTTATTAGTTGAGCAAGGCAAAGGATGTACAATACAGTGACTGTCAGCAGATCAGCGCGGGCAAAGACAGAGCAAAAATCCGCACAATAAAGAAATAAAGAGGAAAAAGAGTGGGAAAAAGAGTTGCGTATCATCTAGTTTTATGTCATTGGTTTTACGTAACAAATAGTTCAAATCAAATTAAGTAAGAACTGAAAAGAACTGAAAAAGAACGGAGAGATGAGGGTGACTGGGAAGTGAGCTCGCGCTCTTCGAGTCTCCAGCCACCCGCGTATGTATCGAAGCAGGCGGCCTGCATCCGTAATCGAACTCGGGTCGCAGTATTGCTTGCGTAATAATCAGCGCTCAGTTCCGCTCGGCCATGCTGCTGACAAAACAAAAAACAACTTGCTACAAAAAAAAAACAACTTGCTACAAAAAAAAAACAACTTGCTACAAAAAAAACAACTTGCTAAACAACAAAAAACAACTTGCTACACGCTTTGGCGTAATACGACGAGTTTGATTAAGTAAATTTTTATCAAACTCGTCGTATTACGCTAAAGCGTGTAGCAAGTTTGCGGGGCCTTTCTCCGCGTTATTGCGTCCCGTCAACGCAGCTCCTTCCGAAGAAATGTTGCAGCAGTCGCGAGCCGTTGGCAACACTGGGTCCAATTTGACGGGCCCGAGATTTGAACTTCACACCTACCGCTCTAGAGACAAAAGCGTTATCACTGGTTTGATACTAATAGTGATAAAAGAATGTCGCTACTCAAGCGTAAATAATCATCAGAGAAGTTCAGAGTTTTTAAATTTTGTATTTCGTATTGTAGTAATACTGTATTCACCTTCTAAACTGCTTTAAAACTTGCGTTTATTAGGCCTTGCCTGATGACCAGAGCCTCAGAGAGAAATCAGAGGTACGAAGACTGATGTCGAGCTCTTTTGCCAAGACCAGGGCGGGAAATTGGGTGAAGACCAACATGTTCTTATTTGGGAAAAAAACAAAAAAACTCTTCATCGCAAATTCGGCCAGCTTTTGTTAGAAATTGCGTGAAAACCAAAAAACAACAAAGATCTCGACCGGAAATCCTGCCAGCTTTTGTATGCACACCTTTTGCAGACCGAACTGCTACTAATTAAGTATGCTCGTAAACTTATAGGTTCTCCCGGGCCCTCAAGACCCGCGCCAAGGTATGATATACTCTTTAGAACCCCTCTTGCACGCTCTGCCTGGTGACCCCCAAACCTCAGGATTTTTGAAGACTAAGCCCCTAGAACGATCAATAGTTTTTTTACGTTTTGGTCATATTGTATAGAAAGTGTTTCATTTTATAACGCTTATTCTAAATATTGGTCTTGCCAGTGGTTTGACTTTAATTAGTATCTCTATTGTTAAAACCATTATCAGACAGTTTTGTAAACGATTCCTACTTGTTGCACATGAAAATGCTTTTATCTGTTTGATTAGGTTTGGGAGTAATTTCTTGCGTGATGCCCTAAAACGGAGATCACAAAAAATTTGAAACTTTAGAATCCAAAACAATCATTTTTTTGTATAATATGAGCAATTCAGCAGTATTTAATCGGACTGAATGATACAATAAATTCTTTATTAGTGTAAATTGCTCTATCATAACTAAAAAAAATAAGAAAAAAAACTTGAAGGTTTCAACCTAAAGCCAGAAAAGCTTTAGTTGCTTTATTAAATTTTTTTACAACGTAAAAGCATTGTAAAATACTGTAAATTAAACCTCAAAAGCCGTTGTTAGTCAAATGGTATGTTAGTTTGTTGCTGCAAACATTTTTTTTCAAAAGTTTCAAAGTTTAATAAAATCGCATTCATCTCTGAAAAGGGAGGTCTAAGGTTTAAATCTTGGACCGGTTAAACTGGACACAGCGTTGCCAACGACTCACCACCGCTTCGACATTTCTTCGAATGAAGTTGTATTGTCCGGGCGCAATGACGCGGAAATGGACCCTGTCAACTCGTAACACGCTTCGGCGCAATGCTGGGAATTAATGAGAGATTTGATTTGAATTAAATGTAATATGACATTTCGCCAAAATTTAAGTAAATGAGGTCGGCTTGCAGCTCATTGCTATATTCGTGTAGCGCGTTTATGAAAAAGAAGTTATTTGGTTTTGCGGCAATTCTGTTGTACGTACGTTATCTTCAAGTTTATGGGACGGGCTATCAATGTATGTACAGTATTTTACCCCAAAAATATTTCAATTAATTTTATTTTACTGTGGGGCATTAATTTACGGTACAGTTTTTTCCACGATCATGAAGAATTTAATACAATTTGCAAGATATATCAATTCATACAACGCATAAATAAAGCTTATCATATGTCATCTAACTATGCTGCATCATTGTATCAGTCCAAATAATTAATAATTTCATTTCATGCTTAATTATGATTCCGCACAACCATCATAATACCTTTTAACGCTTACTAAAGCAACGCTTCAGATCAGAAACTTGACCACCTTAAAAAAAACGCATATTTCATTAGCTTTCGGGAATAAATCCAAAGTTGGTTTTGCTATATTGAAAGATCAATGAATGCTCTACCATGCAAAGAAATTTTGAAACTTCTACCATTGGTAGTTCTCAAGTTATTATTGAAAAACCATGGTGGGCTTTCGAAGTCTGCCGTTGAGGAGTCAATGCCCTTGAAAAAGGTTGAGTAACATAGGATTAAAACAAATATTATTTGAAACTTTTAATCAAAATTTCTCTAAAAACTTGTGGTTTTTATTTTTAATCTCGTTTTATTGGGATAAATTCATCAAAATATCTTAAAACATTACGATTTATTTGTCTTGAGTAAAAATTGTAACGTAAATAAATAAATCCAAAAACTCGCTTAAAACTTGACCCAGATATTAACTTTCTTTTTTGTGTTGCATTAATTTGATCAAAATATTGGATTTCTTTATCATGATTGTTACATATACTTTACAAAATGTACCTAAAAGCATAAAATTTTTAACCATTTTCGTGTTTTTATGAGAAGTGTTTGATCAAAGACCTTTGAAGACTTGAATTTTCTTTGATTTGAATAAAAACTTTTTCTTGAATTAAAATTTTTACTTGAAAACAATATTTTTCATAGTTATTCTAGGAAATCGTTCAAAATTAAACTTCTTTTCGTGATTTCGGTTATATATTTGCCTGAAAAATAAAGTTTTTTGTACTTTAAATCAAAATTTTCCTAATCTCTTAAAATATTTTGGCGATTTTCGTGTTGGAATACACTGCAAAAAAGAAAGATGAAGGTTTTTCAATCTTTTGAAAGATGAAATCAAAAATTCTATCTTTCAAAATTATTTGCATCTTTTTCCAATCTTTGAAATATCAGCAACACATTTTGATTCTTTCAATATTTACAACTACATCTTTAAAAGTATTCAATCGTTAATTCAAATTCAGAATTAGCCATCCAGGGTTCTGCACTGGGCCTACTTTCAGCTTTTCTATCGACACTATTGGTGCCGGTATTTAGTATCGTTACCGATATATTTGATGGTATCAATATTGATAATGAAAATTCTTTGCCCTTATACTATCATCATCATCATCATCATATTTATTTATTTACCAAGTGACGTCATATCACAAGAAAAAAAAATGCAACTTCCTCTAGGTCTATCACCAAAGCATCGAAATATGCAATTCCTTTAAAACCAAACACACAACCTTGCAGAGTCAAAGCGATATTTAGTCACTTGGTGAGGAGACAGCGTAGAACCGAAAGGTCATCTAAGTCTACTGCCACCTCACCAAGTTAAGATTAAAAAAAACAGCTTCTAGATTTTCTCAGTCTGCTACTTTCTATGATAAAATATTTTACGCAAAATTAAAACAAAGTGTTGCAAAGATATGTACATTTTGTACAGTGTATACACAAAACTCACAGTCACCATGTAAAGAAAATGCAAAACAACATTAGAATTGTTCTAGCTCTATTAATTTTATTTCTATCCAATCTGTAGTTACTAAAATAAGAATACTAAAAAATAAAAAAATAAAAATGCTGTAACTACAGATTGGATAGAAATAAAATTAATAAAGTTCATAATGCTTATTTATGTTTTATAGAATTTAAAGTGGGCAATTGGAGTGAAAAAAACCTCCTTGCTTTGTTTTGTATTGTTTGCCAATATGTCATTAGTACTGGTACAATTTCCAATACCAGTATATATCAACCTCAGTCAGTTGTTGCAAAAATTACTAATAATTCAAGGGCACATCAAAATGAGAGATGACGTATTGTAATAAATGTGTGATAGATGAATGCACCAAACTCATGCTATTCAAGCAATAGAATAGGTTATTGTTGAACTCAAGCATAAATATGCAACCAGAGTTCTCTATTAGGGGTTGGAAAACTCGGTCACGTGACTGCTCCTTCACGCTTGAGAGATAATGCACAAATTCGAAGGTTTACAGTACTTCAGTTACATGTGTGGTTGACTAGGGTGTGGACAAAATTAAGTTTTCTGCGAAAGTAAATGCAGTCAGACATTGAAAATAAACGCTATTGGAATGCCTTGTAATACAAAAGTTTAGAAATATAGCTTGTAATGCGCTACGACACCAGGAATTTGACGTATGTGGAAGTTTGGGAGCTCAGGTTTTATAGGCTATTTTCACCTGGTCTAAGATAAATTGGCCTGGAAAAAAAGGTTAAGCTTCTCTTGGAGTATTTGTTTCTGGGAACCAAAACTTATACGCATTGGGCAACTCTTTAATGCTTTTGTGCAAAATTGCAGGGAAATTAAAACGAAAAAAAGAGCTTTTAAACCAATTGAAATCGCTGATTTCGACTAGGCCTTGGCCTATTCTATGTCCGGTGGATGAGTTTATGTCATCAACTAACAACAAACTACTACCTAAGTTCTAATACTGATAGATTAGTTCTGCAGAATCTCAGTGATGCCTATGAACCAAATCCAGTAAAAGGTTTAGGCCTATGCTATGTAACCAGTCAAAATACTTTCAACTCCGTAAGCTACTGTATGCTGCTAGCCCATTCCAGTATTTAAAAATGCAACCTGTTTTGGGATAGGTTTTCACTGTTTGCTGTACACTAGCACAGTTATATACTGGTAGGTGTTTTTTGTTTTTTTTGCACAATTCCAGTTTGTGCTTGTCATCACCACAGCAATTTTGCAAAATGAGCAATATTTGCAGTTTATAGGCCAGATTTGGCAAAAAATGAATATGGTATCGAAAATTTTGTAGAGAAGTACTGACAAGGTTTATGTTATCCATGCGTGATGCAAAGTCTCCTGAGGTAACATAACAGCACAATTGCTCAAAGAAAGGTAAATTAATGTACATGCTTACTGGTTTAGTTGAAGTTTTAACAATGTTCATGTTTAGGCCTACCTGTTTACTAATCTCATTTGCAGTTAGTTTGACAGCAATCTTTTGTAGTTGACAAACCTTCTACTAGTGCAAAAGCACTAAGTGCTAAAACCATCATTTTAATTTACTAGTATTTAATGTAAGTGAAAGAGTATCAGTAGTCTATAATTTCTCAACATAATGAAGTTCTTGGCAGATCATCTCTTCACCTAATTCTATCTGCTAGAAAATAGCTCTACAGTATATTTTTAAAAAATAGGCCATTTTTGTTTTGCAATACGTTATGGAATTCAGAATGATATTCAATTACTGCAGAATTGCTCGAGTAGACACAGGACATAACACACTAGAGTAAACGTACTACAAATATAGGCCTATCGTAATCTTGGTATTTTAAACAGTCAAAAAAGCAAATGAAAAATTTAAAAAAAACTATAAAATTTGTCATTTTTTTTACTCTGGTCTTCCTAAAATTTTTTGGTAACATATTAATGGTCCTTTTTTTTAGAGTAACTATTTTACTGGCAAACTTTAAGTTTGAAAATTAATATTACCATTATTAGGCTAGGAAAATTGTTTGATAAAGTTAGCTGTGGAGTAGGAAAATTAACTGATAGATGTCAGCATTAGACAAGAAAAATTAATTGTAAGCATTGGCATGAGAAGGTAGATTATTGGCTGTTGGTATTAGACTAAGTAAATTGATGTAAAAATATTAGCATTAGGCTAGGAAATTTGATTGACAACTGTTAGCTCTTAGCTGGAAAAATTAATTGATGAACGCTAGCATTAGGCTAGGAAAATTGATTGACAATTGTTAACACTTGACTAGGAAAATTGATTACAAAAATGTTAGAAGTAGACTAGGAAAATTAATTGATGAATTTAAGCATTAGTATAGGAAGGTTGATTATTGCATGTTGGCATTGGGTGGAAAAATTGATTGAAAATATTAGCGGTTGGCCAAGAATATTGATGGATCAATGTTAACGTTAGGATAGCACTCCAATCCGATATTTAGACTATGGCACTCTAGTTTCTGCTAAAAAGTGCAAAATGCGACTTCCCCGCGACTCCAGTCTATGAATTGCAAAGCTGGTTTCCGGAGTGGATTTGTTTTATCCTGTATAGGTAAATACTTATGGTTTTGTTTATGGTATAGCATGTAGTAGGCTTAGTATGGCACGATAGGCATAGTATGGCAGTGTAGACTTAGTACGGCATATAGCATGCCACAGTGGATGCCGCAGCTTAGCACAGCATTGTAAGCATAGCGTGATACCCTAATAGGTTTAGCATGACACTCTAATAGGTTTAGCATGACACGCCTGTACGCGTAGCGTGACACCCATAAAGTAGGCTTGTTATGGCACAGTAGGCATAATATAGTGTAACACTAGGCGTATGGCATAGTTGGCTTAATATAGACCAGTAGGCACTGGAGGTTAGTATGTCACAGTAGGGATAACATGACATCCTAGTTTGGCAGAGTATGGCATATAATAGACTTGTTATGGAACAGTGGGCATAGTATTAGTAAGGATAATATGCCACGTATGCGCTACAGGCTAGTACAATATTGTAGGCATAGAGTGGTATATAGTAGGCTTATTATGGCACAATAGATATATTATGCCATAGTGTAGGCTAATTTTGGCACAATAGACATAGTATGCTGATTATGGCACAGTAAGCATAGTATGCCACAGTGAGCACTGTAGCTTTGAAGGCATAGTATGGCATTTGGTTGGCTTGTTATGGTACAGTAGGCACTGCACCTTAGTATGTCATAGTAGACGTAGTATGGCATTGTACACATAGTATAGCATGCGGTATAGTATGGAATGTACAGTAGTAGCCTTATGGCACATTAGGCATAGTATACCACAGTAGGCGTAGTATGTCATAGGAGGCTTAGTATGACATTTTAGGCATAGTACGACATGAAGTAGGCTTATTATGACATCCTAGTAGGCATAGTATGTCACAGTAGGCTCTGTGGCATAGTTGGCTTTATATGGCACTGGAGGTTAGTATATCATAGTTGGTATAGCAGGACACCTTAGGAGGCAGAGTATGGCATATAGGGGGCTTGTTATGGAACAGTACGCATATTATTAAAAACCATAGTAGGCGCTACAGGCTAGTATGACATTGTAGATATCGTAGGCTTATTATGGTACAATGGGTGTAGTTATGCTATATTGTAGGCTAATTATGGCACAATAGACATAGTATGCTGATTATGGCACAGTAAGCATAGTATACCTCAGTGCGCACTGTAGCTTTGTTGGCATAGAATGGCATTTGGTTGGTTTATTATGGCACAGTAGGCACTGCAGCTTAGTATGTCATAGTAGACGTAGTATGGCATTGTAGACATAGTATAGTATGCGAGTAAAGCATGGCATGTACAGTAGTAGCCTTATGGCACATTAGGCATAGTATACCACAGTAGGCGTAGTATGTCATAGAAGGCTTAGCATGGCATTTTAGGCATAGTATGACATATTGTAGGCTTATTATGGCACTCTAGTAGGCATAATATGTCACAGTAGGCACTGTGGCATAATTGGCTTTATGTGGCACAGTAGGCACTGCAGCTTAGTATGTCATAGTAGACGTAGTATGGCATCGTAGACATAGTATAGTATGCGAGTAAAGCATGGCATGTACAGTAGTAGCCTTATGGCACATTAGGCATAGTATACCACAGTAGGCGTAGTATGTCATAAGAGGCTTAGTATGGCATTTTAGGCATAGTATGACATGAAGTAGGCTTATTATGGCACCCTAGTAGGCATAGTATGTCACAGTAGGCTCTGTGGCATAGTTGGCTTAATATGGCACAGTAGGCACTGGAAGTTAGTATACTTCGTTGGGATAGAAGGACACCTTATTAGGCAGAGTATGGCATATAGGAGGCTTGTTATGGAACAGTACGCATATTATTAAAAACCATAGTAGGTGCTACAGGCTAGTATGACATTGTAGATATCGTAGGCTTATTATGGTACAATGGGTATAGTTATGCTATATTGTAGGCTAATTATGGCACAATAGATATAGTATGCTGATTATGGCACTGTAGCCATAGTGTGCCACAGTGGGCACTGTAGCTTAGTAGGCATAGTACAACATCAGAATATGACATATAGTTGGCTTATTATGGCACAGTAGGCATAGTATGCCACAGAAGGCGCTACAGCTTAGTATGTTATAGTAGGTGTAGTATGACATTGTAGACATAACAGGCCTATACATTCGAGTGTAGTATAGTTGGTAGCTTGGCCAAATGGGTAAAGGCAATTTGTTTACGACGACCTTGATTGAATGATCTGGGTTCAACCCGCACCCTGGTCACGCCGTTGCGTCCTTGGATAAGACGTTTTACGATAATTATCTCTGGTTGGTGGCTTTGAACAAGCAGCAAATTCGGGGGGCAAGAATTTGAAGAAATCTACAGGAACGTTGGATCATCGGAAACCCCTTAAGCAGATGCGGATTTCTCCAATCACGAAGTAGTCACTGCAATAAAAAAAATGTGCGGATCGTCCAATAAGTTAGCGTCTGATGCTGTCTGGTGACTGGAGGATAAATATGAGCTACAACAACAATATACTGAAGTGGGCTTTTGGCACCATAGGTTAGTAAGAGCACTATGTCATAGTAGGCTTAGTATGGCATTGTAGGCATAGTGTAACATGAAGTAGGCTTGTTATGGCACCCTAGTAAGCATAGCATGTCACAGTAGGTACTGTAGCTTACTATGGCACAGTAGGCATAGTTGGCTTATTATTGCACAGTATCCCACAGTAGGCACTGCAGCGTAGTATATTATAGTAGGGATAGCATTACACCTTAGTAGGCAGATTATGACATACAGGAGGCTTGTTATGGAAAATAGGCATAGTATTAGTAAGCATAGTGTGCCACAGTAGGTGCTGCAGCTTTAGTATGACATTGTAGGCATAACATGGCACCCTGGTAGGCATAGTATGGCATACAGTAGGCTTAGTATGGCACAACAGGCATAGTAGGCCAAAGTGGGCGCCGTAGCTTAGTAGGCATAGTATGACATATAATTGGCTTATTATGGCACAGTAGGCATAGAATAACATAGCTCGGCAATTAGACCTACAATGCATAGCTTTTCCATGAACTATCACCGTAACGAGGTGGAAAAGTCTATGTGCCTCAATGACCTGCAGAGCTGTACTGGCTGGAGATTCAATTCTCCTGAAAGGGTTACCCATGCCAGATAGGTCTAATGGTAGAAGCGAGACGAAGTATAGTTCAAATCAAAATAGTTGGAAAACTCAAAACCTGGGTTGGTTATGCCCATCAGCTGTGGTAAGCATATAACCTAGGAGAAGGACAACTCTGATATAAAACCTCTCCGCAGTTAGATTAAACTGCATAACAAATCATGATGAGCACAAATAATGAAAATTACGTGAACGACGTTAATGGGGCCACCTTCACAAGTGGAACCTCGTCCGGCAGGGGAGCGCCTAGGGACTCCCAGATCGTCATTCAGCGAAACCCCTATGGCGTTCGAGTCTTAGGCAGAGGGGCTCGTTCGAAAAATAAGCGACAATCTCCACCAGCCAGCCCTAGTGGCAGCTCCACCAATGTGCCCGCTACACGTTTGGAGAGGCGAATGGAGGCAGCGCAGAGTATTCGTACTCGAGATAATGTCGCACACTCACTGGTCAACCATCACCAACTGCTGTTGGGCAATTGGAATATCCTCACCCTCACAGGAAAAGAGCTAGAATTGGTTGAGGAAGCAAAGCGGTATCATCTCGATATTATCGGAGTTTCTTCAACCAAACGACGTGGCTCTGGAACTGTGGATCTGGATGGCGGATGGAAACTCTTCTATTCTGGTGCTGATCCTAGTATGTCTGCACAAGCGGGTGTGGGCATTCTCACAAGCCCCCGTTTGTCAGACTGTGTGTCAGATTGGATTCCTTTGGGATCACGGGTCTGTATGTTGAAGCTTAAGGTATTGGATCGGTCATTGTGCCTGTTGCAGGTATATGCCCCCAATGCCACGAGTGAATATCAGACTTTTGTGGATGAAGTAAATGATGCTCTTCTACGAGTATCAGCTACTGAATCTACAGTCCTTATGGGGGATTTTAACGCACATGTTGGAACAGACACAGATACGTGGAAGGGTGTGATCGGAAAACATGGAGTCACTGGACTGAATGAGAACGGAAGGTATTTATTGCAGCTCTGTTGTAGCAACGGACTCCGCATCATGAATACCTTTTTCCAGCACAGAGAGGTTCACAAGTATACATGGTATCGACCTAGTATGGATCAAAAATCTTTGATAGATTTTTGCATAGTTTCGTCAGATTTGTTTTCTGATGTGCTGGACGTTCGAGTGAAGCGAGGTGCTGAATTGTCAACTGATCACCATCTGGTAGTATGTTCCTTACGACTTTCGAAACCTTGGCCAAACAAGAGATCCAATTGGTCGTCTGTGACTTACCGGGTCAAATGGGAGGCTTTGGAGGACAAAGAAGTAAGAAAACAGTTTGCATCCAGTATATCATCTAAGTTCAGACAACTTCCTGATGTATCCGAGGACATCGAGAAGGAATGGCTGCTGTTCAGATCAGCAATCATTTCATCAGCTGCTGAAAGTTGTGGGCGAAAACGGCTTAGAATGGCGGGCGATAGTGAGAAAAGAACGCCTTGGTGGAACCAAGAGGTTAAAGAAGCTATTCGAGCAAAGAAAGATGCGTTCAAGGCCTGGCTGCAGGACAGATCGTCATCTGATTTGCAATCCCGGTACACTGAGGCGCGAAAAGCGGCAACTTCGGCAGTAAAGAAATCCAAGGAGAAGTCATGGGAAGAGTTTGGTCGTCGGTTGGATTCCAACTATTTTTCGGCAAACAAAGTATTTTGGCAGACCATCCGCCGTTTACGTGGCAAAAGATCGAGTATCACGTACTCCATCAAGGATTCTGACGGTAACATTCTAACGGATGAGAATGAAATCCTTTCACGATGGAGAGAATACTTTGAAGATCTTTTGAATCCTGTAAAGGCATCGACTCGTGACACACACGAAGTGACACATCTAGGGGAGAACGAAGTTTTCACTGCAGCAGAAGTGGCAACCGCAATTAAAGGGATAAAATCTGGAAAAGCTGCTGGTGAAGATGAAATCAGACCCGAGATGTTGAAAGCGCTGACTGGAGAAGGAATTCTCTGGTTAACGCGAGTGTGTCAAGTTGCGTGGAAGCTTGGCAAAACTCCCAGAGATTGGCAAACAGGTGTGATTATTCCGATATTCAAGAAAGGAGATCGCAAGCAATGTACAAACTACAGAGGGATATCTCTCCTTAGTTTGCCAGGGAAAGTATATGCCAAATGCCTTGAAAGGAAATGCCGAGAAATAGTGGAATCAAAACTGGAAGATGGTCAGTGCGGTTTTCGTCCGGGTCGCAGCACCACGGACCAAATCTTCACTCTGAAGCAAATCTTCGAGAAATCTTGGGAGTATGGCAAAGATCTCTTTGCATGCTTTGTCGATCTTGAAAAAGCATATGACCGAGTTCCTCGGGATAAACTTTGGAAGGTTTTGCAGGAGTATGGCGTTGATGGTCAATTGTTACGCGCTATTAAGTCATTCTACTGCAGACCGGAGGTTTGTGTTCGGGTAAATGGCAAGCAATCAAAGCCGTTCCATGTGGGCGTTGGACTCCGGCAAGGGTGCGTTTTGTCACCTCTCCTTTTCATTGTTTACATGAATTGGATCGACAAATGCAGCCAAGCTGATGAGTGTGCCACAATTGGAAATTGCAAAATTAGTCGTCTGCTATTCGCAGATGATTTGGTTCTGCTTTCTTCCACACAATCTGGCCTCCAGCGCGCATTAAATAGCTTTGCAGATGCATGCAACACCGCCGGAATGAAAATAAGCACGGCCAAAACTGAGGTACTTCATCTTTCAAGAAACCCTAATCAGTGCGTATTACAAGTGAATGGAGCGACACTGAAGCAGGTAGAGAAGTTCAAGTATCTTGGGGTTGCATTTACGAGTGACGGAAGGCAAGACGAAGAACTCGATACCCGAATAGGCAAGGCTAGTGCAGTAATGCGAGCTTTGCACTACTCGGTTGTCATGAAACGAGAATTGTCGAAAAAGGCAAAACTCTCAATTTTCAAAGCAGTTTTTGTCCCCATTCTCACTTATGGTCATGAATCTTGGGTAATGACCGAAAGAATGCGATCACAAGTGCAAGCGTCCGAAATGAGGTTTTTACGAATAATCGAAGGAGTTACACTGTTTAACAAGGTGCGTAGCTCTGAAATTCGAAAATCTCTTAACATCGAGCCGTTACTTCTCCGAATTGAAAGATCACAGCTTAGATGGTTTGGCCATGTAAGCAGAATGCCTCAGGAAAGACTCCCCAAACAAGCTTTACATGCCAAAGCAAATGGGAGAAGACCAGTCGGACGACCTAGAACTAGATGGACCGATTACATTGAGGATCTTGGATGGAATCGCTTGGGACTTCGCCCAAGCGAAATGATGGAGGTGATGGAAGACCGTGAGGTGTGGCGGCTCAATCTTGAGCTACTGCCCCCGCAACCCTCACGGAAAAGCGGGCAATGAAGAAAGAAGAAGAAGAAGAAGAAACTTTAAGTTTAAGAGAGTAAAAAGAGAATAAGGAATATTCATCTGCGCATTTTTCATTGGCGTTTCACTTTGGCTTACAATGGACGAGGGTTTAAGTAAGTGTTTGGGTTAAAGTTAGATTTCAGATTTGGGGTTAGTTTTTGAGTAAGAATTTAAGTTTGGGAAAGATTTTGGGTGAGAATTAATAAAAAACTAGATAGAATTTGGTGGTAAATACAGTCTTCCTTTCTTTTTTATTTACCATACTTTCAGTTTTATAACATGTCTTTAACTTTTTTAGTGCTGGAATATGTAAAATTCATTTTGACAGAGAATATTGAGGAGGTGACTTAGAAAAGAAAAAGATTGAAGCTTGGAGCAAAACCATGTTACCATATAACTTGCCAACATCATCCTTGTTTTTTTCAAATACCTCAACGTAAACCATCAGCAATTAGATACCAATCTGAAACAATACAACACAAAACATTCGAAGATGTGAAACAGTCTTATAGAAGATTAAATCCAACTGTGCAAGGTACCTATGGTTGCAGCATTATTAGACACTTTATTACCAGAGGTGGAGTCAAGGACACAAGGCTTGAAGCCAAGGACACAAATGCAAGTGTTCTAAAAAAAAAGGGCTTCAAAAAAGTTTTACTGGCGATCTCCAGAAAAAAAACTCTTGCAAAAAATCTTTCAGACGTTTTACGTAATTCAAACAATTTAATAAATAGTGCTGTTCTCGAGCCAAGGACAGGGTAAGTTTCGAGGACTTGAGGCTTCGAGGCCAAGGACTTGACCTTTTGAGGCCAAGGACTTCAAAATGTGTCCTCGAGGACTCCACCTCTGTTTATTACCTTCCTCATTTTTTTTGCTGACTGTTAGGAAATACCCTGTATGATGAAATAAACTTTTGTGGAAATGCTTGAATTTGATTGAAATTTTAACCAAGTTTAGTCATGAAGCTATGCCAAAACAAAATTAATTGACCTGTTGAGATAACCTTGTATTGTGTAATCTGTATGAAGATGGTATAACCAGTTGGAGTTTTTGTATCTTGCATTTCATATACACTGTACTGTACAGATACATACCAGTAGTAAAAATTTTGAGAGAGGCTAAGACAAGGGTCATACTAGTTTAGAGATTCCCAAACTGAGAGCGCTAAAACCACTAATTTGGTGAGTGTAAATCAAATTCAGTTAAGAGGGTTTGGGACAAGAGCATTTGGGACATTGTTTCACAAAATGAATCATGATTTAAGGACAATAAATACATTTGAGCTGTCACTGCCATAAGTCAATTTTTTTTTGGAAGTTTTGCATATTTTTTTAGAAAAACGGAAAATTATTGAAAATACATCATTATCAGAATATGCAGCTGAAAAGACACGAGGAAAATATTCTCATTCCTAAGTTTAACATGTTCTTAAAATATACTTATAAATGTTTAAAAAGTTTTTGATTTCTACTTTTTATTTGCTGTTAATGCAGCAAAACTATTTTGTTTTTAAATGATAAACTATTGGTTGGTAATAATACTCGTATATAGAGACAACCGCATAGCCAGAAGTTCGCAATAGGGGCTGTTTCAGAGGTCTTGGGGCAGAGTCCCAGCATTGGACGATTTTGCATTTATTTGCAAAAATAATTTAATTTTAGGCTTGTTTTAATAAAATTAATACGTTTAAAATGTGACAAAGGAATCGGCAGTGGTTTTGGAAGATGATTAAACTGGTTGCGTAAATGGGCTATGTGGAAGGTGACTAATGATAAAATTTTAGTTCTTCTTTTTACAAGCTGGCAAATCATATAATCCTATAGTTCAATAAAACTCACTCGAGAGTTATCTATTTTGTCTATATAGCAAACATAAAGATAAGTGGGAGAGCTAATGGAACAAGATTTGGGAGAAGTGCGTGGTGATTAACTAATACTGAATAGTTTCCCTCGCCCATTTTTAAGTTCGTAGTATATTTTTTGAATAAATCTATGTTTAGCGTTTTTAAACAAGCGATCAAATTTGATTGGTTATTTTTGGCCACTTCAATGTTTTTTGCTGATTTGTGAGTTTTATTTTTGACAAATTAGCCCCCTCCTCCAAATATATTTTTCAAAATATACCTTATATCATGTTTTTTGGTCCACTTTTTTTTAGTGTATGTTTTTTTTCATGCCTTAATTTGTAGTCCACTCCAGTGCAAAAAACAGTGTCATAAGTGCTAATACATGTTTTTGCTTATTCTACATTTTGATTGACAAGACAATGAAGGAGAGGCTATAGCCCCCCTCCCACCCTGACTACGCTATTATAGCCTATAGAGGCACAATTACAATCAATATCTGTAATAAGCTTTAAAAAGTATTTCTTGACTAGATTGGGCACCATGAGTCTACTCGAGCCAAAAAAATTGTGGGATTTTTTCAAAGTAAACATTTTTAACATGGAGCCATTAAAACCTTTGACTGAACACATAATGTGACAAGGAGATGTAATGTAGCTTGAGACTATTCAGAAGAAGTTCAGTGCTCGCACACGTAGGCTATCTATTATTGTTTTGTAGCAGCTGAGCAAGTTTCTGTAAATATTAATTTTTGCTTTTCAGAATTGTTTTAAAAGAAGATATTAGTGCTGTTAGTTTTGAAATGTATGGTTGGCAGGTGCAGTTTCCAGTTTGGTGCATAACAAATCTCAAAGGTAATGCCACGTATGCTTTCATCGGTATGAAAAGTTATTTTTTGTTCGAAAAATCGTTATTGTTTTAGTTAAACGCACATGTTTACAGTTGAAATAGTACCAAGCAATTCTACATTCTTAAAGTGACTTCAGGCTCACCCACACAGCATGAACTATGCTAACTTGTTACAGGTTTTGGCATTATTTAAAAAATACGAAGGTCTGTGATTTTTGATTATCTTAGCAGGTATTTTAGCAATTCATATCGAGAAAAAGTTGTCCACTTTTTTATAAGAACCAATAAATTTTGGTTGGGGCTGGCTTTTCCTAAATTTTCACGAACTTTCAGACTCATTTGTTCTTCGTTTTATAAAAGAATCAAGTTACACATATTCGTTGTTGCTTGCTTAAAAATTGTTTTTAGTTATAGATAACGATTACTTCTGGACTAATCAACGTCGTCTTATAAATATAAGGCCAAAAAAAAACTGGCTGATTACTTACAAATGCGTCTACTAGCCCATGGTGTTCATTATTATTTTTTGTTCTTTAAAAAAAGTGTAACCGCTTTCAAATTGTTTTACCTTATACGCAATCTAGGAATTTGACATTACTGTGTAATTTTATCGCTTTGCTTAACAAGTACAACAAAAATTGCAGATGGTTCGATACCGTGAACTGCGGGCCGCGCAATGCAATATGCTCGACTTATGATGTTCGGTTGGACTGGTTGGAGAACGAATTCATATCTTGTCTTTTAAACTGGAAGGTGATTTTTGAATTGATTCTTTGCTAGAGAAGTTAGAACCACCGTATAATGAAAGTCTGAAGCAAACAAAGATCTTCACACAAAACTCAAGGCCCTATTTTCCTATGCCTCTGCTGTCGGAAACATCCAGTTTTGAAGCCCTACTAACAGCTCAGCCTAACAACCTACTAAATGAATAATCAAAAGATTTTGTAAAACTGCCAAATGTGTTAGCCAAACAAAGGACATGCAAACCCGGGATTTGCAGCTCAGAATCGAGCGTGGAAACTATCGATTGCATCTATCACTTCACCTCATTAGCGTGTTCTATAATCTTACGTCTGTAGATAAAGAACGCGCTTTTTTGGTAGACAAGTCTATAGTCTAAGCGTGTTTCAAGTGTAATTTGAAGTAGGCCTACACATCTTTAATGATTACTGGGATTATTCTTTAGCTGACAGCCAACGCTAAGAGGAAAATAAACGAATCATCGCCAAGCCAACGTTTGAACGTCTTATTTTTACAAGAATCTTCGTTCTTTAGCTAAACATGTACTGCAAAACGGTTCTTCTAAGGTATGCCTAAAACTTTTAGCCAACTTATACTGGAAGCTATTTTGTTTTTACCGCATATTTATCCTCCTGTCATGAACAGCGTCAGACGCTAACTGCTATTGGACGATCCAAACACTTTATTTCAATGACTACTTTGTGCTGGGAGAAATCCGCACCCTTTTAGGAGTTTCCAGTGACCCAATGTTCCAGTGACCTTTTTAGAAAATCGGAAATAAATTCAGAATTCGTGTGAATTCTGAATCTACTACTTGTTCGAGGCCACCAAGCAGAGATAATCATCGTAAAGCGCATTATCTGAGGACGCATCAACGTGACCAGGGTGCGAATTAAACCCAGATCGTTCGATCAGAGTCGTAGTAAAAACGACGTCTTTGCTCTCTCGGCCGCGCTGCCGATTAAGAGTGGTAAATCAGATTTTTGGGAAATTCGGTAAGTCAAATCATTCGGACACTATTATGTTTTAAGTTTGGGTTCTATCAAGAAACTTTAGTTTGTTACCGATATTTTAAGTTGCATTAATTTTAAAGATAGCTTGAACAAAGACTGCTTCATTATAGAAATTATCTCGCTCGTTATACAAAGACGAAAGTGCCATAAGTCGTTAATGAAGAATGGGATTTCAATGCAGTCTTCTCGTTTACTGCCAATGTCACTCATAGCGTATATCTGGAATTCAAGTCACGGTAGTCCTCAAACGCAGAAATGCATTTCGTTTTCAATACTTGATTTATACATTGCCAGCGCGTAATTTTCAGCGTTGCCAGTAAACAACGGAATATTGAGCCGCAGTGGCGTCGCCGGGGGGCGGGCGGCCCGCCCAAGGTTTCACCAGCAGTTTGAGGTGACACCATATTTTGAAGTGAAACCATAACGCCACTGATTTATGGTGAAGATCTTTTTTCCGTCATCATTTGGACCGAAAACTAACCAATTTAGCGGCGAAGACATTTTTTTTTTGCTTTGGACTTCACATATTTCTGCGCTGAAAACCCACTAATTTGACGGCAATGACTTTTTTTTTTGTCTTCACCTATTTTTGGACCGAAAAGGGGTTGACACCACGAAATCTCGCCCCGGGTGCCACCATCCCTAGCAACGCCACTGTTGAGCCACAGCATACTTTTTTACGTTGAAAGGTCTGAATGTGCGTTATTTCTGCAGAGAAGTAGTGGAAGATGAACGACGAACCTAGACGTCTCACAGACTGCAAATGCTATTGAACACATCACGAAGAGCAATATAATAAAAAAAATCAAAGGTGGAAACACGACCCACGGAAGAATTAATCCATGGACTGATGTTTGTGATGAGCCCTTGTCCAAGCGAATTCGTTGCTGAAATCATTAACCAATTTTTTTGTACTTGTAGCAAAAATTTTGTAAAGAGCACAAACTTCGTCGTAGCAAAAATAACCTTGGGTTGTCGCCTTGTAACACACTTTATCATATCGAATGGCATTACAATATTAACTTTTTTTGCCTAATCTACGTCAGACCTTAACTCATTTTTCTGATTATCGCATGCAGTCCATTTTATAGGATTGTATACTTAAGGTTTGATACCAAGCTATAGGAACTGAAATGTCACGAAATACCTTTATTAATACAGTACTCTTTTTTTATGAAAGATTCCGTATTTTACTGTTTAATCAAATTTTAATCGATTGTACAGTATTTTATTTCAATACGTTTTATGGAATTTCAATGAAATAGATTGTTTATCAGAGGTGAAGGACACATTTTGAAGTTCTTGGCCTTGGCCTCGAAGCCTCAAGTCCTCGAAAATTGCCCTGTCCTCGGCTCGAGGACAGCACTATTTTTGATCTGTTGAAAATTCGTTGGAAAGCGCCAGAAACTTTGCGGAAAATCTGCAGACCTTTTTTTTGGTTTCCTTAAGAAGAGATCGCTTGAAAAAAAAAAATTTGAAGATCTTTTTCGCCTGAAAAAAAATTTTGAAGACATTTTTTTAAAGATCGCCTGAAATAAATTTTTGAAGACCTTTTTTTTTAAGATCGCCTGAAATAAATTTTTGAAGACCTTTTTTTTTTTCGGAAAACACTTGCATCTGGGTCCATGGGCTTGAGAGGGTCTGTCTTTGGCCTCGAGCCTTGTGTCCTCAACTTTACCTCTGTTGTTTATATACATTATACAGCATTTAATTTTTATATTAGTCTGCTATATTTTCTGTTTTAGATGGTTTTCTTTATTTGGGCGAGAGGTTGGTACTTAGTGTATTGTATTATATAACGCTATTACCTTGATAAACGTCTATTTTATTTAATATAATTGAAGACTAACTTAGTGTGCTGCAAACTTTTGGTTTCAAGGTAATGTGAACTGAACAGTACCTATTAGTATAGTTTTTGGTTTAACTTAATTACGAATTTAATCACGGTGTAAGTTATCATTTCAGTAACTCACGCGCTATCCGCTCGACCACATATCGATGGAAGTAACTTCGATATTAGTATAACTGCAACTTCGTGAAAAAAGTAACACAAATAGAGGTCTTGAAATTTTCCACTTTAATTTTCAAGTTTCGTAACGAACACAAATTATCAACTTTTTTGACCAGATTAGGCCCGGTACCAAACTAACAACAACAACACAAACATTAAACCTTTAAGCTACATCAAACAAAAATACAGATTAAATTTCGCAAGGCTTGCATATTTGGGCTAGGTGCTTTTCAAGTTACTTGAATGCGAAAAGAAGGGCAGCGCTCCCTAAGTCCTACTGCAGCAGTGATCAAAAATACAGTATAAATTTATGTACAGTACTGGCACAACTGAAACTATTTAAACAAAAAAATTAAAATACTCTGAAGTGCTCATTGAAGCTGGTTGATCTTCAATAATTTTTTTTTTATTTGCAATGGCAAACTATATCCATAAAATGCTGTTTGCCACTGTACTGGTAATAAATTCGTATTATCTCTTTTATTAAGCTATCGCCCAAAACACACTTCAGCAATGCGATTTCAATTTTGCAATCTTTGCTTTTTGTTAAATCTGTTGACGGCGTTTTCTCAAATCGTTCGTTAAATCCACCTTAAATAAGCGTTACGCAGATAGCTCAAGTTTGTGAAGCTTGGGTTAATGATCAAAGATTGTTGACGCCTTTTTCGATTTCCAAACTGCTGCAATGCGTTGTTGTGAAAAACAATTAATGTTCATTTTCCGAGGGAGCCAAGCAATCCACTCATTGTGGTGGCTTAGCCTAACCAAATACTTGCAAACAAACCAATATAATGAACGCTTTGCGTTAGTGCTGTAACAAACTGAGCGTTGGGAGTATATGATTTGTTTTATACAGTGGTTTCGTATCGTAGCCTGGTAAAGTTTAAGCAGTAAGTTAATCAAAATTAAATTTTTTAAAACGCCACACTTGCGGCTATATTTCAGGGATTGTGGAAACACTTGCGCCGCAAAAAAAATTGAGCACTGTAGTTGCACCTGCACTTGCGGGACAACTATTGCGACTTGCCCTACCCATCTCTGTTTACTCTCAACAAATTGTTCCAGCGATACGTCATTACAAAATTTGTAGAATAGAAAAAACGTACCACAATGGTTCATAGGTTTAAATACACAGTGAGTACGTAATAAACATACAAAGTTTTGGTACCGATAATCTAATAATCTTTTTCTCTTAAGATAGCTTCTACTGAGTTTCCCAAGGTAGTTTTATGATACGATTTAATAAATTCCCTCCCAAATGCTCACTTGCGTCGCTTTCAAAATGATGCTGTTAAATCTTAATTTTTAAAATTCCAATGAAAAATTATTCTGCTAGCCACTTTACTGGTACCGGTAATGAGTTGCAATATTGAAAATAACAACAATTGTTTGAGACAAAAAAATTAAAAGGTTCATAAAATTTTGAACCGAATTTTTTAAAACTTCTATTCCTGTGTTACCCAAAACACAGTGGCGTCGCTAGGGGGGGCGGCGGCCCGCCCTGGGTGTCACCATTTTGGGGTGACACCATGATATCATGCGAAACCACAACTCCCGTAATTTGTGATGAAGACTTTCTTTCAATTCATCCACATACGACCCTTTTTTTTTTGTTTTTTTTTTTGGTCATCGCTTACTATGGACCAAAAACCCACTGAATTTTCGGCGAAGACCTTTTGTTGTTTGGTCTTTACTAACAGAAAGGTGCATCACACATACAGGGTGACACCACGCACTCCCGCCCCGGGTGTCACCATCCTTAGCAACACCTCTGCCAAAACATACTTTTTAAGCAATGCAATGCCAAATTTCGGTAAACTTGCTTTTTGCAAAATTTGTTGAAGGCGCTTTCTTGCTACTTTTTAATTAAACTCGCCTTAATAGTAGTAACGGTCTAGCACGCTAGCAAAAACAAGCAAGGTACGTAACCATCTAACCCAATAAAACATTACAATAAGTAATAAAAGGCTACAACTAGATCAACTGGCAAAAAACACATTAGCTGTATCTAATAGCTTTTAAAATAAATGATACGCAAAAGCTAGTTCGACTAAGAAACACATTAGCTAGAATTTTTTTCTTAATAAGCTTTTTTTCTCAACATATAAACTGTTGGAAGGCTCTATTTCCAGAGGTGGAGTCGAGAACACAAGACTCGAGGCCAAGGCCAAGGACACAAAAAAAATCCGAGGCCAAGGCCAAGGACAGCCTTTCTGAGGACAGACCCTCTCGAGGCCAAGGACAGGAATGCTTGCGGCCAAGGCCAAGGACCAAGGACACAGCCGCAAGTTTTCTCCCAAAAACAATAAAGGTCTTCTAAAAAGTTTTTCAGGCAATCTCCAATTTATAGGCGTAGCCAGAATTTTTGATTGGAGAGGCCTAAACCACAGATCACATGCAATGACCTCATCAAAAATTTGCCTGTTGGCACTTAATCAGGATTTTGCGAAAGGAGAGGGCTTAAACTAATATAGTTGAAAAGTGCAAATACGTAACTTCGGAGACGTTTTGAGAAAGTCCGTGTAACTCAAACATATCACGGACGGGGGGTCTTGGGGCGAAACCCCCAGCTGTTGGGCGATTTTTTGTAATGTTTTGGAAAAACAAGCTATTGTAATGCCATTGAATCATATTTCGCACATGTTTAGAGCCATTTGAAAGCACTAGATCTTTGACATTTGAAAGCCAAGTAAAAAAATTAAATTGTTTAATTCTCCTTCTAGTTGCGATTTAAGTCCAAAACACGTTTAACATTTTGCATTTTGGTGTTAAAGTTTACTTGTAATTGATTCGGTCCAGGTAGGTGGAAGTAAAGTGCATTGTCTCGTGGAACATTTTAGTAGTAACCGAAAACCCACTCAAGGATTTTCCTTAGAGATTTTTGTTTTGTCATGAAAATAACCGGTTATAGGAGTATTTGTCCGGCCAGGGGGCCCAGGCCCCCTCAATAGAAATTCAACGATTTGTTCAATCAGCATTTTCCATGGTTAATTTTTTTTAAAGTTTTTTGTGCGTAAAAACTGGCGAGGTGGAGGTGAAATAATGAATTGCTATCGAAAAATAGTACAATAGATGGTTACGCCTACTAACCATGTTATTGCCGGCCCGGATTTACATTGCGCTGGGCCCTGGCACTTTGCAACATCTTTCAGCCAAATGTTGGTGAAGAACATAAAAAGTCTTAAAATTTGAGCTCAGGGGCCGTAGCTGGTACTGTGCCATATTGTGGTAAATCCGGCCTTGGTTAATGCATTGCGTTTATAAAAAGGCTAGATGTGATTCTGAAATAGCAACTTTTAGGACGAAAACTATCCATTTCTTCCAGGTTTACGTTTAAATTGGCTGGCAAAAATTGATTTGAGGGACTCTAGGGCCCCTGGTTTTAATATTGTTGTTCGCTACTGGTGTAAGCGAAAAACGCTAAAAAGAAACTGAAACTGAAGAAACAATAGGCTTTTTCGTCACATTTTTGTTATTGGTAAAATTTCAATAGGGGGGAGGCCCGCTTGGCTAAACCTATGCTCCAATTGCGGAAAACGAAAAAGGTATTTGCAAACTTTCCGCGAGGTTTCTGGCGCTTTGCAACAAAATTTCAAAGGTTCAAAAAATAGTGCTGTCCTCGAGCCGAGGACAGGGCAATTTTGGAGGACCTAAGGCTTCGATGCCAAGGACTTGAGGCTTCGAGGCCAAGGCCAACGACTTCAAAATGTGTCCTCGAGGACTCCACCTCTGTCTATTTCACTGGCATATTGTAACTACTTTTTTCGTAATTATGACCCAAATCTAACCCAAACTCAAATTTTTACTCTAAAATGAACCCCAAATCTAACTCTACTCTTGACCCTTAAAAAAGAGCAAATCAAAAATACGCAGATGAATATTTCCTCATTTTTGTTTTTGGAACTCTCTTCAACCTATAATGCCAGTGAATTAGTCTCTCACTAAACCGTTTGAGTAAAACCATTATAAGACCAATATATGTGAAATTTATGTTGAAATTTTTAATGAGAAGTGGAAGCTTGCACGCTAGCAAAAACAAGCAAGGTAACCAACTAACATAATTAGGCATAACAATAAATAACAAGAGGCTACAGATAGGTTTACTAGGCAAAAGAACACATTAGCTACCTCTAATAGCAAAAAAAATAAATAATATGCAAAGCTAGTTCTACTAGGCAAAGAAACACAATAGCTAGAATTTTTTTGTTTTTAAGTTTATTCTTTACAACATATAAACTGTTGGAAGGTTTTATTTCGCTGGCATACTCTATTTAGTTTTTTGGTAGTTATGACTCAAATTTAACCCAAACTTAAATCCTTACTCTATCATTAACACCAAATCTAACCTACTCTTGACCCCTAAAAAAAGTAAATTAAAAATGCGCCGATAAATATTTCCCCATTCTTGAATCAGAAACTCTCTTTACCTTAAAATTGCCAGTGAATTAGTCTCTCCCTGAACTATTTGAATAAAACCATTACAAGTTCAACACGTGTAAAATTTATGATAAAAATTTTTAATGAGAAGTGGAAGCTTGGAGTAAAGCACAAAGACTCTTAGCATTTTTTTGGGATTTATGAAACAAATTATGAAAAAGTCGTTTTGCAAAAGTGTAAGAAGGCATCCTTGCATATAATCTAACAACATATTCCAGAGTTTTATAAACTTGCTCTTCATTTTCAGCAATGGTATTATTTTCATCATACAAAATTTCTTCCAAATATGACTGATAGTGAGGATGGGAAAGGATTGATAAGCTTACTCTGTTGAAATTGATTTGATCAAATGGTTTGGATGTTTCATGACTGCACTTGATATATATGGTGTGCAATAAAGATACATTCTTTTGATCTGGATGATACAATGAACTTTTCCTGTTTAAACTGCTCTAATTAACTTCCCAATAGATGTTGGCTGTGTCATAAGATCTAAATTTGAATTTGATGAACAAAACTTAAATTTTGCTTTGTAGATAAGAAACCCTCTCAAATACTCCATCGCGTCGCTTTTAAATTGATTTATCTACACTGCTTGATCTTGATCCAATTTTTTGAATTCCAATAGCAAATTATACCAATTATATTCAACAAATGGCTGTTTACCACTTCAGTTGTGATGTTATGTTCAAAGAAAGTTTCAGAAAGATGACAATTTCTTGCAAAAAATTTAACAACATCATCTTTATTGAAATTTCAGAAAAATATTGAACCAAATTTTTTAAAATCTCTGTTTTTGTAAGGCTAACACATATTTTCAAGTAATGCAAAGCCAAATTTCTTCACACTTGCGTTTCGCCAAATCAGTTGAAGATGTTTCGTGCAATTCTTTAAATGAAGTTGTACTGCAACATGAATCATCGATACCAATTTCTATCATAAACAAACCTTCAGTTACTCTTTCAGGAATACTTTGTTGGTTGAAAAAAGATGCTTGAATATTTCTAAATATGTTAATTGAACTCCAAAAAATTTACAAATTATCAATTTAGACTAATTAATTCTAAAAAACAAATCTTTTATAAAATATAATCTAAATAAATGTAACATACCATGTACATGCCTATCATTTGATCCAATGCTGCCTAGCTTAGGAACCAACAACCTTTTTTAAAACTAAAAATTTTGAGCAATTAGATACAAAAACTTGTCTCGGCTACTTTAGCACAGTAGCCTACACAAAAGATGTATATACCGTATAGGCTATACGTCAATTCATACAGTATGTATAGCGGCAAAATCAGTGTTATAACTTCAGACTACAAAAAAATTGAGCTAATTTGTTCATTATTTAGTTTTAATGTTCCCCTTATTTGGGCCAGCCAGCATGAAGGCCTAGTCAGCTACCGGTAGTTCTTAATCTTGCTATTCACCACACCGTAGGTCTATGTTTGGACCAAGCCTAGTTTTTATCTCCATTTGTATGGTTTGCGATTGTAACACTTTACATTTAGACTACTTCAACTTTACTGTTATCTAACTCACACCACGTAGCAGTCAAACCCGACTAACCAGTAACCAATAGGCCTATTAGAATCAGAATGTTATTCAGCATTAACTGATAGGCCCATGCAACCTAACCCAAGGTTTATGCTAACTTACAAAAAACTGACGACTTTACGCTAATTTTAAAGCACAGCCTAAGACATTATGACAGAAAACACCAGCTTCAAAGCAAGTTTAACAGTTTAATACCATCATTTCTTGTTGCTCTGCTTGGCAGCTTGGGGCTTAGCGTTTCAGGTTTTTTAAGCTATACGTAATTTTAAATTTGAAGAACTTCGCTGATAGTTCTTCAAGTTGATTAACTATCAGTGCTTTTTCTAGCCTACAAAAGCTCAGCTGCTGAATTTCGATGATTTTGAACGCCAATATTGTCGTTTTTTCCTACCACCCTTTGCTAACCTTCAGAACTGATTTTTCGACAAAATCACAATTTTGTGCATTATCTCTCATGCGTGACGAAGATAATAAAGAAACAAAAAAGAGAAAGAGTTTACCAACCCCTAATAGAGAACTCTGATGCAACTATGATTCCTGTAATTACTACTGCATTGCTGATAGAAAGCTGTTATTCTAGCTTTTATCGGTTTCATAGTTTGATAAAAAATGAGCTTTAACAGCTTTTTTAAATCTGTAGAATGAAACTTCTTTCATACTGCTTGGAATTTCATTCCAAACTTTAATTCCTGCGAATGATAGAGACTTTTGCCCTAATCTTGTTCTAGTTCTTGGAAGAAAGAAGTTGTTTTTGTGGCTCAATCTTGTCTTATGTGTATAGCAGTTTTTTATTGGGTTAAACTTATCTGAATTTGCAAAAGATAATACATTATTGTGAATTTTGTACATTAGCTTTGCAGTTTCCAGAGAGTAAATATCCTTGAGTTTTAAGCATTTAGCTCGATAGAACAAAGGATTAGTATGCTCGCGATATCCACTTCCAGTTAACAATCTGATGCTTCTTTTTTGCAGAATAAAGAGAGGTGCTAATGTTGATTTTGAAGCAGTCCCCCAACTACTTATGCAGTATTGTAGATGAGAGTATATGAGGCAGTGGTAAACAGATCTTAAGGTTTGCTCATCTACAAAGTGTTTTAATTGATTTAGGGCCCAAGATCCCCTTGCTACCTTTGAACATTGTTCCTTGATTTGCTGTTTCCAGTTTAGATTGTCGTCTATGAGAACACCTAGATACTTTATGTGATGTGATTGCTTGATTGGATTATTATCTATTAATACTTTGAGTTCAGGTTTATTTTGTTTTGTTGTCACTACCATAATCTCAGTTTTATTAAAGTTAATTGATAATAATTTATTCACCTTGAACCAATTGCTTACATTGACTAATTCATCATTAATATTTTGTTGCAGTGTTGAAACATTAGAATGGGAGAGAGTAAGGTTTGTATCATCTGCAAAAAGATGAATTGTGGAATTTGAGGCAAGTGGAAGATCATTGGTATAAATATTAAATAACAACGGACTTAGAGTTGAGCCCTGAGGAATACCGCAAATAACATCTCTTGACTTGGATTTATATAGATTTACAATTGTATACTGTTGCCGGTCAGTCAGGTAACTTGCTAGTAACTGTAATGGTAATCCTCTAATTCCATACTTTTCTAGTTTCTTGATCAGTATTGTGTGATCGATGGTATCATATGCTTTTATTAAATCTAAGAAAATAGAACATGTAATGAGTTTTTTATCCATATTGTCAAGTAGCTTATTGTAAATATCTAAAACAGCTTCATTTGTTGAGCAATTTTTCTTAAAACCATACTGGTTTGGACTAATCAAATTATTGCTCACAAAATAATTGTTTAGTTGATCAAGCAGACACTTTTCAAATAGTTTGGCAAAAGGATTTAAAATAGAAATAGGGCGATAATTACTGCATAATTCTCTTTCGCCTTTTTTGAAAATTGGAACAACTTCAGCGATTTTTAACACTTTTGGAAAATATCCTGTTGATATGCATGCATTAAAAATGTTAGTTAGAACTGGAGCTATAACAGAGCCTGACATTTTTATATACTTTGCAGGAATTCCATGTCTTCCTGTACTTTTTGATGGATTCATAGCTCTGATGTAATTTACTACTTTTTCTTCAACTATTGGTTCTAGAAAAAACGAATTGCAACTACTCTGAATCAAAGATGTGGCATTAAATTTGCCATCAATTATAGCTGGTGTTTTGATTGTAGACGCAAGGTTAACTCCTATCTCTATGAAATATTTATTGAACAAGTTACTGATGGCCTGTGGACCTTGTGCACTTACACTTTTGGAAGCATGCATTTTATTAGGAATGTTACTTTTCTTCACATTTTTCAAGTGAATAATTTTATTTATGATTTTCCAAAGCGACGAGGTGTCATGCTTATTATCATTCACTAAATTTTTAATGTAAAGTCGTTTTGCATATTCCTTAATATGAGTCAGTTCATTTCTATAGACTTTGTATTGTGCCCATGTATTACTGTCATTTAATTTAAGGGCTCTTTTGTACAATAAATTTTTTTGCTGGATTGATACAAGGATTCCTTTGGATAACCATGGTTTGTTTTTTAGTTTTGTTTCCTTTCTGCTTTGTTTTCGTAATGGTGCATGTATGTTTAATGTCTTATGAAAAATGTCAATAAACTTTTCAGTGTAGTTGTCAATGCATTCCTCTTTGATATCACCTAATAGCTCCATTCCTTCAGTTAATTTGTCTAGAAATTTTTCTACTTCAAAATTTTTTGTATCACGAATTAGGGTGACAGTTGATTTTTCACTCTTGGGCAGGCTTAAATTAGAACACACCATTACTGGCAGGTGATCACTTACATCTTCCACCAGAATAAAACTTTTGTGTTCACCCAGTACATTGTTTGTATAAACATGATCTAAAAGAGTTGAGCTTGTAGTGGTTATTCTTGTCGAGTGTGTAATTAAGGGAATGCAGCCTAAGCTATATGTTAAATTCATGAAATCTTTAATATTGATATCAGAGTTACTTTTCAACAAATCTGCGTTGAAGTCTCCTCCAATATAATACATCAATTTTCTACTATTCAATGTTTCAATGGTGGATTCAAAACTCTTGCAAAACTCTGATAATTTCTGTTTAGGGTGTCTGTAAATTACTCCCACTACACATTTTTTGTTATTCCCTAAATCTAGTTGAATCCACATATCTTCACAGTTAGGAATGTTTAAATCAAACTCCTTGCAAATTGAAATTGATAAACACTCCTTAATAAACAATCCTACTCCTCCCCATCTTGTAGTTGTGCCTTTGTGGTAAAAATGGTACCCACTTAACTTTGCATTGTATACCTGTAACAATTTAAGTTTGGTTTCACTTATAGCATTGATATCAGGTAAGATATCATAATTTGTTAAAAGTTCATTCAATTTATCAAAATTTGCATTTAAGCTTCTCATATTCACGCAAAGCAAAGAAAATTTGCACTTTTTGTTAATAATATTGGCTTCGGCCTGTGAGCAATATTTTGAGTCAACCAAACCAGAATTTAAATCATTTAGTAAGCTTTTTATCTTGTTGTATGCCTGTAAGCATTTAGCTGGGAAAAACGAATTATTTGTGTGATTAATATCAAAGTTTAGTTTGTAATAATAAGTCAATTAAGATGTTTTTTGACGTTTGCTGGCCAGAGTTTTAATATTTTAATCGTTTTGCGTGCTTCTGGCCTAAAGGCTACCAGCTCGGAAGCCTTCTCTAGCTCAAGTGGTAGAGCAGTGGACCGGTAATCCAAAGGCTGCAGGTTCGATTCCTGTGGGAAGACAATTTTTCGCATTGCTTGTTTGAAGTAGTCACCGTTCTGGTGGCTCTTCCCTAGGCTTCCGAGCTGGTAGCCTTTAGGCCAGAAGCACGCAAAACGATTAAAAAGTTTAGTTTGTCATCATTTCTCATTTCATTTAACAATTGCTTATCATCTAAGGTTTGAAAAGGAAACAATTCACTGTAACAATTTTGGCAGAGGTATGGTTCAGTACAAGAACAAAGAGTGTGAAATTTAAGGGGATTAATGACTGTGCATTTGAGATGAATCCATCCACCACACATATCACACTGAATAGCACACTGGTTCCTTTTACAAGGTCTTAGACATACTTCACATGGACATTTAACTGGCATTATCAAGCAGTCAAACCAATGAAAGATTCTACACTAGTTAGACAAAATAGCAAATTTAGAATCAGCCACAAAATACGCAGAAAAAGTTGTTTTGAATTAAAAATGAAAACAAGTGAAAAGTATCTTTCAATATACTGGTAATTATAAATTTAGACAGAAAGGTATAGAAAAAAAAAAGTCAGATCCAACTATGTACACAAAAATACAAAAACTACAAATGTCAGATCCTGCTATGTAGGCACAAAACACCAAAAGAGTGCTGAGTGTCAGGTTGAAGTAGCCTTCTTATTCATACACCCAAGAGTTGTTAGCACAGCAATAATTGTTAAGTTCACCTTCTTTAAACCATAAAGCTATTTCTTTCTTTGCTGTTTCCACACAGTCAGATCCATGACATATGTTTCTCCCAATGTCAATACAATAATCTCCACGAATTGTTCCAGGAAGAGAATCAACAGGGTTAGTCTCTCCAAGCATTTTACGATCAGTTTTAACTGCTCCTTTTCCTTCCCAAACCATTGCCACAACTGGCCCAGACAACATAAATTCAACAAGTTTTGGGAAAAATGATTTTAAACTGAGATCTACAAAGTGCATTTCTAGCAAATCTTTACTGGCAGTCGTCATTTTCATGGCACAAAGCCTGAAACCTTTCTCCTGAAAACGGCAAATTATTTTGCCAACTAAACCCCGCTGAACACCATCTGGCTTCACTGCAATAAAATCTTCAAGAAAAAGTTGGATTTGACCAAAGAGGGTGAAGGCTTGAACCAAAAGTTAAGAGATTCTACCACCAACTATCTCTAGGCCTACCGTTTAACCTCTTTCACCTGTCTTATTCAAATAGAATAAAGTTTCTTAACGTCTTACTAATCCAGATTGAGTTATTGATGGACAATAACAGCCATTAGGCAAGCCTAATGCTGTAATACACAAAAGTTTTTTGAACGGGTACCATGTTGACACCGGTATGCATCGATAGCAGTTTGTTCCGAAACTAGTGCGTATCGTATGCCGGTAGGCTTACATACAGTAACATTTAATGCAAACTATTGTAAAACTAACAATGATTGATGGGCACTAGCTAACGTGATGCATCCCTGGGAAATGGCGACAGAACAGATGCTAATTGGAACGATGGACGCTCGCGTCGCGTGTTCCTTTGTTTTTACTCGGCCATTTTCCAACTAACGAGTGCGAAATTTCAGACTTTTGCTTATAACTCAAGAGCAGTTTGGTCTAGCTACATGAAATTTTGACAGCAGTTTGAGATTAATGAGTTATACGTTTGTACCAAATTTCGAGGCAATTGGTCACGTGACATTGGTTTTAGAACCCGAAAACTGCCTCGCAAGTTTGGCGTAAAAAGCAGTCTCTGTCAAAAACGGCGCAAGTCGTGGCCACCGAAACAACAAGGCCTCACGCATGGTTTGTGACGTCATTACCAGTAGTTCGATTGATTGTCCTGCTTTTCTGCGCTGTTTGTTTTGTCGGTTTTGTTCGCTGACTAAAGTGCAAAATCGTCTGGATTTGCATTGGTTGGTAGCACCCAGTTATAAGCGTTGCAGTAATAGAATAGCAGTTTAGCAGAGTGTTTTTACTCAGCTTGAAGTATTACGTTAAGAAATACTGCATGTTGTTAACGTTTACCGTATTTAGCAATGTGGTTTAGTGGTTGGTATATTAAGAAATTACCAAATTATTGCCAGCAACTACCTTGATTAGTTCCAGTGTATAACTCATTTGCAGTGTAAACCATTTCATTTTAGTATGAATTCTTACCAACGACTAAAAATACGATGTAATTGGCAGCGTGCAATGGTTTTAAAAATAATTAGAATCACACTGGAAATGATTAGAGTTAGCAGAACCAGCAAAAATTGTGAAACCATGATTGTGTAAAAGTTTCCAATTAATTAGATCACGTTCATTATTGTGTTGTGTGAAATCGCTCACAATAAGAACGGCTACCATATTCGCCTGCATCAGCAGGCACGCAAAATATTGAATGTATGAGTTAAGACAAAAATACAGTAGTTAGCAAATGGTGCTGAACTAAGTTTTTTGCAGCTGTAATACTGCCTTTGTTTTTAGTTTACTCCTGGAATTGTTACAGTACAGAACTGTAATTTATGCAGTTAAAATCCGTCAACCTACCCTCACTGTGAATATGCCTTTCGTAGGGATGCCTTATAGATGTAGTGCATAAGTTAATTATGGGCTAATTTTCAACTTCTGCTGTAATGGGTTAGTTTTCAAACTGCTGGTGGAAAGCTTACAAAAGAAACTTTTGGTGCTTTGTTATACTACACTATGGTGTTCAAAAAATATCTGAGTATTGCATTTACGAACTCTGATCAAAATGGGTTTTATTTGGCAAATTCCAAACCGATTAATTAGAATCCGATTTGGACAGTGCAGACAGCTTGCTTGTGGAAAATTGCTATTAAGGAAGACATTATAGTTATGTTAACACCATTTCCGTGATTGCTTATGTTGGCAGTTACTATTGTAGTAACATCAACAAGAAATTAAATTGCGAGGAAATTGCGAGTGCCCCCCCCCCCGCCCTTCCACCTCCTACGCTAATGGAGGAAATCTTCTATATGCTGGTGCTGACATCAAGCACATATAAGACTCATTAGCTTTATCGTAATCCAAAGGATTGCATTCTTTGAGGAATTTCTCCGGTTAAATTCACAATGTGCTCTTTCCGTAAATTCATTTTAGCCGCAATGGATGATGAATTTAAGTGCTGTTGCTCGATTTTTTTGCTCTCTGTTCATCCAATCATGAGCCAATTCAATTGATTAAAATTGAGTCTACTTGTTTGAACATATTACTAAACTATTATTGCTTTAAAAAAAACGATGTATTTAGGGGCCACAAAGTTGGCAAAAAGAAAAATTTTGGCAACTCTTCAATAACTTATTTACTATATATAATACCTTACAATTGTTTGGTATTAATTATTGCGCGGTGCAGTAATGTTTTTTCTTTTTTTAGATTGTTTTTTCTCTCATTCGATTTTATGTGTAATAGCTACCATCAACTTCTGCCAATGCGTTGCGTTGAAAATCTTGTAGCTAAATTGCAAATGGCATGAGTGAACTAACTGTAGCATTGTACAAAGTAATGTATAATACGTATGTTTTTGTTTTCCCGCAAAAGTTACTGGAAATGATGGTGTAATTTAATTTTGCTTTTAATGTTATGATCAGCTATACGTATTAGTTAAGTAATTTCAAAAAGAAAATAGAATCGTCTGGGACCATTTTCAACATAAACTTTAAGTTAAAATAATAACTTTGCAATGAAGGTTTGTCGCTGCGATCAAGGTTTGTGCGGTTAAATACTTGGTTTATTGTAGCAATGTCTAATTTTGCAAATCACAGTATTAAACTACTGTACTTCTATCATAACCTGTATTTGGTATAGAAGCAGTATTTGTTGTTACACAATAATTCTTTGATTTGCGATTTTCGTACTCTTATCTGTAGTACTAGTTGAAGTATGATTAACTTATGCAACTGCACAAATCATTACGTGTTTTACTGTGCTAAGATTAAAAACGGAATAAATGTTTGTTTATTTTAATTTTTCAATATTACAAGAATATGGTGTGTCATTATATATGCACCCATAATTTTTTGTTATTTGCTATGTTCACAACATTTTTAATTGCAGCACAAAACTTAATTTTAAATGTTGACTAATGCAGTTTTTCACAGCAGCCATCTTACCGCTAGCAAGTAAAAAGCTTCGCTAGACGGACCACTCGCTATGACGTCATCGCCTTTTTCAGAACAATGCGAGAGGCCTTGTTGTTTGGGTGGCCACGCTTAAGTACGGCAAAAAATATTTCATATGGTTGTATGTCTCATGATACCCTTTTATCCCAACCAACCCACTTTTGGCCGAGATGAGGTTTTTTTCTTTTTTTTTTTCCTTTTTTTCTTCCAAATTTTTGTACGCTCTTCTTCTACTAAACCACAAAACATCGAAATCTAATTTTTGTGTAAAGTTGTTGAGCTGCAAACGCAATTTTATCTCCCGAAATTTTTTGGGGCAACTCCATCAGGAACCTCCCCAAAATGGGTCCCGAAAAAATCAATTTTTTTAACGGCTCAAGCTAGAGTGCCAGTTTTTTTTTAATATCAGTAGACATTTAAGAGAAAAATATTTTGATAAAGTTTGGGGGTGCCACCCCCGCAGGGACACCCCCAAATGGATCCCCCAAAAATCAATTTCTTGAATGACTCAACTTAGGGTGCCAATTTGTTTTGATATCAGCAGATATTTAACAAAGAAATATTTTGACATAGTTTGGGGGTGCCACCCCCTGGGGGACTCCCCCAAATGGACCCCCAAACAATCAATTGTTTGAACGGCTCAAGCTAGAGTGCCAGTGTTTTATGATATCAGCAGATATTTAACAGACAAATATTTTGACATAGTTTGGGGGTGCCACTACCCCGGGGACTCCCCAAATAGACCCCCAAATATCAATTTTTTCTACGGCTCAAGCTAGGGGGCCAGTGTTTTATGATATTAGCAGATACTTAACAAGCAAATAATTTGACGTAGTTTGGGGGAGGCACCCCAAATGGACCCCCCAAAAATCAATTTTTTGAGTGGCTCAACTTAGGGGGCCAGTCTGTTTGGATATCAGGAGATACTTAACAGACAAATATTTTGAGATAGTTCGGAGGTGCCACCCCCCCGGGGATCTCCAAAATGGACCCCCAAAAATCAATTTTTTTTACGGCTCAACTTAGGGCGCCAGTTTGTTTTGATATTAGCAGATATTTAACAGACAAATATTTTGACAGAGTCTGGGGTGCCACCCCCCCGGGGACTCTCCCAAATAGACCCCCAAAAATCAATTTCTTCTACGGCTCAACGTAGGGTGCCAGTGTTTTATGACATCAGCAGATATTTAACAGACAAATATTTTGACTCTACTTTTCTGGAGGTTCCATAATCAGATATTTTTGAATACTTGCTGATTTTAGGGTAGACAAAAAGTACTTTTGAGCGTCACAGCATTAGCTACGCATCGGCTGTTCACTGGGTTTGCTGGCAAACTCCCATCTAGTATCAGTATTGACACCGGTATACCGATAGGTCAAGGTCTGTAGGCTTCCACTGGTCAGCATTTAAATTGCAGCGTTAAAGATTTGCTTATGCCAATGCAGGCTACTTTATAAGAGCTTAGACAGGGCGTGCAGGCTTAATTTAATATTGGTTAATCGAGTTTTGCGATATTTTTAACTAGAAAACTTTGATGTTTCAAAATTGATATCGCGTTGCTTCACTTGTAATTATGATGGCATTACAATGATTCGGAGAAAATCGGGCCCAAAATGATTTCGTATGAAACCAAACTAACGCCATGACAAAATAAACGCGATAACAACCAGAATGTCGAACCGAACCTGAACCCGAACCGTAAACCCGAATGAACCGTTTCATTTTGGTGAACCCGAACCGAACCTGAACCAGCAAAATTTTACTTCAGTGAACCTGAACCCCTAACAAAAGTAAGAATATATTTTTCCATATCCGGATGCCGCTGGCGCTGGTACACGCACAACAAGAGCAGTGGTGATCATCAACAGGATCAGCAATTTCTCCTTTTTTTTTCTGGACGAAACAAGTAATGACAGTTAAATTTTAAGTCAATGAACCCGAACCGAACCTCAACCAGTAATATTTTACTTGAGTGAACCTGAACCAAACCTGAACCTCAAAAATGGTGCTCAAGTGAATTCGAACCAAACCTGAACCGCTAAAATATTTTGAGCAGGATCTAATCCTGAACCCAAACCGTTATTTGAAACGGTTCGACACCCTGATAACAACAACAAAGAATGAAAAGATACAGCGATAAAACCAGACAAACGATAGGTTTTATTGCATCTGCGAGCAAAAGATAGTATATTTTTATGTAATAATTTAGTTGATGCATAATTATTACATCTTGACAAAACCTTTCCTCTCCGAGATTAGACTACCGTTGGGTTTTACAATAGCACAAGTTAGCTTTTTTTTGCACTCTGTTTATGTGACGAGAAGCTAGTCATTCAAAACTTACGCAGGGAGCCGCTCTCAAGCATAACAGTACGTCACTTTCGTAAGCAAAAAAGTTGCTGCCAAGTAATTGCTATCCCTTCATGCTGGCATCGCTGCCCCAACCCTAACTGTAATGCAAGGTTTTAAAGCAAAAAAAGATTGCTCCGTGCATTTCCTTTCTCGTTCCTGCACACTGCATTCAATTCATACTCTGTATACTTCCATTCCACGCGATCATAACCCAAGCCCATTGCGATGCTTGGAAGGCAAAGGTGATAACCACTACACTACGCAGATCGCAGCAATGCAGTAGCAAAATGTCCTCTTCAAACCAAATGTTTGAGAAAAAAGCAATAGAGGGTTACGCTTAAATGCGGCTCGTACGTGACCTTTGCATGACTAGCTTTTACTATTTATGTAAGTCGGAATGGATTTAAACATCTTCACAAAGTTTCCCGCCATTATAAGCATAGGTGGGCAGTATCGCGGTACTAAAGTACCACGGTACTTTCTTGGTACCGGTACCGTATATAAGCTATATAAGCTCAGAAAGGTATATAAGCTCAGAAATAAGGGGGGAGGGCTATTCAGCATAAGTTAATAACCAACCACTTCTCTCGACCTTCCTTCGATTAGCCCCCTAATTAAATATATCTTTCACTATAAAATATAACCGAAATAGATTACTCCTTGAGAGGTTTACTAAACTAACGAAATAGGATTTCATGATTTACCTACTTGTAAATAAGATAACTGAAATTCTATCTATAGCTACCTCCCACATAGCCCATTTATGCAACTAGTACGGTATAATCTTTTTTTTTGCACTGCTAATTTCTATGCCACGTATCAATAGCATTAATTTTTATCAAAATAGGCCTATAACTTATTTTTCAAAAAAAAAATTCAAGCGCTGAGGTATCCGTCCCCACGCCTCCGGTGGCTGGGTTCTTGCCCCCAAACTCTAATTGCCCCCGGTGGTTGGGGGATCCGCCCCCAGACCCCCGCAACGCCCCCCCCCCCATTGCAGATTTTTGGCTGTAGGCTTGCATGAAGAAAAATTTACTGCACGTTACTGCCGGCCTCCATTTATATTAACTTTTGGCTTTAAATATGCCTGGAACGTTTGGCGAAGAAGATGTTCTCATTCACAAACGGTGTATAATACGGCCAAAAGTATTTCTCCCGGTAATACTTATACAGAAAAATTATTTCAAAAAATCTTTTAAACTGCACCAACCTCAATTTGGCCGCAATGAGATTTTTTTCTTTTTGAACATTGTACGCTCATCTAATAAGTTTTAAAGGGCAAAGCAACGCAATCTAATTTTTGTGCAAAATTGTCGAATTAAAAACACGGTTTTGTCTCTTGAAATTGTTGGGTGCTACTTCCCGGAAAACCCCACAAATTAAACCCCCAGAAACCATTTTTTATGAAATTACACCTCTTTTAGAACCTCCCAAATTGAACCTTACAAAAAATAAATATTTTTACGGCTGGCTTAAAAGCTAATTTTTTTATAATCAGAAGAGACAAAGAATCTTTTTGAGGTCGCCCAAAAGCGTGGCCAAAAGTGCCAAAGCTTTTTTTTTGCGACAACCCTAATTGCATAATCTGGGTTTACCCCCCACTCTGGTTACGTTGTTGCGTCCTTGGATAGGGCGCTTTAGGATGATTATCTCTGCTTGTGGCTTCGAACAAGCAACAAATTCAGTGGCAAGAAATCGAAATTCACGGGACATTGGAAAACTAGAAACTCTTTAGCAGATGCAAATTTCTCCTAGCACGAAGTAATTATCACCAGAGGTGAAGTCCTTGAGGACGCCCTTGACCTCGAGGACACATTTTCAAGTCCATGGCCTTGGCCTCAAGTCCTCGAAAATTGCCCTGTCCTCGGCTCGAGGACATTTTTTGACTAGTTAAAATTTTGTAGATCGGCTGAAAAATGTTTTTCTAGACCGTTTTTTTCGGAGATCGACGGAAAAAAATTTTTTAAGACCTTTTTTCTTAGGAAAACACTTGCATTTGTGTCCTTGGTCCTTGGCCTTGGCCTCGAGCCTTGTGTCCTCGACTCCACCTCTGATTATCACAATGAAAGTGTTCGGATTGTCCAATAATTAGCGTCTAACGCTGTGCTGTGACAAGAGAATAAATATGCTACACAACAGCAACGAAAAATGCTGTAATTTTGAAATTGTTCTCATTACGGGGAAACAAAAGCTTTTTTAAAAATCACTTTTGACATGCGTCGTTCGTTTATAGGCTGGCAACTGGTAAGCTCCCATCTAACTGGTAGGCTTGCTGGCTGTTAGCTGGTAAGCTCCCATCTAGCTTTTAAATGAGAAATGCAAAAAGTAACTGCAGCAACGAATCAACTGAAAACAAATCAAAAGTACAATATTTTTCCCCCAGTTTCTGAGTTTTGTGTGAATGTCACTTGTGCAATAATTGGGAGCTGATGTATTGTTAGAGTATCCTACAGTGCCAACTTACGCACGTGATGCTTCAGAGATGACTGCTGTTTGGTTATTACTGGTGACAAGACACTTTATTACAATACGTAGCCCGGTGACCGTAGTCCATATAAGTTAGATTCTTTATCGATTCAACTCCATCACTAGTTAGTACTTTGTACTCACTATAGTAATAATGCTAATACTGCAACTGCTTACTATTCTACTGCAAACGTTCTCTAAAACGAACTGTAGGTCTACGGAGTTTACACTAGTCGCGGAAACGAACCAAATTGTTAAAAGTGATGATTTCCAACCCCGTAAACGAGGTCATTCAGTCCAATTTTTTTTCTTTTAATTTTTAAAAAAAGTACCGCAAAAGTACCGCGATACTACAGCGGTACTTTTAATTTGAAAGTACCGGTACCGGTACCGCGGTACTAATTTTAGCAAAGTACCGAGGACCGGTACCGCGATACTTTTGCGAAGTACCGTGCCCACCTATGATTATAAGTGATTACACAACAACTTGAACTATTGCATCAGCAGTCAGCGACAGCGAGAGGCTAAAAGTTTAGAGTTAGTAAGAAGATTCAAAGTATTTTGCTTTGAACTATTAATTAGAGAAAGTAGGTTAGGTACATAGTTAATATCCTTATTAATGATTTAGCCCAAGATACTCGAACCTAGCATTTGGCCAGGCAATATCTAGCCTACAATTGACTGGTTGAGTGTCAGGTTTTAGATAGGCCTACTGGTAGGGGCTGTGAGAAAATCAGTTACCATCATCAACGAAATTGTAGATTACGGATTTTACTTATCATTAATCAAAAGTTTTTTTACTTTACTTTTGCAACGGCCTATTAATTTTTGCGTGCCAAGTCAATAGCAATTGGATTCTGGTCATATGCCGTCTCTGGTCAGATGCCGGTTACTTCATCATTTGGACACTTCGTCATTTGCTAATGACACTTTAACCCTAACCAAGATGTGGTCATGAGCAATTAACAAAGTAACTGGCACCCCCAGAGACATGTACCAGATTGACTCAAAAGCTAAAAAGTCACTTTGCTGCTCCTGTTCAAGGCAGCTTTGTAAGTAAATACGGTACCATGTAATTACAATAACAAAATTACTGAAGTCTAAGAGAGCAGGCAAAGCTGCTAGTAGGCTAAGCGTGAGCAGAAGAAAAAAGTAATTTTTGAGCCAGAAAGGAACAGGACTGTCTACTATAAAAATTCTATGTACTTGAATGGACTAAATAATGTCTGAATTCTTTTTCTTTGCTATCTCTTCCAGAGGTGGAGTCGAGGACACTAGGCTCGAGGCCAAGGCCAAGGACACAAAAAAAATCCGAGGCCAAGGCCAAGGACAGCCTTTCCGAGGACAGACCCTCTCGAGGCCAAGGACAGTAATGCTCGAGGCCAAGGCCAAGGACCGAGGACACAGGTCTCCTAAAAAAAAAGATCTTCAAAAATATTTTTCAGGCGATCTCCAATTCATTGGCGTACCCAAAATTTTTGATTAAGGAAGGCCTAAACCACAAATCACATGATATGACGTCATCAAATTTTTCCAAAGAGGAAGTTTTTGCGGGACAAAGATATCGCACGATGAAAGATCTGAAATCGTTGTTGCCTGTTTGCACGTAACCAGGATTTTGCAAAGGAAGAGGGCTTAAACTAATAGTTGAAAAGTTCAAATATCTAACTTTGAAAACGTGTTGAGAAAGCTAGTGTAACTCAAATGTATCACAGACGGGGGTTTGGGGGCGGGGCCCCCAGCCGTTGGGCGATTTTTTGTAAGTTTTTTGGAAAAAAAGCTATTTTAATGCCGTTGGATCACATTTCGCAAGTGTTCAGAGCCATTTGAAAGCACTAAATGTTTGACATTTGAAAGTCAATTGAAAAAATCAAATTGTTTAATCCTCCTTTTATTAGCAATTTAAGTCCAAAACCCGTTTAACATCTTGCATTTTGGAGTTAAATTTTACTTGCTAGTGATTTGGTCCATGTAGGAGGAAGTAAGGTGCATTGTCTCTGGCTGCATTTTAGCAGTAAATAATAATCCACTCGAAGATTTTCCTTAGAGATTTTTGTTTTGTCATGAAAATAACCAGTCATAGGAGTACCTGTTCGCCAGGGGGCCCAGGCCTCCTCAATTGATGTTCAATGATTCGTTCAATCAGCATTTTCCAGGGCTAATTTTTTTAAAAACTATTTTGTGCGTAAAAGCCGGCGAGGTTGGAGGTGAAATACTGAATTGTTTTTGAAAAATGGTACAATAGATGGTTATGTCTACTAACCATGTTATTGCCGGGCCGGATTTACATCGCGCTGGGCCCCTGGCACTTTGGAGATTTTCGCCGCATCTTTCTCAGAAATGTAGGTGAAGACCACAAAAATCTTACGATTTCAGCTCGGGGCCCCTAGCTGGTACTGCGTCATATTATGGTAAATCCGGCCCTGATTAATGCATTACGTTCACAAAAAGGCTAGATTTGGGCCTGTGATAGCAACTTTTAAGACAAATACTCTCCATTTTCTCCGGGTTATACGTTTAAATTGGCTGGCAAAAATTGAATTGAGTGGGACCCGGCGCCCCTGGTCTTCAATATTGTAAATTAGTTATATTGTTGTCAGCGAAAAAAGCTAGAAAGAAACTGAAACTAAAGAAACAATCGGGTTTTTGGTCACATTTTTGTCATTGGTGAAATTGCAATTAAGGGGGGCCTGCCTCCCTCCCCTTGCCTACGCCTATGCTCCAATTGAGGAAAACAAAAAAGGTGTTCGCAAATTTTCCGCGAGGTTTCTGGCGTTTTCCAACGAAATTTCAACTGTTCAAAAAATAGTGCTGTCCTCGAGCCGAGGACAGGGCAATTTTTGAGGACTTGAGGCTTCGAGGCCTAGGCCAAGGACTTGACCTTCGAGGCCAAGGCCAAGGACTTCAAAATGTGTCCTCGAGGCCAAGGACGTCCTCAAGGACTCCACCTCTGATCCCTTCATTAGGTTTTACCTTATCAAGTATGTTCTAATCCCTTTTTTTCAAAGTAAGGTAAAGTAAGTTACAGTATCAGAATTTCATTTCTTGATATTTAGTGGGCTAAGTAATGAGAGTTCGCCTCATTTAAAATAAAACTTTGTTATCTGCTATTGGCTGCAAATCAGCAGACATGCTAAAAAGAGGCAGCTGCTGGAATGACAGAAAAAAAGTGCCATAGCGGTTACGAAAATTATTTTTATGAAGCGCCGTTTGTGTACTCTAATTTGCACAATGTTTTTTTGCATATTTAATTAAATAGTTATTTTAATTAAATGTACAAAAATATATAGTCACAGTCAAAATAAATAGTCAAAAAAACTGCGCACAAAATAATGCGTTGCAAAAATGCGCTGTAGACTTTTTTGTATATTTGGTAGTGGAGCGTGACAAAGCGCTCTCGGCTGCTCCTTGATGCGCCCTCGGCTGGTCTTTAATGCGCTCCAAGAGCAGCCGAGAGTGCTTCGTCACGCTCCACTACCAAATATACAAAAAAGTCAGCAGCGCATTTTTGCAACGCTTTATTTTGTGCGCAGTTTTTTTGACTATTTATTTTTGCAACGGTTTATTTTGCGCAACTTTTTTGACTATTTATTTCGACTTTGACTATATATTTTTGTACATTTAATTAAAATGACTATTTAATTAAATATGCAAAAAAACATTGCACAAATTAGGGTACACAAACGGCGCCTCATATATTTTACATTTAATCTTAACCATGCTTTCAGGCTGATATTTTCAGAATTTCACCGCTTTAGAAACTCATACATTAGCTATTGTTTGTAACTCTTAGCAAATGGTCTATCAGGGCCAACATGACAGAACGTGCTAGCAAGCTCTTAAAAGCCATTCTCGCTTGCTAAAAAGCACTAACGAACAAAAAATCTTCACAGACTAACTGCCATTTCTGAGCTGTCTAGCCCAATACACGTTGAAACTGCTCGCTCGAATATCTTTGCGAGATGTTGTTAATTTGTGTTAGTACGTAATAAATATCTCATTGTGTGATTCAGATGCATTTCTACTTCAAAATAATGCGTTCAAGCGTAGTATATGTACTGCATTGTTATGGAAAAAGATACTTTAGCTATGCGTTATTATTCTAAGCAAGCAAATTCCTCAATATTATTGTTGTGGGGCCATTTAGATATTATTGTAGGATATTAGATATTATGTAGGTTGTTTAAATTGATTGGCAAAAATTAAGGTAAGAAGGCTAAGGCCCCTGAATCTATATTTCTGTTAATCACTGTTGTACGCGTGTTTTGCTGTACGCTGAGATGCTAAAAAAAACTATAACTGAAGAAACAATAGTTTTTTTTCGACATTTTTATCATTGATAGCATTTCAATTGATGGGGGGGCGGGGGCCCCCCTGGCTACGCCTATGTACATAGGCCTACACAAATAAAGCAAGCATGCCCAAATGCCCGCTCTTTAAAAAAATTGTTGTTCAGATAATAAGTTTCATTTTCAGGAACACTTTTATGATGTTCAGTCAGGGACTGGATACCTTCAAGCACGACTAAAAACACTGCAAAGAAAACTACCTATGGATGAGAAAGTGCATAAAAAGCTTGAGATAAGAAAACGAACTATTGAAATTTCGACCAGCAGCAATAGCACAGATAATGAAGAAAGCAGCAGCACAGCAAGCACGGTTGACATCAAAGATACAGCAGAAACTCTAATAGTATAAAGAAAAGATATTTGGGTTTGATTGCTATGCAGAAATGAGTTAAGCATATAGAACTAGATGATATTAGCTAATTGGCTGTGAGATGTATTATCAGCAGTAATGCAAAAAAATCAATTGCCTTTTTTGTTTTTACTTCAAAATATGTTCTTTGAACAAAAAAAGAAAATTTATATAAGTAGTTACTAGTTATTACCCACCAGTATTACGACAGTAATGATTTCAAAACATTCTAGTGATGAGCCATCCAATTCGTATCTCCTTTTTTCAGCTTTAGCAAGGCTAAACGAAGCTAACGCCTTATGTGTAAATACCCCTTGAAGTTCGTGGCAACAGTGTCTGTGACAAAAGTCACAGATAAAGAAAATAACTTTTAGAGTTTTGGGGGACAATTTTATAGAACATACAACTTTTGTAGAACATGGCAACTAAACCGGGAAATGTCTGACTAGTATCGAGTGATGTAACATCTTTTGATTTGCTGGTTTTAATTAAATTTAAAATACTTTTCATTAAATAAACACAACGTAAATTGGTAAGAATATGATGCTTTTTACTGTTGTAGTCACTTAATCAAAATTTTATTTTGATTAGATTGCTTAGCTTCGAGATGTGAAACCTGTAAAGGAAAATACAGCAGAAATATATGCTGTAATGAACGAAACAAGAGATTTTCGTCGACAATTTATTGAACACGATAAGCCAACCGTAACCCTGATTCTACAAGCATATCCTCGTTTCTTGGATATCAACTATGGGTAGACTTGTAAGTTTTTTGTTGCACAAATATGCCGCTACACTGCTACAGTCTAGTAAAGTGTATGCTCATGATTTTCAAATGTATAGTCCATGATATTTTGTTTGATGTGGGCTTTACAGTTGTACTTTTTTAACTGTAGGTTCTACTGCAAAGCAGTGAAATACGGATAGATGACAATTATTTTATTCTCGTTGTTAACCATTATCATTTTTGCTAAATTATTAAAATTTTCATAAATCAAAGAGATCTACCAAGCTACAGTCAATAAAAACAGGTCGAGTATGTTGCTAACAATTAATTATTAATTAGGTTAATTAATATGGTTTTAATTTAAGTTACACTAAATTGTTGTAGCAAAATACGCTGCAGGCAAAATGTTTTTGCTGACAATATTTCTTTTTTTTCAGCTTGATATTGAATTCTTAGCTATTCTTCCAAATTGCCAGAGTTTTCAAGAAGCTCTTCTAATGAAAGTAAAAGCAACCTTTCAAGTTGCGAACGAGAATGGCTTTAAGCTGCATTATGAAGATGGTAAATTTTACTAGATGTTACATACCACACTAAATTTGCTAATTGGCACAGCAGAGCTTAAGTCTTGTATTGTTGATTGCAATATGAAGTGAATAGTCTTGATACAGCATAAACTACTAATATTCTGTACAAGTGCACATAAATCATGCACAAACCACCAAAGTTTTATTATTAATTATTATTGTTAGAAAATCTGCAAGCGGTGATGTTGCTGCAGCAATTACTGCCACCAATTAACTCTCGTGCAAAACAAGGATCGGTGGTCATTGACTTTAAAGGGGTAAGTAATAAGTATCGTAGAGTAGAATAATGATGCGCATTATTTCAAGCTATCCTTAAAATTTTAAATTGTAAGATATTTTTCATTAAAAGCGTTTTGAGTGTTCATCAAATGCTTTTCGCATTTGTACTTGCGTTATTGAGTTATCAAAAAGTGTTACATTTTTCACAACGTAATCCAAATTTGCTTTTCATTTGCGAACCAAAATACTACGTAGTGCCGAGCGAAGATTGTAAACCAAAATACTATATGGATGTATTTCAATGTAGTGCTTAGCAAATTAAATGTAAGCACTAAACCCAGAACAATATTTAGAATATTGTTTAAAATTTTCGCTATGAACTTATCATCAGTTATTCTTAACTTAAGCGTTAACTAGCTATTCTACTAAACAACTATTTGTGCATCCTACTGACCTAACAGCAAGTTACGTAGTTTTATTATAACTGATTAATGACATTTCTATATATAATAAGAAACGTTTGAAGAATCCCATTTTCCGGCTTTAGTCCTTGTGTTAAATTTCAGTCCAAAAACACATCCTTCAAATCCTTGCAAAATTAGTCCAACAACTTAGCAAATTATCTTCAACTTAGCAAATTATCTTCAACAAGGCAATTATGAAGTAGAAAATCACCGAAGCAATTAACGCCCTAACCATGCTCAGCTGATATCTGAATGAAATCATAGAGCTGAGAGTTGTTTTTTCGCCGTCCCATGTTTTACCAGAGCTGGGCACCGGCTACTTGGTAAAAAAAGCAGCAACGCTGCCGCTTATCGCTACTCAAATAAAAAAGTAGCGCCGCTGCCGCTACTAGCATGCAAAACAGCGGCCGCTGCCGCTTGTCGCTGCCGCTACTTTAAAAAAATAAAAAGTACAAAAAACGATGGCATTCAAATACGGTATCTAATGGTGAAATTTCAACTTTATTTATGAAATTATTCAAGCCTTTAAGATATTGGCTCAGGTTACAATCAGGATTAGCAGGCTGAAATGGTAGACAAGTAAGCAAATTACCATTCACTTAGGTGTTGCCAGGCTCCTTTCAAAAAAACAAGCATTTCAAAATGCTGATTGGTTAAACCAGCGCTTTACAAATTACTTAGGAAGTTACCCTTGGAAGTTACACTAGGAAGTTAAATTCCTTATCGCATTTTCTACACAAACAAAAGGCAATAAGAAATATCGACTCAAATAAGTTAAGGTTTTGCCATTAAAGCACAATGATATAGAGTATTCAGCTTCTATACAATTCTGTCTTGGCTCTTATAGCTCTGAAGTAGTCGATTTGCTTATCACACTCTCGGCCCTCAACCACTAAAATAATTCTTCGTTTAGAGATCCGAAATGAAAATTTATCAATCGACCGAGTTCCAAAAAATTTCTTGGAGTTTGGTAGAAATGGTAGGTGATTCACGTCCCTGCGATGATTTCGTCCAACTTTGACACAAAAGTAGATCGAGCGTTTAAGATATTGGTGTTTACGAAGTCGAAGGAGATACGTAGTAATGACGTACATGTTAAGCAAATGATACTCAATGCGATTCATGTTACACTGAGTATTTTTTCTACGAGTATAACTCCATAACTAAGTTGTCTTTGAAGCTTATTTATTACCTGGTTCTACTTGTTCGTTTAATTCTCAGCGCACTATAAATTCAATTCTTAGTTTTACTGTTAACTGTTGTAGCAAAATTTATTTTACTACACATTGACATAACTACTCAGGCCCGGCGCCACGGGCCATAGGCGTAGCCAGAGGGGGGCCCAGGGGGCCCGGACTCCTCCAATTGAAATGCTACCTGTGATAAAAATGTGACAAAAAAACTATTGTTTCGTCACTTTCAGTGTCTTTCAGCATTTTTTGCCTACAACAGTAATTAACAATAATATTGACAACCAGGGGGCCCTCTAAATTCAATTTTTGCCAATCAATTAAAATGTATAACCCGGCTGGAATTAAGGATTTTTATCATAAAATTTGCTACCTCGGGCTCTCATTTAACCTTTTTAAAAACGTAATGCAATAACAGGGCGGGATTTACCACATGGCCCAGTGCTGGAAGCCCTGCGCTCAGATTATAAGAGTTTATTTTTGGTCTACACTTATGTTTGGCAGGAAGATGTTGCGAAAATCTTTAAAGTGCCAGGGGCCCCGCGCAATGTTAGTCTGGCCCGGGCAATAACATGGTAATTAAGCGTAACCATCTATTGTGCGGTTTTCAGTAACAATTCACCTCCATCCACCTCGCTAGTTTTTACGCTACAAAATGCGTTTGAAAAAAAAAATCTATGAAAAATGCTCATTGAACAAATTATTGAATTTAAATTAAGGAGCCTGGGGCCTCTTAACCGTACATGTACTCCTACAACTGGTTACTTTCATGTCAAAACAAAAAACTCTAAGGAAAATCTTCGAGTGGATTATTTACTACTAAAATACTTATAAAAATTTAACCCCAAACTGCAAAATTACAAACGTATTTTCGACCAAATTATAAGTGAAAAAAGAATTGAAACAATTTAATTTTTTTCAATTGGCTTTGAAATGTTAATAATCTAGTTCTTTCAAATGTTTTTGAACACGTGCGAAATGAGATCCAATGGCATTAAAATAGCTTTTTTTTTCAAAATAATTCCAAAAAATCGCCCAGCGACTGAGGGCTACGTCCCCAGATCCCCGTCTGTGATACGTTTGAATAAACTAGTTTACTTACACAAGTCTCCCAATTTAGATATTTTCGTTTGTAACTTTTCGTTTAAGCCCTCTCCCTTTAGAAAACTCTCGGTTAAGTGCCAAACCAGGCCACGGCTTTTGATCTTCCATTCTACGATATCTTTGTCCCACAAAAATTCCTCTTTCGAAATATTCTGATGACTTTATTGCATGTGATTTTTGGTTTACCCCCCCCCCAATCAAAAATCCTGGCTTCGCCTATGCACGGAAGATGGCATTTCGAGCCGTGTCCCCCCAAATCACTACTTGAGCTCCGCAAGCGAGAGTAAACTTTTGTAGTAGCACAACTAGCAAACTTTTGCCCAAAAACAGGTAACCACAAACGCTTTTTTCTATGAAACAGCAAGACAGATCAAGTGAACGTAATCAAGTAGTCTTAGATTTTGCGATGAAGACCTTTTTTTTTTATTTTTTTAATCTTCACCTCCAAATTTGAGGACAAAATCCATACCAAAGAAGGATAACACAGGATTTGGAGCAAAATATTCTCCAGATCGCTGCCGCATTCCGAATTCGTCTGATCTCGGCTGCGTAAGCGTCCCCCCGCCCAAGTTTTTGTCCCCCCTTCCCCCAAACACACTACTCTGGCTCCGTGCCAGGTACTGTACTGTTCTATTCGCAGTGCACGATCTATACTGTGGTCTGTGACCAGATAGCCAACAAATCATCTTCATTTGTTGTACTAAATGCTAGCATTTTGAGAAAATATCGCGGAAAACCGTCTTCGCGATCTGCAAGTTTTTAGCAATTTATTGAACTCCAATTATTGCGTTTTCGTTAAAGAGATACTGCTCAAAATTGGCTTTATTGAAATCGGTTTTATCAGTTCAAATTGACCCGCAACTAGACCACATTATTTGTTCAACTTTGATTGAGAAAAAATCGGACCATGTGCGATAAAACTAGCCTATACATACAGTATAAGACCAACGACAAAACGTCACAAAGGTCTTGTAATATGTTCTACTAAACTGAAATAACGAGGTAACAAGAGCAGAGTGAAAACTGGTGAACGGCGCCGCTGTGCCCATCACTGTGTTTTATGGATAGTCTACTATTGATAAACTTACAACTTAACAGAACAATAGTGTACTTTTGCAATGTTGTAATGATGTTCCTTTTTTATGCAGGCTGGGTAAATCTGGAAGCTTATGCTTCGGAAAAACCAAAAGATTTGACTCAACCGCTTTTGCTGGCCATCGGCGAAAAACAAAACTCGAATGAGTTTCATCTGGTCTTGGATCGTCAAGTATTGCCCTTAGGTGGGAATACTATCATTGTCTTATCAAGACTATATTATTAATTCTGGAATTTCAATGTCTCCTACTTCGCCCGGTTAAATTCTTTCTACAATTTTTTGATGTGCTGGTTCTGAAGAAAAAGACTTTAGCTTCAGTAAGGTGACTTTTGGTTTCGCTGGACTTCAGTGCTAATCCCAATGTTGATCCAGATGGCGTTTAATATTTACCCTCCGATCATGTGGTACAACGCTGTCAATTTTCGAGTACTGTGATTGCTGAATTATGCATCTATATTTGATGACTCCGTGGATACTCGTATAGTGATAATTTTGATTGCTAAACTAAATGAATGATTGCTAGTATCAGTCTTTTATGAATAGTCTTTAAAGAAGCATTGAGGTCAGGTTTTTTACTATGGACTAAAATGTTGGGAAAACTCTAAAATGCATTCTCACCAAATTTAAATTTTCTACATCTTGCCGTTTTCAAGATATTGCAGTTCAAAATTCACAATTGTTTCCTTATTTCAGTGTTGTTATTTTGTCAGTATTGTGGCAGAAGGCAACTTTCGGAAAGTTGGTTAACATTTTCTTGAAAATTAGCTAATTGACAATATTCTGACCCTACTTTGCTTTGACAGCAACACTGCTGCAAAGCACTTCTTGGAAGTTACGAATGCATTAAGTTTTTGACATATTGTTTCTGATTCGCAACCCTGGCTAAATTTCTAAGTGAAAAAATCTTTTTTAAGTCGAAATCAAAACTGTCATATCTTGGGAACGGAAGGTCGTAGCAAGATCAAATTTGGTGAAGTTAGTCTTAAGATCTGTCAAAACCTTTTGAGAAAACCGAGCAAAAAAATCTCCAACCTCAATATTCTTTAAATCAGTGTGCATCTAATTTTCAAGTTCTTAATGGTGAATTTTGATTGCTAGCTGTATTTGAGTGATTGCAAGTAGAAGCATTTTATGAATAGCCTTTAAGTCTGTGTACATCTAATTTTTAAGTTTGCATTGGCGAATTGCCCCATACACTAAACGCTTTCGATTTGACTATCGGTACTCAAGTTACTTCTCTTCTCATTGCACATAATTTGAAATGATTTTACATTGTTTTTTTAATCACATTATTCATAAAAATGTCAGCAAAAGCCGGAGCGATTGGAGATCCCATACCTACGCCATCAATTTGTTCATAAAAGCTACCATTAAAATTTAGAGTAGTGCGTTTCGTAGTCCACACCAGAAGGTTCTTGAAATGTCGCTTAGTCAAACCGTAAACTTTTTTTGTCGAATGTCGACAATCAATCTTTGCCCCTGTATCTTTTCAATGCTTAATTGTTTTAAATTGTTGTTTAAAAATGACGTAGCTATTCGGTTGTGTTTTCTTGTGTGTTTAAACCTATTGACCTGCCGCTCTTTTATTCAATTATGACAAATCTTAAGCCATGCCGTGGCTACCTGTATTAATGGGTGGCTATTGTATATAAATTCGTGCTTCTTTCTTTGCAAATTTATTCTACTGATGATGCTTTAAGTTAAAGCGAAACGCGTCTAATAAATTGTAATGCTTAGTTCTATATTGGCAATCGTTTTTTTTTTCTTAGATTAAGCAGAAACTCCGACTGTTATGCTCCAAAATTTTGCATTGTGCTTGTGAAATGTGGTTGCTTAGTACGTCTTCATTGCGATGATTATTTAAGCAATGGCACATCGCATTGTCATGCTTACTTACGTTTTTTGTTGTTAATAAAGGGCAACGCTTCTTAAGTTGAGCAATCTGGAAAGGTCAAGAATGCGATATCTACTAAACGAAGAAAAATTTTCATCAACGCGTTTTTATCACTTCTTAATCGTTAAAAACTCAACTCCTAACCTTTTAGAATTGTAACTTTCAATCTTCTAATGACTATTTTTACCCTTAAAGATCTAGGTTTCAATCTGTAAGCGACGAAATTCCAAATTTTTTGTAGAGGTAACTTTCAATTTTTGAAAGACTCAATTCCTAATCTTTCATAGATGTAACTTTCAATTTCTAAAAGACGCAGTTCACAGTCTTACGTAGATGTAACTTTCAGTTTTTAAAAGACGCAATTTCTGATCTTTCATAGACGTAACTTTCAACCTATAAAAGACAACATTCTGAATCTTTGAAAGATCTAAGTTTAATTTTTGAAAAGACGCATTTCTTAATCTTTCATTGATGCACCTTTCAATCTGTGAGAAGACGAAATTCTGCACCTTTTAAAGATGAAACCCTCAATCTTTCAGACCATTATTATAGATATTTAAAAGATGGAATTCTCAACCTTTAGAAAATTGAAAAACTTTGTTTTTTTAAAAGAATCAAAAATAATTTCATCTTTGAAAGAGGAGGTGCAAAAAAGATGGAAAAAAGATGGAATTTTTGTTACAGTGTAGAGATAATTTGATTATAAATATCTCAAAGCCATACAATTTTTTGCATTGAATAACATCTTACAAGTTTTTTGAGTAATCTTGTTTGCATAGTAATAGTTTTGTGAAAAAATAATTGAAGTCTTACGATTTCTTTGTTTAAAACAATAATTCTTACCTAAAAGTGAATATCATTCGATATCTTTTAGTTAATACCTTGCTAAAATATCAGCTTTTTAGTCGCTTTATATTGTTTTACAGGAATACATTTAATAAACTATTTTGGAACTTTGTTTAAAACAATAATTCTAACCAAAATATAAATATCATTCAATAACTTTCAATTAATATTTTTCTAAAGTTTTGTTTTTTTTAGTCACTTTATATTATTTTGTAGGGATAAATTTAATAAACTAGTTTGAACCTTACAGTATCTTTGTCTTGAGCAAAAACTGCAGCGTAAAAAGTCAAAAGCGTTTGTCAAAAATCTTACATTTTTATAAGTTCCTTGTCTACATAAGAATAGTTTGATAAAAACTTTCAAAAAATTTCTTTGACTTGAAAACTAATTTCATCTCAATCACCGAAAACTTACTTAAAATTTTAAATTTTTTTTGGAATATTTTTGTTTACATAAAAATATTGTTACAAAAAATGCTTGCAGTATAGCGTTTCTTTATCGTGAAGATTGCTTTTACGTTAAACAACTTATCTAATATTCTAAAGTGTTTATCTATTTTCTTGATTTCATAGAAAAATTTACTCAAAGACAAATAATTTTTTTTGACTTGAATAAAAATTTTATCTAAAATATCGAAAAATTACTTAAACAGGGGCTGAACGATGTTTGAATTTCGTTAAAAATTAATTAAATCAAAACTCTGGAGTTTTCTAAGGTTTGTGCAAAAAAATTATTTTTCTCCGTTTCATCGTTACTGAGTGACATCATGTCAAACATCACTGATCGATTCCACAAATAGAAGTTTACGTCACTAACTTCCGCGTCACAAGCTTCCGCGTCACAAGTGGTAATGCATGATAGTACGATTGTTCAGTCAGTCAGTTCAGGATTAGAGCTTCGCCTGGTGTAGGCTAGGATTGAAAATAAGTAGGGTAACAGCGCAAACCAAAGATAAAGTATAAAATGTTGTTTTGTACTGCCTATATTAGGCCTGGTTTAGGTTAGTACTAGTTAGACTAGGCCTACCGGTAGCGAGACCACTAGTTAGCCTAATGCTGATGCTGGTGGTTGTATTCAAAGATTGGCATAGCCTACTATTGCATTGACAACAGCAACTGACAAGAAAATAAGTGATGTTAGGCTACTTACGAACTGCTGTGTAAGTGAAGCTATATAATTGTTTAAATCTAGGCTATCTGCCTAGCCTATGGGTCAATCCATGCTTAATTTGACATGCTGTCAACCCATCTTCTAGAATCTTCTCCAAACTTGGCATGGAGTTAGGTAGAACAAAGTAAAAAAAACCTGTTTGCAAAATATTTCACCTTTCTAGCACAAGCTGTTCCTGAGATATGGTCTGTTTAAAATTGTGCGAGAAAGTGAATTTTGAGGATATGCATGAGTGATTTTTACCTCTAATGCTGAAAGTTGAGGTAGGAGGATGCAGAAAATTGCTACCCCCCCATTTTTGAGCATGCCAAATACAATAAAACGGTTATTTTTAAGCTGAAAAGATTGCTTTTTAAGTTATTTAATAATATAGGTGTTTCTCTTTGTGCCTCGATTATGGGGTGTTCTGACTTTTTTTTTCTTAAAAAATGTTTTATGCCCATTTTAATGACTACTTTTCATGGCTATTATGAAACTAAGCTTTGTCAAACTGAATTAACATACATTATCAGGTATCAAATAATAGCTAGGGCATTGTTTAGAGCTTTTTTTTTCATTTGCCACGTTTAAAACGTATAAACGGTAGGCTATAGGCTTCCCTAACCATATTTAAATATCCTGGAACATGTTCACATCACTTTCATCACCCAATATCAGCGAATCAAATTGGATGCAAGTATATTTGCTCAGACTTAAACTTTTCTGCAACATGTGATTTTTTACCAGCAGTATACCAAAAGGTTAAAAACATGGATTTTGTGGCATGCTGGTATAACTTTCATTGGTGTGTGGGTCTCATTTTATGGGTAAATGAACCGGAACTGGAAGACGATGTTAAATTTATATGCCCACAGCCCCATATGGCCCATCACTATCATTTTGTTAGCCTGAGCAAGATGACTTTTGTACTGTTCCTTAGAAACAAATTATTTGCGCAATTGACTCTTCTACTTCACCCAGTGGACGAATCTACAAACTTTCTAGACTTAAAAGGGCATTCAACCCGATTTTTGAAAAACCGAGAAAAAATCTTAAAAAATACGTTAATCAACATGAACCCATTGCAATTCCTCCAATTCGTCAGGTTAAGAAAGCCTAAGGGGAAAGATTTTATATTTTCCCCTTAGAAACCAAATTTCGGCCATCTTGTTTCAAGCGGGTTGCGCAATAAATCTCTTCTGCGAATTTCTCCTATTTTGAGTCTGCGAGTTAGCGGGCTTCTGGGAGCTAGGTTAGTGCTGAAGGTATCGAGGCTACTAGTTAAGCAATACCGGTATACATTATTGGAATTGTTATTTGAATTCTTCTGTTTAAAGAGTGTTTTAAGTTTTGACCACCAAAAGCTTGCAGGGTATCCGGAATCAAGATAGTAGGCTATGTGCAGTAGGCCTATGAGGCAAAGTAGGCCTAGCCCACTTATTGCTTATCTCAAGCTGTTTAGTGTACTGTTTTAACTGCCAAGAGCTTACAGGGTATTATGAATCAAGATGGAGCTAAGTTATGCATTCTAGTAAGCAAAATAGGCCTAACCTCAGCCCTATTTCAGATTTATTGCTTAGCTCAATCTGTAGTGCACTGTATACTGGTAGTGTGTAGGTGGTACCAATGACATATGTCATTGGTAGTACCGATCAGACATTCAGAGACACTAGACAGCTATGAGATAACCTCAGATCTATTCATATCAATGAAGTGATTACATGATGTTGGAGGCTGGAACAGAGGACTAGACTAGATCTAAGATCTAAAACTAAGATTCCTGTTCAGAATTTGTAAGCTTTGCTTAAATAATGAAATTATGGCAGGCAATAGGCCTAGGTAAAGTTATATTCGGCCTAGCCATTTCCAGTTATGGGTTGTACTAAACAGGCATATGGTAGCTCTTTAACTGGAAGACTCTTCCTGGGTCCCTTCACACTCCAGACTCACAGTCCCCAGTCGTCAATTTTAATTTAAATATTAGACTATTTTTGGTTTAAAAAGTTGAAGCAAATATATTAATATTGTAGCAAGTTGAAATATCATATTATTATTATTATTATGTTACAATAAGCTGAAATTTGTCAAACACAGAGTATACTTTTGTGGTATACCTACTTTAAACTTTAGTAATCTGTTTTATTGAAACTTTACAGACTATATTTTTGCTAAACAGTACAAGCTATTATTTGTCAAATTTCTTAAGTTTTAATCATAGCATAATGGTTCGCTATTGTGCAGTTCATGGATGTACCAGCAAAAGCTTTAGTGTTGGTTCTCGAGAAAAATTTTTATCTTTCCATCACATTCCTAATGATCCTGTGGAAGCTAAAAAATGACTACTTGCAATGAATAATCCAAAATATCCTCCACACTCAAACCTTGTAAGTCTCAAATCTGTTGTGGTTTGTAGTTTGCATTTTGATTTTGAAGATTTTTATGATCTTCCCGATTCTTCTTGTTCCACCAGTCCAAGAAGAAAACTACGAAAAGGTAGGAAATTAACACTTAAATTTCTACTTTTGAATTTTAAAAATGAGTGAATACTGTACCTATTAGTGCATACCTAAATTTGTTTTCAATTATGGTAATTTAGGTATTGGAAGGCATTATATTGCCAAAAATTTCTGTCTTTGTCGCGGATAAATATTCCTCATTTTTGCTTTACTCTCTTGAAGCTAAAATTGTTTGGTAAAATTTTTAATCACTGCCTTATATGAGACTTTTTTTTCTTGATGAAATTATCAAACTAAGGGGTAAAATTTTGCAATATTTTTAGCAACCAAAAGATAAAGCTGGTTTCTGAAATAATTTGTCGCTAGCATAGTTAATTGCACTAGCTTACAGAAGTATGCTAGCAATTCTAAATCTGAAATAGACGTAGTATGCCAGGGATCACGTCTTTTTAGCACGACTATTTCAGCACCACCTATTTCGTTGCCGGTCCTTTTTAGCTCAGATCGTTTTGTCGCAAATTCGGTCTCTTTGACAGTTCAGTTATTTAGGGTCAGGGTTAGGGTTCGGGTTTGAGGTAGGCTTAGTCAAAAAGCACCGAATTGGCGCTGAAAAAGGTCCGTACCAAAATGGTTGCGCCGAAAAGTTGTGGACTCGTGCTAACTCTAAATCTAATTCAAATCCTAACCTTCTATGCCTATAATTGGAATCACCACCTTTATTAAGACTAGTGCTATTTTGTAATTAGGTGCTGTTCCAGTAAATAATTTGCTGTTGAGAAGAGGTCAAACGCTTGAAGTGCAAATTCAAGAAGAGGTTGGTTTTAAGAAAAAGTTTTCTGGTTATTCTTACTAGCCTGTTACAGTGTTGGGCTTTTCATTAAAATTTGCGTTATTAAGAAACTTAGTAATCTGTGGCTTTTAGCGCCATTTTACTTTTGTCTACTCACTATTCACTGTTTATGAATGATCAAGTTCATTTAGACAGTAAGAGTAGTAATAACATGGATGTTGTTACAAGGTTTCAAAAACATGCAAATGATTTTCAAAAAAAAAACCAGCGTTGAATATAACTACTGTAATTGTTTAAAGTTTTTATGAATAGATATCAATAATTTTTGCATCATTGGCAGAATTTTGTTTCTGAAATCAACATTGATATGTTTGAAAAAATATCAAAATATTTCTCCAATAGGTTAATATTGGGTATCAGCAAACTTTTACTTACCATATAGGTTTTTATGTCAAAAAATCTGGCAATTAAAAAGTTGTTACTTTTTTTTTTGTGTCAGATGCTGTTTACTACGGTATATATCATTGAGATGATATATTACTATGAGCAAATTCTTATAGTTAAACTGCATACTCCTATTTGCAGCAGTCATCTGCAGATAGTGCATCAAGTATTTCTTCTATTGAACCAACACCTGAGGGCATCGACCACATCTTGCCAGAACTTGCAAACGATCAATCACCGGTAAATAAATGTTTTTTGCGAAATACAAGTCTATTACTTTAATTGCAAAGCTTTTTGTTTGTAATTGATTACATGCTTTCTTGCCTAGCATATCTTTTCCTTGGTTTATGCACTGGTAACCTTAGGCTAGATAGCATGGGACAATCAAGGAAGTTTTCTTTAAATTGCAATTTCTTTTAAAGTCTTATCGCTTTGATTCAAGACTTTATATTTACAAAATCAAACAGCACTGCAAGCATTGTATATCCTAATTTCAGCTATACCAGGAATTCAAACTTCTGGTAGTGGTAGTTGAGTATCTTTTTTATCTTCAAATTTGGTTTTACGGTATGGTACTGTCTTTGGTGAAGTGATGACTGGTGATATCATGGTACTCTTCCAGATAAGGTCATAGATACTTCTGAGTCCACGACAACTGACTGCGAGCCAAATGATGCTGATTAGCTGAGAAGAGCGATCATAAGCATATTTTACTATCCCCATGGCCATCTTGCCTGAACCTTCACTTTGTGACGAAATCAGTGATCAAATCACTGTGACGAAACCGTTTGTTCATGGTCAGTTTGTCCGTGGTCAGTTTGTCCGCAGTCAGTTTGTCGCGGTCAGTTGACCTGGCTTGCATTGTTCTCTAGTGTGGTATCCACGAATGACTTCTACAACTTTAAACTTGGACAGACAGTAATATCCTATCTAAAAGTAAGCTTTTGTCATTTTGCGATTTCTTTTCAGATGCTAGCAGATTCTTCAGTCTACACCGCTAACGAACCAGTGTTAGCTGAGATTTTGTTTGACAAGGTGAGCTTTACTGGTACATCGCATCTTTTCATTTATTTCGTATTTGTGGCAAATACTGCTAGCAGGACGCTAACACGACGTAAAAAAACTCACGCACTCCAAAGGTTGACTGGTTCCAGAGATAAGTTTTCTATTGACTTTTTGCTTTCAAAACTTATTTTATTTTTGGAATGGAAGGAGTACATGTGATAACGTACCAGCAAAGTTCAAAATGTTGCCACCAACAACTCACTGAATTATAAGTGACCGAACGCAGAGTTACGTGTATGTTTTTTTGTTTAAGTTTGTATTTTATACATTTCAGCAATCATCTGCTGGCACTGGAAGTTCTTGCAGTACTGGTGGTACCGGTGTATCATCTATCTCGCAACCACCACCTGAACCATTTGACCAATCTTTCCATCTGGAGTCCTCATTCATCGCTAGCGAGGTATCATCTGCTCCTCACATTCCGGAAACGCTATCACATTTAAAAATGTTTTTAGTGGCCGAAAAAAGCATGAGGATGTTGTTTAGACGATGCCAGGTATAAATTTGTCGATTTTGTAATGTTAATCTTTCTGTCTACTATTACACAAACTAGCATGTAACTCTTAAACAGGATAAAGATTTACTTAAAATGGAAACCGGCGCAGGACCCGAAGCGTACAATATTTTAGATGCATAAAAATTAAAATGATAGTAGAATTTGCTTTCGTGCGCTTGAAAATATTTATGTGAGATATTTCAGCATATTAAAAGGAATTTTTTTCAGACTTGCGGTGATAAGATGAAATCGATTGATCAACAACTTAAAGGTTGTCAGCTGCGTCTACAAAGTAAATGCTTCAGTGGGCACACTTCGCTTTGGCAGTCGTCAGCAGACATTGGGCAAATGGCGGAAGTGAATTTGTTGTGCTCCGCTGCTGTTTTATTCAGCGGATCAACGTTTACCGAGATCTCTGGATTTTTTCGGGCACTCGAATGCCAATTCATCTCGCATTCGACGTATTACAAAAATCAAGCTCACTATCTCATTCCTGCCATTTCCAAATTCTACGAAGAAGAGCAGGATCGAATTATGGCTGAGCTAGCAGAGCAAAACAGTTCAGTTACGGTGATGGGAGATGGGCGGTACGTGATATTGGCCTAATAAATCGTCGTTGAAGCAAACACTTTAGGAATGTTTTTGGTTTTGATTCAATTTTGTTTTTTGTATGCGGTAATGTAATTTTTAACTGCAGTCTAACAATGCAGGCTCGAGTTTCTTTGTTACTCCAGTATGCATAATAATATATATTCATCATTCAATTGTTATTCTAGTATGCTAGATTTCTACAAAAAATAGTGTATTGAAAGTTATCTCCGCTGGCTTAACGGAATGAAGATGCTGCTTCAATTTATCTCTTATTTTACATACGTAGTTTAGGCTTTAGATATGCAATTTCGCCATATAAGACCTTACTAACTTAGGTGCGACACCCCAGGTCATTCGGCTAAATATATGACCTACAGCGTCTTGGAAGAGAACTCGTGCAAAATCATCGACATGGAAACTCTGCAAGTCACACAATCGACCAGCAGTGTAGCCATGGAAAAGGACGCATTTCGTATTTGTTTGAACCGGCTGATCGAAAAGGGGGTAAATGTTGCCGTGGTCGTGACCGATAGATCTCCCTCTATCAGGAAGATTATGGCAACAGAATTCGGCCACATCCATCACCAGTTCGATATCTGGCATGTCTGTAAAAGTATGTATATGATTGACCTTTTTTTACGGTCTTTACTGAATAGTATAAAAAGCAATCCATTTAGAAAAAAATACAAATTAAATTACGGCTGTAACTATGACTTAGTATTATCAAAAGACGTAAAGAATAATTTCAGTTATTGTTTGATTGCGTTGTGTTTTTTTGCAGATGTTTAATTTTTCGTTACTTGTACAGCGTGAGATTTATTTTGGGAAAAGAAGAGCAAATTGATTTTAATTAAGTTCAGTAGCGTTTAATTTTCGTTTTAATCTGTTCAGGTTTGAAGAAAAAGTTGCACCGCAGTGGGAAAAAAAAAGGAAACGATGTTCTGTTACGGTGGTCTCGTAACATTAATAATCATTTGTGGTGGTGTTGCCAGGAATGTGGAGGAGATGAACAGGTATAGAACCTTTGACGATGCACTCAATTACGTACTCTTTAATGATATATTTCATTTGTTGATCTTGGTCCTCTTGCCGCGAATTGCGCTTACTTAAATTTGTTGTCATCATTTTTTCCAACATAATACGAATCGCTTTATTGTTAAGTTTGTAAAAAATTGTAAAGATAGTGGGCGATCCTCCGCAGCCATTTTGATTCGATTTAGAATGAATAGGCATTGAGAAAAATTGCCAAGTTTACTGCTGACTGGATTTCAAGATAACAAAAGTGATGCACGATACCGAATAGTTCTTGTTTTGGGGTTGCTTTTCAATTTACTATTACACGACGATGACATTGCATTAAAATATCTTGTGCTCCTTGGTTTAGGTATTACGGTAGAGATGGTTATCTATCCTCTACCATATTCGTAACATCCACGAGTGGGTGTGCGAGGATGGATCAACTGCTAGATGCCTACATGAACCCCTTAGTCAAGACCAAATAGATGCGACAGAATGGATGCAAGAAGATTCGGATGCATTCAGAGCGCTGCGTAGCGTGGTGACGAGCCATTTGCTTTTACGTGACATGAAGCAAATGACGATGTTCAAGCACACTGGTAAGTAATAAACTTGATTTCGACATACTAGTATTTGCAATAACTACCCCCAATTGTTGAATCTTCTTTGGATATTCAACTAATTTCAAAAAATATTAGTCCAGAGACTGATTACAGTGCTCCAATGTATTTTAGAATGTAAAAAATGCAGCAACGAATGAAATTCTTAGTCTAGAAGTAAATCTTAGTTACGACAGATTACAAGAAAAAGATAAAAGCTTTAGGATTTGGAAAGAAAACATGGGTTAAGTAATCTAATTCCCTTTTCCAGTAACTCACTCGGCGTTTATCACTGAGGTGACTTTCTAACAGAACTATAAGTCAAATCAATTCGTATAATTGTTAATAATCGTCGATCAGAACTTCGCTGTGATAATGCCTTACTGAGTTTCTTTATTTGGTGAGTGGTTAGCGCGATTGCTCTAGTGAGGATTTATAAAAGCGCCAAGTTTATTTCTCCAGCTCAAAGGATTGTAGATGCGATGATGAATAATGAACGCTGAACAGTATACACTGGACACGTTTGTCACCAATAAACTTTTCGTAAGAAGTTGTGCTAACTTGCAAGCGCTTAGCTCTCGTGCAATGCTGCAGAGAAGGCCTCTAAGAACTCGACACTTTCAACAAAACAGTGAGTGGAAAGAAGAATATTATTGATTTGATGCAAATTCACTGTGGATTGTAGGAAATTTGGAAGTGTTCCATAATTTGATCTTGAAATTTGCACCAAAGCGGTTACACTTCGTCGACGATACGATGATTGCTAGGGTACGCTTAGCAATTTTGGATCACAATGAGAATACTGGTCGAGCGAAAGCTTTTTCAAAAGAAGGTAGGTTTGGGCATGGTAAAACGAAAGTACAGTTATATGTCTGAAGTTTGACTTTTTTAAAAAACCAAAAGGCGATCTAGTTTCTGTTTTCTGCAAGCTCGTGAAGAACTATTTGTTGGCACGTTTTCTGGTTTTAGAATTAAACTTGGAAGCTTTTAATAAAAGTTCGTTTTTTATGTGCTTGGTTTTTAGAATAGACAAATTCAAACAAGTGCGTTGCCAGAAATTTGCAATGTGGGAGACTACGGGATGAGCCTCCAATGCTAAAAAAATGATGTAATTTTTTTTTGCAAAAAGAATTGGCTTGTTTTGGCAAAAATTAATGCTTATAAAAGGTGGCATCAAAATTAGCAGTGCAAAAACAAGATTAAACTGGTTGCATAAATGGGCTATGTGGAAGTTGAGTAATAGTAAAATTTCAGTTCTCTTATGCACAAACTGGTAAATCATGAAATCCTATAGTTCAAAAAAACTTTAACGAGGAGTAATCTACTTTGTGTTTATTTTAAAGAGTTTATTTTAAAGTTTATTTTAAAGATAATTGGGAGGCAATGGAACGAGATTAGAGAAAAGTGATTGGTAATTAACATAGGTGGTCACAAATCCGGTAATTGTTAATCCGTTAACAACGAAGCTAACTTTTTCGTTTACTCGTTAAATTTTTTTTATGTTAACGTACTAAATTAACTTCCGCTAAGGTTTGTTAACTTCCGTTAAGGATTTTAGCGTTAATTTCTTGCACCATTCATTCATCGTAACTGTACAAAGCAGTTTGCACTAGTTACACTTGTTGCGTATTAGCACGAGTTAAAAACAAAAAAGACGAAGAAGAGAGCTCTTTTTTGGGAGCAAATAATTAGCTGCAGCCCTAAAAGTCTATTAATTATCGCTGTTCGCAATTTCCAAAGATTTTCCGATCACAGCTTTGTTCGAGCATTTGAACTCATTTTTATCTTGAAATGATATTAGACTGTAAAATGTAACTTCGAAGACACATAAAGACCACCATGGCAATAAATTTCTCTTTACAATCAGCTAAACAGTGTCGTTACGTGTTCTAGAAGTGAGTGAATGAAAAGAAATGTAAATTACACGCAAAATATTAACGGACTTCAATAACTTCCGTTAATTAAAGCTGAAAATAACGTATTAGCTAAACGCATGAAGTTTGTTAACGAACTAGTGGTTTACGAAGCTAGCGTTTTGCATTTAACTTGTCCAAGTATGGTAATTAACTACAGTAGTACTGAATATCCCCCCATTCCTGAGGTGTGTATTTTTGGGTTAAACCTATGTTCGCGTTTTTCAATAAGCGATCAAATGTGATTGTTTATTTTTGACGAATTGCAGTCCCCGTCGTAAATGTTCCAAAACGTGCTTTAAACGATTTTTGAGTCTTTTCCAGTGCAAAAGACTGTCTCAAAAGAGCTAAAATCGCGGAATTTTTTTAATCTGCATTTTTGTCAAAGGTCAGTGGGGAGGGAGTTTTGCCCCCTCTGTATGTGCTACTAAATTAAAAACTATAGAGAACGACACGTTGATCAACGTCACATCGAAATATCTTGCGTTTTTAATTTATTTGCTAGTTATATCGCGGTTTCACTAACTTTCTGCTATCTGTTTAGGAAACCTGAGATTTAAGAAAGTGTATACAAAATCTGCGAAAGAGTGGGTCGTAAAACACATTTATGAAAGGAAGACTTGTAATTACATTTCTAAACTGATTGATATTGCTTTGACCGCACGACGCGATGGTCTTACCCTACAAGGTTCTGAAGAACCAAGATCTGCATTGCGGGTATCCATTGCACCTACACCTGCGCCACCTCTTGAAGAATTGCTTGCAAAACAAAAACGAATGGCCCGATGATTGTATTTCTTTTCTGTCGATTTTATTTGAGTTCATTGTTTTTTCTTGCAATATGATTTGGTTTCTTCTTGCATTTTCAAATACAAAGTCCTTTTCGTGTGCAGATATGTACAAAACATGCATTGTTCCTAACACAACATGAGTCGAACTTCAATTAAATTTATTACGATACAGCGAAAAGACAATTGCAGTCATCTGAGTCGGCCGTCATAATTCAATATTGCAGCAAAGGTACCATTTGTAGTGTAACCAAACAAAATTAGCGTTGTTGTTGTGAAAGAAGCCAAAGATTCATGAACCACAACACCGCAGTTTGCAGTGGTCGACCCACCCCTTTTCTGAGTCTCGATAGAGTTTTTGGTCAAAAATCGTAATGTATTAAGGGATGTGAAAGCGCCTATTTTCCAACCGCTTCCGCTTCCACCTCCATCGCTTCCGCTTCCACCACTTTTACCAAAATTTATCATAATATTTTTAGCTAATAATATGAATAAAATGCATTAACGTGTTACTGGTATGTAAATGAAAAGTGAAAACGATTTATTTCATTACTAACACACAGAAAAAGTAAACATGAAGAAAAACAATACTCCGTGCAATAAAAAAAAGTAATATTAAAACAGGTAATTTAAAACAGTGAGTGCAATAAAAAAGCACAAGAAAACAGCGGCTATAATAAAAGAAAAATCCAACGAAAATGGTGAGTGTAAAATAAGTGTAAAAAATATAAAATAAGTGTAAAAAATATTAATAGACTAAAAATAAGTGTAAAAAAATAATTTTACTTAATTCTCAACTGCTCAATACGTATTAGGCTATCAGTACGAGCTACTTAAATTTACTTGGTCAAATATCAAGTTTGAATCGTCGTATCTCTATTTATACGCCGAATATGCATGTCATTTATTACATACTTACGTCATCTACTACGAATTCTCACCGCCTTGTAAACACGAGAAAAACAATGAATTGAGTTGCATATCGTTAATCGTAAACAAGTTTAAAGTTTGGACGTAGGAAAATACTTTGAGACGTCACCGAACTCCATAGGTGGTTGCAAGAAAGGCACTTTATTAAATCGACCGAAGTACCGTCAGCTTGGTAGGTTAGTATTTTACAATAAAATTAAATTCAATAATGAAAACAGCGGTTTTGAGAAAGTGAGCGCACTGCGACTATTGTTTTTGTATTTTTTTCGTGATTCACGAACCCAAACATTACAAACGTACGCTATTGTCCCCAGAGAATTTTCCTATCACCAAATTTAACGCTACACACTCACAATTAAATTACTTACCGCAAAGAATCGTCAAATGGAATACGCGAAAGCAACATCAAAATACTCAGTTTTCTTTCATAATACTTTAATGACAATGAAATTAAATTATTTTAAAAACTATATTAACTAACATTACTTCAAAAAGCTTGATTTTATTTGAGTAATAAAACTTCCCGTTGTGAATCGATAGTAACTTGCGAGATTTGCCAACAGTCGAAAGATTGCAAAATAGTGCGTTAGTAACTTGGTATTCGCTAACTGCCTTTTATAATTTGTAAATGAGAAACCACGAAGCTTTGTTTTCCAAGTGTGAACTGGGATTGTTGCTGAAATTTCGGCAAAATATGGCTTTGCCAGTATTTATAAAGTTTTAACCTAAGATTTAAAAAGTTATTGCCCCGATTCGCATTTGAGGGCAATGAGTTTAGCAAACAGCGGTGGATTCAAATTTTTGCGAGTTTAAGAGTGGATACTTTCTGCAACAGCTGGCTTCACAAACTCTTGTAATGGTATGTTTCAATTGTTTGTTTTGTGTTAAAAAAACATTTAGTGCGAGTATTGTCGAACAACGTAAGTGGAAGCGGAAGCGGTACCCATTTACCGCTTCCAGCTTCCGCTTCCACAAAAATTTACCGCTTCCACCGCTTCCGCTTCCAGCTTCCGCTTCCGCTTCCACATCCCTGGACTATTAATTATGCTTTGCTAATTTGTAAAGTAAACGGATAACTATCCCTTTCGAAAAGCAACGGTGCTTGAAAAAATGCAAACTTTACAGTTGCGTTTACACTGGACACGAAGCGAAGGTCGGCAACTTACGCCAGTGGTCGCTTACATAACTTAAAATAGGCCATCCACTCATGAACAATTTTGTCGAATTGAAGTTAAGCAACCAGTCGCGAAGTTTGCGACCGGTTGCAACCTTTTGCAGTTGTCGATGACGTTTAAGTTTGGTTGCTTAACATCGCTTTGAGTCGCTTCACATCCAGTGTAAACGCACCTCAACCGACAATTGCAAAGCATTTGATAAATGCATATCTGCTCTTTCTATGCGGTTTTGCAATGTTATTGTGAAAACGTAGGCTAAAAAAATTAAAAGTAAAGCAGTGACAATACTGTAATTTGTAATTTCACGAGCAATAAAATAATACAAGTAAAAAACTGCTAAATCTCCATTTTTTGTAGGTTTATCTCCAAGTCGAAAAAGGAAAATCCAGCACCAAAATGAGATAAAATTCAAGCAGCATATGTCGACTCAGGCTGAGTAGGCCTTCTACTTGATTAGCGTAAATTGGCAAACCTAACAAAGTCGCTTAAGCTTTTACGCCAACTGAGTACAAATGGAAAAAAACGAATCAAAGGTCGGCAACTTACGCGAGAGGTCGCTAACGTCACTTACTCAAAATAAGCCAACCACTCATCAATTTAGTAGGTCAAGCGGCAACAAGTTCGTCTTTGGAGCGGGAGGTCTGAGGTTCAAATCTCGGGCCGGTCAAATCGAACACAGTGTTGCCAACGGCTCGCCACCGCTGCGACATTTCTTCAAAAAGAGCTGTGTAGGCGTGTTGCCCGGGCACAATGACGCGGAGATGGGCCCCGCGAACTCCTTACATGCTTTGGCGTCTTACAATGAGTATAATAAAAGAAAAAAACGACCATGCGCGCAGTTTGCAACGATGATGATAATGATAAATGTTTTTTTTTGCGTTCACACCTACAAGCGAGAAAAAGAAAAACAGTATTGCAATAACTAATAGTATCACAGTTACATACTCCGGGGGTGTTAAGCAGCATGGGAGGGTTGCGAATGGTCTTCAAGTCAAGCAGCCACCCAGAGGGGACGAAAATATAACATTTTCAACCACCATATCAAGCTGCTGTTGACATCAGTTTCGTTAAACTTGTTACCAGTTACATATATACGGCAAAACCTCAAACCAACTGTCGCACTAAAATTGCAAAAAAATCTATCTTTTTCTCAATTTTGACAGAAAAAATGATAGTTACAGTATTAGCTAAAGAAACCTCGCATATGGCGACGGAAATGAAACACAAATATTTTAAAACTACAGACTACAGTACAATATTGCGCTTTTAAATGATAAAAACTTTGGGCGCGCAGCGCAATCAATCCGAACCGCGTTTGAAGGCTTTAGTTCATAAACTAACTTCAGCATTGGCAGGGGTACATCTTCCACATAGGCAGCCTCCTACATTATATATCTTCAACAGTTGAGATCTTAAATCCAGCGTAAGATCCATCGTCATTTGGAAATGTTTCCCGGACAACAGACACAACACACGATGGAAGGGTCATTCGCTTGTTGCTTCCTAATACTTCGTCTTTTAAAACCCATTCCAAAATATGCCGATACGCTACAAGCCGATATTGTCTGCAATAATAACTGATGTCACTTTTTATCCATAAGCATCAAGCAGCTGCAGATCATAGTTTAAAAGATCAATGAATACTTTTGAACCATTACGGTAAATTGTTACTGGCTCCCATATAACTGTAAATGCAAAAAATTTTTCAACTATCATTTAGTAATAATACTGCACCAGTACTTCCTGCTATAAGTCGAACTCATAAGGACTGAACTGTATTGCCAGAAAGGATTACGTTTACGCTTCACGAAAGTTAAACGGAGAAGCATCCAACCAATTCCGATAGTTTACAATAGCCAAAATTAAAAGATAATTTTTGAAATGTTTTGTTTTGATTTTGGTGCTACGGTTGCAAAGATATTCAACAAACACAAAAAGACACCCCCCTATAAAGATTTTGGAAACCCTGAATCTGTCCTCTCAGCCTGAACTTCCATAAAAAAACAAAAATTAAGTTACATTTCTCTTCCAATAACATAACTTGACTTATCCAATTTCGGTAAACCATCCCTTTTTCTGGAAATTCAGATTGAGAGAACAACCTCAGGGTTTCCAAAGACTCTATGGGGAAATCTTTCTAGCTGCAGCTCCAAAATGAGAAAACTTCCAAAATTACATTTAAATTTTAACTATTGTAAACTAATGGAATTGGCTGGATGCTTCACCCCCTTTAATCAGTTACTGCATGTTAAGAAGTATTAATCAGCATATTAACTATGAATATATTAATGTTAACAAACAATAAACATATTATTAAGACTTTCAATCAAAATCATGCAGGTAGTACAAAAAATGTAAAAACTAAACTACTGAATTTCGCAACTTCTCTGTTCCTTCTTAAACAAATGCTAATTCATTTCTACTTTATGCTGTTACTGGGCAATGAAATAAATTTGCATTGTTTTGATTAAGAATAAAAATTATTCGACTGAAATGCCGAAATTTGCAAAGAACTTACTTACTTGACAATGTTCCATCTGGACCAACTCCTTTGCTTATCCTCTTCCAGTTTTTCCGGTTATTTTTAAAGAATGTACGAAGAACTGAAGGATTCATATGAGCTTTAAAATCATTCAATGAGGTAATACATCGTTCCACCTCATAATCATTCAAAATTGTTTTGGTGTGGTTGACCTCATGGCAACACAAGCACTCGTATGCATAAGGCATTAACTTGCAGTTTTGGCATTGACACCAATCAGTGCTTTCCAAGCGATTTTTATGTTGCACGATTTGCTCTGATTGTACGGATTTTTGATGATCTTCCTGAAACAAATCATACCAAATAAGAAAATTTTGAAGTTCTGCTGATGTTATAGGCTAGTTCAGAGAAATCACTCAGGTACTACTCAGAAGACTGACTTTATTTGTAAACGTTTCACTAGTTAGGATCAACTACAAAAGCATGTTGTACTCAAACAAAAGCAAATCCCAACAGCATGATTTTGTTCTAGACATCGATGGTAAAAAATTGTTTTCAGAAACATCAGCCAATTACTTGGGGATAAGTCTTGACAAAACTTTGAACAGGGCTGAGCATTTGCAACAAGTCTCCAAAAAGCTACGAATAGCCGGAGGAATCATGTATACACTGCAACACTATTTGACTCCAAAACTTTTAAGGCGGAGGCTGCTGTTACGTGACGTAAGAACAAGAAAATTGCTATCCTAGCCCTAACCCCAACCCTAAACCTAACCCAAACTCTAACCTTAATGTTAATCCTAACCCAAACTCAAAATCTAAGCCAAACCCTTAACGTTAATTTAAAAAATAAAAAGAGTACATGAGCAAACAAGTGCTTACTTTTTCCTCTCTTATTCTCTTTAGGGGAGTTACTTAACGAAACACTAGCCACTTCCATCTTTTAAAGCAAGTTTATTACAGTATTGCTACCCCCATTTACAATACACCATTACTAGCTGGAGAAAAACACCAGCAACTTATATCAATAAAGCTCAAGTACAGCAAAATCGACTTATTCGTATTTTGTCAAAAACCTATAAACAAAAAGTCAAACTCTCTTTCTTGTATAGCAAGTGGAATAAATCAAAAATTGAGGGTATATACAATCTTGAAACACTGAAATTTAGGTGTAAATTTAAAACTAAAATGCTGCCAACATTTTTTTCAAAACTATTTTATACCCAGCATCAAACTTTTATAACTTCGAAATGAGAAACTCAAAAAAAGGAATCAATTATTTATCCAAAGTCAACAAAAAACTTACTCAAAGATCAATCAAAATATGTGGAATCAAATTGTGGAACAAACTCTTAACTCGATTACTGAATTATACCAACAAAGGATAAAGCGCATTCTCAAAAAAAAAAAAAAATTGCATTACTTGAAACATTTGAAGATAAATAATCCTGTTTCACATATCTGCTTTATTACTTCAATTTTTTGATAACTATGCCAAAAAAATGCATTTGTTTAAATTTACAGTACCGGTACTGTTAGCGTACTGCAAGACATAATGTTCAGTTTTGTGCTTTTTTGTAGGAATGCACGTTATCTGGAATTGTGTTAAATTGAAATTAATTGCATTGTGTTAGTGTAATTATTACGAGAGACTGCAGACTCGATGACCTTGCCAGTCTTTTCAGAATGGCATTTTTGGTCTTTCACAGCCTTTCATAAGAAAATTGCTTCAAGAATTTGCAATTTACGAGTAATTGCTAACTTAGGAAAAAATTTGTCGAAAAAAAAAGTAAAGCTAGCTTCATCAGAGCATTGCTATAAGTAGGCTAGTGATAGCACATCGCCAAATCAGCACTTTGCCAGCATTTGATGGAAAATGATCATCTCATTAATTGGTCTGAAGTCAAAATTTTGAAAGTGGAACATGATTACTCACAGCATTTTTTAACTGAAAGTTGGTATATCAAAGAAAAGCCTCAAGTGCTCGACCAAAACGATCGATTAGCATTTCCTGCTGTTTAAAGAAAGTTGCTAAATTTCCGGTGTTAAAATTTCTGGTTTGATCTTTTTCAATGTTAGTTTAATAGTATTTTGCTGCGATGCCAACTCCAAAAAAATTATTTTTATTCGAAGAGCTTTCTTTTGTTTTTGTACACATCTTTATACAGTATTTATCTGTATGATAATGCCTATTTTAACGATGAACTTTTTTGAGTCATGCTTTGACTTTTTTTGCTAATTATTCTACCACAACAATGTGTGGGATTGTTTTTCTGTTATTCTGCAATCAGTAGATGATGGCATTGTGCTTTCACTTCGGATAGCAATGCTGTGATAAAGCTAGTTGATTCTAACTGGTGAAATGTTAGCAAATAAAGTTAGTCTTTTTTGTAGTACCAAAGTTATCTCTCAAAGCTAGCCTATAACACTAGCAGAACTTCAGAAATTTCTTATTTGAAAGGCAGAGGCTGCTGTTACGTTATGTAAGAATAAGAAAATTGCTATTCTAGCCCTAACCCCAACCCTAAACCTAACCCAAACTCTAACCCTAAGTTTAATCCTAACCCAAACTCAAAATCTAACCCAAACCTTAACAATAATTTAAAATACAAAAGAGTAAATGAGCAAATGAGCACTCACTCTTTGCTCTCTTATTCTCTTTAGGGGCGTTACATAACGTACCGGTAATACTAGCCACTTCGTATTTGAAATGCCTGGTGTACAACTACATTACATTATTTTCAGAAATCATATCAAATTTGGTAAAATGTTTACAGCTGTCACACAATGTACTTCTATTTTCACGTATACTTGTGAAGCTTTACAATGTTGACAATGTTAAACAAAAAACTTGTAAATTAATCATTACAATTCTGTGCTATTGGTACCACAGATCACAAATCTTTTCATATGGGATATTGTGAATGAAAATTCTATACATGAAGCAAATACTGATATATCCATGCCTCTGCACACAGCACACTGCACTATGCAACATGCACACTGCTATGTCCTGTTGAAAACACAATACTGGAGAATTTATTTAGCTCTTTGCTGCTTTGCAATGCAATGTGTCTCGCATGTCTGGTTAAATATGTCTGATGCTTGTGTTGCATCACAATTTATCTCCAAATATACGGTACACTCCGTCATATACTGGTGAACTTAGCTAAATAAGTTTAAACTTACAGTGTTCGTTTTCAAAAACTTTTTTTTTAAATTTCTTCTTTTGATAGTTGAGGTTCAAATTGAAAAGGAGCACTACGATTGAATGCAACTGAAGCCATCAAGAAATCAAGGTCACTTGAGCAACTTGAAGCACTGCTATCACAACTACTATCAGATTCATAACTAGCCATTGTTATCGACCAATTTCTCTAGGTATTGCAAAAAATACACCTAAAAGCTGCAAATATTCAATTGCTAGTAATCCCTTCATAAAATAATATTATTGCCGTGGTTTTGCCACCCAAAGTGATTTTGTGACAGATGATATTCTGCTTAGATATAGGCCTATTGTGCCGGTACCATGTCAAAGATAATAGAGTAGGCTAGTAAAATTTGGGCCAGAATCCAAAAAAAAATAAAATAAAATTTTTATCGAAATACCAATTCTTTCTAGAGTGCTTTGACTTATGGCACCCATTACGGTAGACTACCAATGTTCTTCAAGTTGTAACGCATTTGAACTGAAACACAAATACTGATAAGGTCTGGTCTTCAGATCTGAGATACGTACCGGTAGCCTACCTGAATCGATCAAATTGTGCAGGTTATATAGGCCTATGCAATATTGAATAGCTTGGGAGTGGTTGCTTATTGCTTACACAGCGCCTCGCCACTGCAGCTAGCCTGCTACATTTCCTTAGCTACAGTGCCTAGGTTAAGCCTACGCTATTGAAACTGATCAAGCTGGCTGTGATTGGCACAGGCATCTGTGAACAATAGCACAGTCTATTGGGGCTTAACAACTTATGGCTGATTGTTTTGATCTAAGCCAATCATCTCAGTCACACCGCAACATGAGAAACTTTTTGTAGTTGTACCGTACTTTTAGACTTGGTAGCCTATCGTGCGTACCTAGCTATTTCGTAGATTTTCTCTTTTTGGCTTTACAATTGCAATCTTCAATGCAAAGCAGTTTAATGTTTTCTGTTTCAATTAGGCTACTTTAGTCTCCAACAGCAAGTACTTAAAAGCAAATCCAAAACCAAAAGCCTAAAGTAGCAATTTCTAATGCAGAATAAGGTTTGCTGCAGCCCAACCACGCACCCAAGAAACTGCCGACTCGCCACTACAATCAGATGTGATCAGTCATTTGGAACGGTTTTGACGCACTTTCTTTCAAATTCGGAAACGTTCGCAAAGCGTTTCTCCCTTTTCTAAGAGGAAAAATAATTGGAAATATCTCATAATTTCTTGATCAAAGTGACCCAAAAATGGCGCAAAAAAATTCTAAAAAATTGCCAAATTTGTTTCAGCATTGTTTTACTGAACAATTTTTGAAATAAAAACGTCCTGAATGCCCTTTCAAGTCTGAAAACAATTGAACAAAATATTAACAACTAAGTCTAATTAGATTCAAACGTTATTGTTTACATCGGCGTAAATCCATTGCACAATCAATTCAAAATTATTAATTTCTCTTATCATCATTTGAAAGTATTGAAACTTTCGAACTACATGCCAATGATGCATCTTTTTAATGCCAATTGTGACGGCATGCGTGCTTAGTTTTCCGCTTTTTTGTTTTTTACTCCGCTTTGAATATAAATGGCAACAATAATCTCGTTGACAACCGTGAAATGTTTACTATTTTAGGTCTTTTTGTGAGTGATTAAGTTGGTTGATGACCGAGGTTGCTTAGAGTTAAGTTTAGGTTAAGTTGTAAGTTGTAAGCTGTCTTGGAAGTGGATGAAACTGTTGGAATGTTGTATCAATTAGATTAAGCTTTGGTACGTATACGTTTTTACTAGTTTTAGCATGTTTTAGGCTCGTTCGGCTATGCGTAGTTTGCTTAGCCTGGGTTGTTGGTGATTGATTATTACTGTAAATGATAGTGTTGATTGCTGCAGTATTTGAAGTACTGAACCGTTTTATACTGTCTTAACTTGCTGTCGTTGACTTCTTTTGCTGAGGTATCATAGGGGCTCGGATAGCTGACGGAAGCGAGCCTGCTGTAGTAGCCTTGACACAACACGGATTAGAGTTTGTAGTAATCTCATTTCATTGTATTGTAGGCTTATTTATGTTCATGATTATGTTTAGAGACGCTTGGACCTTTTGTTGTCACTTGAGCCTTATTTGGATTTCGTGTGCATGGTACCCGCAAAGTCAGGTTCGTTTATCTGCATACCGTTACTGATTACCGTAGCCTACTGGAACAGTCTTAACTTGCTAATGCTGAATATATTGATAGCTTCGTCATGCTGTGGTGCATGGTTGGTAATACTTTGCTAGCATAGATTTGCCACTGTAACCTACTAGTGTAGTGCTGCTGATTGTTTATAATGAATGACAGAGGTAAGTTTATATAAATTTCATGATAATTTTTCGAAGCTACTGTAATACTATTTAGTGTTGCTGGGCGTTGCTGTAAGCTAAGTTTTGCTATTATGTTGTGCTTTTTTCTTTAGTTACCGCTGCTATACTTGATGAGAGACAATTAAACTTCAACGATTCATTTTTTCTGAAGTTTGCTCTTTCCGGTTTCGGGCGGGTAGGACTGACTTGGTGAAACACCAATGCATCTTTCTGAATGCCAACTACACGCCAATGCATCCAAGGCTTAAAGGGCAATGTCAAATTGCTTGCTAATTTATTCAAATTTAGGTTTTATGCCAAAGCTAGACATTGTGTGTGTATTTGAATTTATTTAAATTGTATGTTAAATCGACTTGAGGAGAGCGAAAAATGCTTGAAACCGGGTAACGTATTTATCACAACTTTGGCAATTGTAATTACATCTTTTCACCTATTTATTAGGGTGAAGTGAAAAACCAAAATTTTTGAATTTAAAAAAGTGGTCTTGATGTATGGCCCTAAATACCATATGAAATACTTCTATCACAATTTTGAGTTCTTGCACCCTCTAGTGGCCGTGCAATTTTATCGAACGTGCTTAAATAAATCACTTTTACCATATCTCACTACCCACATATGCTAGAAAGCTAGTTTTTAGCTTCAAAGTTGCAGAAACAGCACATTTATATCTCCATGAAAAAAAACTTTGCCATAAAAATGTACAGGAAAAAAAACTACAGCCGAATGATTGATTACAGATTTACTGATTATTGATAAGTTTTCCGTGCTCAACTTCAATTGCATTGGAGTTCGCATTGGCATTGAAAATACATCAGATGAGGTTTAAATTTATGTATATTTGCACTTTTAGTGTGCCATGCTGCCTTATCAGCTTAAAATAGTTTCTTTAATGGCAATTAGCCTTACTCAACTGGGTGATGTGCAGCACAGTATAGTAACTAATGTTTAAAGTTATTGCATCATCCAGGATTGGTTGGCTCTTGCATTATCACTTTTTTTATGCTTAACTTGAGGAATTATATCTAGTTCATTCAAAAACAGGTAAGATTGTACAGTTTAATTCAAAAGCACTGAAAGATGCCAAAGTACAAAATTAGAATTAGAAAAGCAATTTGTATCATAATTAGAAAAGCTACTGTTCTAACAGAAAGAAAATTTAGCAATATATTTAACAAACATTTTGATAGGCCTACCATTGTTTATTGTATTGTAGATACGGTATATACTGTACTACCTGGCATAAGTTCAGTTATTCCTGAAGCAGCATGCGAACTAATAAAAGATCCAAGTCTAATCTTGTAAAAAGTTTTTCGATTGCAAAATATTTTTAAGTTCCGATAATTTCCCTCCAGGATTTCTGCCAACCAAAAGACAAGTGATTTGAGCATTTGCTCAACTTTAATCACTTCAGGAACTTGGATAGAGCTCAAATTGTTGTAAAAGAACAAATGAATTTGGTGCAATGTTTATTCAATATGTGAGCTGAGTATTGCACGAAGAATTTCAGAATTTATTAATTAGGACATCGAAGTCGACCATACAGTCATCAAAGTTTACTGTAACAGCAAAACCATAAAAATCTTAAACATCTGATCGATACAAAGAGCTTGAAACTAATTTTTTTGCAAGATACTGATAAACTTTTTGATATTTTTTGGTTATGATAATAAACAAAGAAAGCAATGTGAAATTCAGTGTGGCTTGAGAATGACATTTAATGATCATCCTTTTTTTGAACATCAAAAGCAGAACTCAAAGGATAAATGTTTGGCAGAAATATCAGAAATTTAAAAATTTTCTCCCCCATACAACTTAGTACAAGTAACATTAGACTTGAATCTTTTTTTTGGTTAGCATGCTGCTTCACAAATAACTAAATTTATGCCAGAAAGCACAATATATACTGTATTTACAATACAATAAACAATGGTATTAAATTGTTCATTAAAATATATTGCTAAATTTTTTTCTTTTTAGAACTGTAGCTTTTCTAATCATGGTACAAATTGCTTTTCTAATTCTAATTTTGTACTTTGGCATCTTTCAGTGCTTTTGAATTAAACTGTACAATCTTACCTGTTTTTTGAATGAACTAGATATAATTCCTCAAGTTAAGCATAAAAAAAGTGATAATGCAAGAGCCAACCAATCCTGGATGATGCAATAACTTTAAACATTAGTTACTATACTGTGCTGCACATCACCCAGTTGAGTAAGGCTAATTGCCATTAAAGAAACTATTTTAAGCTGATAAGGCAGCATGGCACACTAAAAGTGCAAATATACATAAATTTAAACCTCATCTGATGTATTTTCAATGCCAATGCGAACTCCAATGCAATTGAAGTTGAGCACGGAAAACTTATCAAAAATCAGTAAATCTGTAATCAATCATTCGGCTGTAGTTTTTTTTCCGTACGTTTTTATGGCAAAGTTTTTTTTCATGGAGATATAAATGTGCTGTTTCTGCAACTTTGAAGCTAAAAACTAGCTTTCTAGCATATGTGGGTAGTGAGATATGGTAAAAGTGATTTATTTAAGCACGTTCGATAAAATTGCACGGCCACTAGAGGGTGCAAGAACTCAAAATTGTGATAGAAGTATTTCATATGGTATTTAGGGCCATACATCAAGACCACTTTTTTAAATTCAAAAATTTTGGTTTTTCACTCCACCCTACTATTTATTGGTTTTGAAACAGAAGCAATAAATTTCGAAAAGCCATCAAAGCGAAATGCTGGGAGCAATTTCCTTGCCTACACCCCGAAAAAATTGATATTTGATATCGCCAGCATTTCATATCAAGATGACTCAGTGGGAGATCTAGATTATACCTTTCATGAAAGTATAGATTTGGATGCAAGCAAGCACGAATTTGTTTTTGTGTGACTACGATACTTATAACTACGTTAGAAACAACTTGAAAAGGCTGTTAAATGTTAAAGGCATCATGAAGGACGTGTGGTTTTGCATTACAAACTCATCTGTAGAAAAGAAAAGCAATTCATTTCATATCACGGCTGTTTACGTTTCGTGCTTGGTTTTATTAGTCTGAGAATAAAAACATGCCATAACCCGAGTTTGGAATGAAGCATGTCTTGGTCTTGCTCGCAATCAGTTAGAAAGCAAGGAAAGTTTAACTGCACAATCCACTTTCGCAGTAAAACCATATAGATCAATGAGATTTCGTTTCATGGTTCTTTACGTTTTGTGCTAGGCCATCCTGGTGTGAGAAAATTACATGCTATAACCCCAGTTTGGTATGTACCAAAATTGTGGCAAATTCAAAATTAGACCTACCAAAATTATGTACCAAAATTAGGCCTACCAAAATTGTGGCAAGTCGATTCGGTTTCACTGTGATAAATACAAGCATTAGTAACTGTGCTTCGTAATTTATTTTATTAGACTGAATGTTCGACACAGAAAGCATTGGTATTTTTTACCATTTTATTTGTTCTACTGTATATATAGACGAGGTTTGGGAATCAGTTGCTTAAAGCTTGTAGATTAAAATTTATGTTTTAGACCAGGGGTGCTCAAACTTTGAAAAGCTGACTGCATGACCTTTTTTTCTGAGCTTTAGTGGGCCGCAAAACTTTCATAAAATGCTTGGATAATTTTTATTCCGAATACTACATAATGCTCATGTAAGTTTTGAATTGCCTTACCATATTAAATCATTGCAAAACCGCGGAGTTAACCTTTAAAAAAATTTAACTTTTTTTTTACGTTATTTAGTTGAACCTTTTTAATTACTTGGCTAAGATGGAGGCTTCAACCCCCCCTTCCAAGCAACGCTTATTTCCCAATAGTTGTACTACTGAACACACCTTTTACAAACTGTGAAGTAAAAATCTGCTGTGACACGCGTTTTGAAATGCAAACTGCGCGGAGATAAAAATATAAACACCAAAAACCAAAAAAGTTAAAGCGTAGCTTATGTAGTGGCCAACGAAACGCAAATTTGCTACTTTTCACGAAATAATCATGGGCCGCACATTAGGCAACCCTACTATAGACAGTGTCTTTTTAAATAAACGCTGCTACAGCTAGAAGTTCAATAAGCAAAGCTTTTTGAATCGGTTAATTATATTTTCGCAGCTTGTGTCAATTTAACTGTGTTATGTAGGTTTCTACTTCATTGCAAAGACGACCTTTCGGGTATCGGACTCAGTCACCAGCGGTCGTTTTGCGACAGAACCGCATCTGCGCAATGCTGCTCAGTCTACAGGTAGTTTCGTATTTTTCAATAATGGAGTGTCAGCATATTATGGTTGTTAACTGTGCCGCCTGATCTTAATTTCGCTTGAAATTCGTCCAAAATTGCAAACTTTGACTCAAGATACAGTCAAACCTCGGTTTACCGCATTAATGCGAAAATGCAATTGTCTTTTTTTAGAAAATGACCCTTATTCGAAAAGACACGAATTTTGCCTAGTTTAATTGTAGATGCGCACGTCAGTGACGTAGCCAGGAGGGGCAACTGCCCCCCAAAATTTCGCTTTGCATCAGAGCCCCTTGATGAGTTGTCTCACATCAGGTCGGTCGCCCCAGGATGTGTCGCATCATAAACCAGGCTCTTTGTCACGATTGGAGACGTATTTTCAATTACAGTAATTTTCACTCAAGACAAAGAAATTGTAAGATTCCATTACATTTTATTAAATTTTTCCTCATAAATCAGAATATAGTTATTAGAGTTTAAGAAAGTGTTTGATGTTTTTGATAAAATTATTATTCAAAACAAAAAAATTGCAAGACTTGGAATGGTTTTTCATCAAACTACGCATATTTCGATGAATACAAGTAATTAAAATCGCTAAAAATTTAAAATGTTAGGGTATGCTGTCAAGATGCAAACAGTATTCAAGACAAAGAAACACAACAATTTTGAATATTTGATCAAGCTATCCTGATGCATAGAAGAAATATGAAACTAATTAATTTTCAGGCAATTTTTTTATTATTTACGTTGCAATTTTCACTCAAGGCAAAGAAATTTCAACAAATAAAAAATTTTTGGTGAACTTATTTCTAGAAAAACAATATTACGTTATAAAATGGCAAGATTTTTGAAAAATTTTGATTAAAAGTTATCGAATGATATTTATTTTAAGACAGAATTATTGTTTTAAACAACGAAACTGTGAGACTTTAACTATTTTTCACAAAACTACCTCCATACAAACAAGATTATTTGAAAACTTGTTATATTTTAAAGGGACTCTGAACCCAAGCAAAAAAAAATTTAGTTTTAGGTTTTTGGCTGTTAATGCAATGTCATAGCAGCATACATTCACGAACTAGTTTATTTTTTGGTACTGGGTTTGGTTTTTGCTTGAAATTATCGATTTAGTTATTACTCCGTTATTTTTCGGAATAAATCAAAATCACTCCGTTATTTTTTCGTAAAACAAAACCAAGCAGGTAAAATTGATGTATGACGTAACAATAGATAACTGTGGCCATTGTGATTTTTGTAACTTGCGGCATAATAGGAAAATATTTTGCCGGTTAGGTCAATATTGGATGCAAGCAGCACTGAACTGTAAACTATTGCATGGAGAAACGCATTCGTAGTCGTGACCGGACGCATTCGGAATTTGGAGCAATTTGGTGAAAAGCTTGCTGCAAATTCACGTGAAAACCAAAAAAGGTCTTCACCGCAATTTGATGGAATATTCGGCCGGAAATTGACATTTTATCAGCCATTTTTTCGTCTATACGTCCATGACGCTTTCTTTTGGTAGGGAACGCTGAATTTCCATAAGGGAACGCTAAATCTCCATGGGGGGAGGCATCCCCCCTACAATTTACGTACTGGATAAGCGGTAGGCTACCGGTACGTAAAACGTCCAGAAATTGTAGCTAGCCTGCAGTTAACACTAGCATCAGACTTATATTGTGGAACTGCATTTCACAATAAGCAGCTATTGCTAGCTTGGGTCCAGCATTGGCACGTAGTTTCATTGGTTTAATGGAATAGCTATGTTTTCCAACTAGAGCGTACTGCTTCTCTTATAAATTATACAATTAAAAAGTAAAAAAAAATTTATTGCAAAGATACAGGCAGTAAGATAAACGCAAGAAAAACTACAGGCGTAAAATTCGCCAACTAAAAATTCCAAACAGATTCTTGAGCAATGTTGGGACTGTGGCGGCCGTTCAGGTGATGGACTGGGGTTTTGATAAAGCGCGACGATGGCAGCTTGGGAGGTTGCCGGAACTGTAAAAAAATAATTCAATTAAAACGAATATCATACGTAATAACTATAGAATAGCTTAAAAGTAAAATTTCTGCAAATTAATGTAAACATTTCTGTAGTCATCTTTTTACAGGGACTCTGTAAGCCATAACAATGGTGCATATGAAAGTTTCTCTGATAATACAAGTTTTATTGACAAAACACAGCTGAAGATAAAAAAAAGCAAAACAGAGCCGTTGGTATTTGCTTTCAATAAAAAAACTGTTCAGAACTGCTTTGGTGCTTAGTGCTCTCGAAAGTTTTCAAAATACTAGATATCTTAAAATTCACTGTTTCGTTAGATTGGATTTAATGCTACCTGATTATTTAAACTGAATGTTTATCAAACTTATAGTCTTAACAACTGCCATAATATTTCTCAGCTGCCGAAGTAAAAATCGATTGGTTGCTATTTTACATATACCACATAACCGCAGTTTCTCCCAACTCGACAACGCAAAAATACTGCGTCTCCAATCGTGACAAAGAGCCTGGTTTATGATGCGACACATCCTGGGGCGACCGACCTGATGTGAGACAACTCATCAAGGGGCTCTGATGCAAAGCGAAATTTTGGGGGGCAGTTGCCCCTCCTGGCTACGTCACTGACGTGCGCATCTACAATTAAACTAGGCAAAATTCGTGTCTTTTCGAATAAGGGTCATTTTCTAAAAAAAGACAATTGCATTTTCGCATTAATGCGGTAAACCGAGGTTTGACTGTATCTTGAGTCAAAGTTTGCAATTTTGGACGAATTTCAAGCGAAATTAAGATCAGGCGGCACAGTTAACAACCATAATATGCTGACACTCCATTATTGAAAAATACGAAACTACCTGTAGACTGAGCAGCATTGCGCAGATGCGGTTCTGTCGCAAAACGACCGCTGGTGACTGAGTCCGATACCCGAAAGGTCGTCTTTGCAATGAAGTAGAAACCTACATAACACAGTTAAATTGACACAAGCTGCGAAAATATAATTAACCGATTCAAAAAGCTTTGCTTATTGAACTTCTAGCTGTAGCAGCGTTTATTTAAAAAGACACTGTCTATAGTAGGGTTGCCTAATGTGCGGCCCATGATTATTTCGTGAAAAGTAGCAAATTTGCGTTTCGTTGGCCACTACATAAGCTACGCTTTAACTTTTTTGGTTTTTGGTGTTTATATTTTTATCTCCGCGCAGTTTGCATTTCAAAACGCGTGTCACAGCAGATTTTTACTTCACAGTTTGTAAAAGGTGTGTTCAGTAGTACAACTATTGGGAAATAAGCGTTGCTTGGAAGGGGGGGTTGAAGCCTCCATCTTAGCCAAGTAATTAAAAAGGTTCAACTAAATAACGTAAAAAAAAAGTTAAATTTTTTTAAAGGTTAACTCCGCGGTTTTGCAATGATTTAATATGGTAAGGCAATTCAAAACTTACATGAGCATTATGTAGTATTCGGAATAAAAATTATCCAAGCATTTTATGAAAGTTTTGCGGCCCACTAAAGCTCAGAAAAAAAGGTCATGCAGTCAGCTTTTCAAAGTTTGAGCACCCCTGGTCTAAAACATAAATTTTAATCTACAAGCTTTAAGCAACTGATTCCCAAACCTCGTCTATATATACAGTAGAACAAATAAAATGGTAAAAAATACCAATGCTTTCTGTGTCGAACATTCAGTCTAATAAAATAAATTACGAAGCACAGTTACTAATGCTTGTATTTATCACAGTGAAACCGAATCGACTTGCCACAATTTTGGTAGGCCTAATTTTGGTACATAATTTTGGTAGGTCTAATTTTGAATTTGCCACAATTTTGGTACATACCAAACTGGGGTTATAGCATGTAATTTTCTCACACCAGGATGGCCTAGCACAAAACGTAAAGAACCATGAAACGAAATCTCATTGATCTATATGGTTTTACTGCGAAAGTGGATTGTGCAGTTAAACTTTCCTTGCTTTCTAACTGATTGCGAGCAAGACCAAGACATGCTTCATTCCAAACTCGGGTTATGGCATGTTTTTATTCTCAGACTAATAAAACCAAGCACGAAACGTAAACAGCCGTGATATGAAATGAATTGCTTTTCTTTTCTACAGATGAGTTTGTAATGCAAAACCACACGTCCTTCATGATGCCTTTAACATTTAACAGCCTTTTCAAGTTGTTTCTAACGTAGTTATAAGTATCGTAGTCACACAAAAACAAATTCGTGCTTGCTTGCATCCAAATCTATACTTTCATGAAAGGTATAATCTAGATCTCCCACTGAGTCATCTTGATATGAAATGCTGGCGATATCAAATATCAATTTTTTCGGGGTGTAGGCAAGGAAATTGCTCCCAGCATTTCGCTTTGATGGCTTTTCGAAATTTATTGCTTCTGTTTCAAAACCAATAAATAGTAGGGTGGAGTGAAAAACCAAAATTTTTGAATTTAAAAAAGTGGTCTTGATGTATGGCCCTAAATACCATATGAAATACTTCTATCACAATTTTGAGTTCTTGCACCCTCTAGTGGCCGTGCAATTTTATCGAACGTGCTTAAATAAATCACTTTTACCATATCTCACTACCCACATATGCTAGAAAGCTAGTTTTTAGCTTCAAAGTTGCAGAAACAGCACATTTATATCTCCATGAAAAAGAACTTTGCCATAAAAACGTACGGAAAAAAAACTACAGCCGAATGATTGATTACAGATTTACTGATTTTTGATAAGTTTTCCGTGCTCAACTTCAATTGCATTGGAGTTCGCATTGGCATTGAAAATACATCAGATGAGGTTTAAATTTATGTATATTTGCACTTTTAGTGTGCCATGCTGCCTTATCAGCTTAAAATAGTTTCTTTAATGGCAATTAGCCTTACTCAACTGGGTGATGTGCAGCACAGTATAGTAACTAATGTTTAAAGTTATTGCATCATCCAGGATTGGTTGGCTCTTGCATTATCACTTTTTTTATGCTTAACTTGAGGAATTATATCTAGTTCATTCAAAAACAGGTAAGATTGTACAGTTTAATTCAAAAGCACTGAAAGATGCCAAAGTACAAAATTAGAATTAGAAAAGCAATTTGTACCATGATTAGAAAAGCTACAGTTCTAAAAAGAAAAAAATTTAGCAATATATTTTAATGAACAATTTAATACCATTGTTTATTGTATTGTAAATACAGTATATATTGTGCTTTCTGGCATAAATTTAGTTATTTGTGAAGCAGCATGCTAACCAAAAAAAAGATTCAAGTCTAATGTTACTTGTACTAAGTTGTATGGGGGAGAAAATTTTTAAATTTCTGATATTTCTGCCAAACATTTATCCTTTGAGTTCTGCTTTTGATGTTCAAAAAAAGGATGATCATTAAATGTCATTCTCAAGCCACACTGAATTTCACATTGCTTTCTTTGTTTATTATCATAACCAAAAAATATCAAAAAGTTTATCAGTATCTTGCAAAAAAATTAGTTTCAAGCTCTTTGTATCGATCAGATGTTTAAGATTTTTATGGTTTTGCTGTTACAGTAAACTTTGATGACTGTATGGTCGACTTCGATGTCCTAATTAATAAATTCTGAAATTCTTCGTGCAATACTCAGCTCACATATTGAATAAACATTGCACCAAATTCATTTGTTCTTTTACAACAATTTGAGCTCTATCCAAGTTCCTGAAGTGATTAAAGTTGAGCAAATGCTCAAATCACTTGTCTTTTGGTTGGCAGAAATCCTGGAGGGAAATTATCGGAACTTAAAAATATTTTGCAATCGAAAAACTTTTTACAAGATTAGACTTGGATCTTTTATTAGTTCGCATGCTGCTTCAGGAATAACTGAACTTATGCCAGGTAGTACAGTATATACCGTATCTACAATACAATAAACAATGGTAGGCCTATCAAAATGTTTGTTAAATATATTGCTAAATTTTCTTTCTGTTAGAACAGTAGCTTTTCTAATTATGATACAAATTGCTTTTCTAATTCTAATTTTGTACTTTGGCATCTTTCAGTGCTTTTGAATTAAACTGTACAATCTTACCTGTTTTTGAATGAACTAGATATAATTCCTCAAGTTAAGCATAAAAAAAGTGATAATGCAAGAGCCAACCAATCCTGGATGATGCAATAACTTTAAACATTAGTTACTATACTGTGCTGCACATCACCCAGTTGAGTAAGGCTAATTGCCATTAAAGAAACTATTTTAAGCTGATAAGGCAGCATGGCACACTAAAAGTGCAAATATACATAAATTTAAACCTCATCTGATGTATTTTCAATGCCAATGCGAACTCCAATGCAATTGAAGTTGAGCACGGAAAACTTATCAATAATCAGTAAATCTGTAATCAATCATTCGGCTGTAGTTTTTTTTCCTGTACATTTTTATGGCAAAGTTCTTTTTCATGGAGATATAAATGTGCTGTTTCTGCAACTTTGAAGCTAAAAACTAGCTTTCTAGCATATGTGGGTAGTGAGATATGGTAAAAGTGATTTATTTAAGCACGTTCGATAAAATTGCACGGCCACTAGAGGGTGCAAGAACTCAAAATTGTGATAGAAGTATTTCATATGGTATTTAGGGCCATACATCAAGACCACTTTTTTAAATTCAAAAATTTTGGTTTTTCACTTCACCCTAATAAATAGGTGAAAAGATGTAATTACAATTGCCAAAGTTGTGATAAATACGTTACCCGGTTTCAAGCATTTTTCGCTCTCCTCAAGTCGATTTAACATACAATTTAAATAAATTCAAATACACACACAATGTCTAGCTTTGGCATAAAACCTAAATTTGAATAAATTAGCAAGCAATTTGACATTGCCCTTTAAGCCTTGGATGCATTGGCGTGTAGTTGGCATTCAGAAAGATGCATTGGTGTTTCACCAAGTCAGTCCTACCCGCCCGAAACCGGAAAGAGCAAACTTCAGAAAAAATGAATCGTTGAAGTTTAATTGTCTCTCATCAAGTATAGCAGCGGTAACTAAAGAAAAAAGCACAACATAATAGCAAAACTTAGCTTACAGCAACGCCCAGCAACACTAAATAGTATTACAGTAGCTTCGAAAAATTATCATGAAATTTATATAAACTTACCTCTGTCATTCATTATAAACAATCAGCAGCACTACACTAGTAGGTTACAGTGGCAAATCTATGCTAGCAAAGTATTACCAACCATGCACCACAGCATGACGAAGCTATCAATATATTCAGCATTAGCAAGTTAAGACTGTTCCAGTAGGCTACGGTAATCAGTAACGGTATGCAGATAAACGAACCTGACTTTGCGGGTACCATGCACACGAAATCCAAATAAGGCTCAAGTGACAACAAAAGGTCCAAGCGTCTCTAAACATAATCATGAACATAAATAAGCCTACAATACAATGAAATGAGATTACTACAAACTCTAATCCGTGTTGTGTCAAGGCTACTACAGCAGGCTCGCTTCCGTCAGCTATCCGAGCCCCTATGATACCTCAGCAAAAGAAGTCAACGACAGCAAGTTAAGACAGTATAAAACGGTTCAGTACTTCAAATACTGCAGCAATCAACACTATCATTTACAGTAATAATCAATCACCAACAACCCAGGCTAAGCAAACTACGCATAGCCGAACGAGCCTAAAACATGCTAAAACTAGTAAAAACGTATACGTACCAAAGCTTAATCTAATTGATACAACATTCCAACAGTTTCATCCACTTCCAAGACAGCTTACAACTTACAACTTAACCTAAACTTAACTCTAAGCAACCTCGGTCATCAACCAACTTAATCACTCACAAAAAGACCTAAAATAGTAAACATTTCACGGTTGTCAACGAGATTATTGTTGCCATTTATATTCAAAGCGGAGTAAAAAACAAAAAAGCGGAAAACTAAGCACGCATGCCGTCACAATTGGCATTAAAAAGATGCATCATTGGCATGTAGTTCGAAAGTTTCAATACTTTCAAATGATGATAAGAGAAATTAATAATTTTGAATTGATTGTGCAATGGATTTACGCCGATGTAAACAATAACGTTTGAATCTAATTAGACTTAGTTGTTAATATTTTGTTCAATTGTTTTCAGACTTAAGTCTAGAAAGTTTGTAGATTCGTCCACTGGGTGAAGTAGAAGAGTCAATTGCGCAAATAATTTGTTTCTAAGGAACAGTACAAAAGTCATCTTGCTCAGGCTAACAAAATGATAGTGATGGGCCATATGGGGCTGTGGGCATATAAATTTAACATCGTCTTCCAGTTCCGGTTCATTTACCCATAAAATGAGACCCACACACCAATGAAAGTTATACCAGCATGCCACAAAATCCATGTTTTTAACCTTTTGGTATACTGCTGGTAAAAAATCACATGTTGCAGAAAAGTTTAAGTCTGAGCAAATATACTTGCATCCAATTTGATTCGCTGATATTGGGTGATGAAAGTGATGTGAACATGTTCCAGGATATTTAAATATGGTTAGGGAAGCCTATAGCCTACCGTTTATACGTTTTAAACGTGGCAAATGAAAAAAAAAGCTCTAAACAATGCCCTAGCTATTATTTGATACCTGATAATGTATGTTAATTCAGTTTGACAAAGCTTAGTTTCATAATAGCCATGAAAAGTAGTCATTAAAATGGGCATAAAACATTTTTTAAGAAAAAAAAAGTCAGAACACCCCATAATCGAGGCACAAAGAGAAACACCTATATTATTAAATAACTTAAAAAGCAATCTTTTCAGCTTAAAAATAACCGTTTTATTGTATTTGGCATGCTCAAAAATGGGGGGGTAGCAATTTTCTGCATCCTCCTACCTCAACTTTCAGCATTAGAGGTAAAAATCACTCATGCATATCCTCAAAATTCACTTTCTCGCACAATTTTAAACAGACCATATCTCAGGAACAGCTTGTGCTAGAAAGGTGAAATATTTTGCAAACAGGTTTTTTTTACTTTGTTCTACCTAACTCCATGCCAAGTTTGGAGAAGATTCTAGAAGATGGGTTGACAGCATGTCAAATTAAGCATGGATTGACCCATAGGCTAGGCAGATAGCCTAGATTTAAACAATTATATAGCTTCACTTACACAGCAGTTCGTAAGTAGCCTAACATCACTTATTTTCTTGTCAGTTGCTGTTGTCAATGCAATAGTAGGCTATGCCAATCTTTGAATACAACCACCAGCATCAGCATTAGGCTAACTAGTGGTCTCGCTACCGGTAGGCCTAGTCTAACTAGTACTAACCTAAACCAGGCCTAATATAGGCAGTACAAAACAACATTTTATACTTTATCTTTGGTTTGCGCTGTTACCCTACTTATTTTCAATCCTAGCCTACACCAGGCGAAGCTCTAATCCTGAACTGACTGACTGAACAATCGTACTATCATGCATTACCACTTGTGACGCGGAAGCTTGTGACGCGGAAGTTAGTGACGTAAACTTCTATTTGTGGAATCGATCAGTGATGTTTGACATGATGTCACTCAGTAACGATGAAACGGAGAAAAATAATTTTTTTGCACAAACCTTAGAAAACTCCAGAGTTTTGATTTAATTAATTTTTAACGAAATTCAAACATCGTTCAGCCCCTGTTTAAGTAATTTTTCGATATTTTAGATAAAATTTTTATTCAAGTCAAAAAAAATTATTTGTCTTTGAGTAAATTTTTCTATGAAATCAAGAAAATAGATAAACACTTTAGAATATTAGATAAGTTGTTTAACGTAAAAGCAATCTTCACGATAAAGAAACGCTATACTGCAAGCATTTTTTGTAACAATATTTTTATGTAAACAAAAATATTCCAAAAAAAATTTAAAATTTTAAGTAAGTTTTCGGTGATTGAGATGAAATTAGTTTTCAAGTCAAAGAAATTTTTTGAAAGTTTTTATCAAACTATTCTTATGTAGACAAGGAACTTATAAAAATGTAAGATTTTTGACAAACGCTTTTGACTTTTTACGCTGCAGTTTTTGCTCAAGACAAAGATACTGTAAGGTTCAAACTAGTTTATTAAATTTATCCCTACAAAATAATATAAAGTGACTAAAAAAAACAAAACTTTAGAAAAATATTAATTGAAAGTTATTGAATGATATTTATATTTTGGTTAGAATTATTGTTTTAAACAAAGTTCCAAAATAGTTTATTAAATGTATTCCTGTAAAACAATATAAAGCGACTAAAAAGCTGATATTTTAGCAAGGTATTAACTAAAAGATATCGAATGATATTCACTTTTAGGTAAGAATTATTGTTTTAAACAAAGAAATCGTAAGACTTCAATTATTTTTTCACAAAACTATTACTATGCAAACAAGATTACTCAAAAAACTTGTAAGATGTTATTCAATGCAAAAAATTGTATGGCTTTGAGATATTTATAATCAAATTATCTCTACACTGTAACAAAAATTCCATCTTTTTTCCATCTTTTTTGCACCTCCTCTTTCAAAGATGAAATTATTTTTGATTCTTTTAAAAAAACAAAGTTTTTCAATTTTCTAAAGGTTGAGAATTCCATCTTTTAAATATCTATAATAATGGTCTGAAAGATTGAGGGTTTCATCTTTAAAAGGTGCAGAATTTCGTCTTCTCACAGATTGAAAGGTGCATCAATGAAAGATTAAGAAATGCGTCTTTTCAAAAATTAAACTTAGATCTTTCAAAGATTCAGAATGTTGTCTTTTATAGGTTGAAAGTTACGTCTATGAAAGATCAGAAATTGCGTCTTTTAAAAACTGAAAGTTACATCTACGTAAGACTGTGAACTGCGTCTTTTAGAAATTGAAAGTTACATCTATGAAAGATTAGGAATTGAGTCTTTCAAAAATTGAAAGTTACCTCTACAAAAAATTTGGAATTTCGTCGCTTACAGATTGAAACCTAGATCTTTAAGGGTAAAAATAGTCATTAGAAGATTGAAAGTTACAATTCTAAAAGGTTAGGAGTTGAGTTTTTAACGATTAAGAAGTGATAAAAACGCGTTGATGAAAATTTTCCTTCGTTTAGTAGATATCGCATTCTTGACCTTTCCAGATTGCTCAACTTAAGAAGCGTTGCCCTTTATTAACAACAAAAAACGTAAGTAAGCATGACAATGCGATGTGCCATTGCTTAAATAATCATCGCAATGAAGACGTACTAAGCAACCACATTTCACAAGCACAATGCAAAATTTTGGAGCATAACAGTCGGAGTTTCTGCTTAATCTAAGAAAAAAAAACGATTGCCAATATAGAACTAAGCATTACAATTTATTAGACGCGTTTCGCTTTAACTTAAAGCATCATCAGTAGAATAAATTTGCAAAGAAAGAAGCACGAATTTATATACAATAGCCACCCATTAATACAGGTAGCCACGGCATGGCTTAAGATTTGTCATAATTGAATAAAAGAGCGGCAGGTCAATAGGTTTAAACACACAAGAAAACACAACCGAATAGCTACGTCATTTTTAAACAACAATTTAAAACAATTAAGCATTGAAAAGATACAGGGGCAAAGATTGATTGTCGACATTCGACAAAAAAAGTTTACGGTTTGACTAAGCGACATTTCAAGAACCTTCTGGTGTGGACTACGAAACGCACTACTCTAAATTTTAATGGTAGCTTTTATGAACAAATTGATGGCGTAGGTATGGGATCTCCAATCGCTCCGGCTTTTGCTGACATTTTTATGAATAATGTGATTAAAAAAACAATGTAAAATCATTTCAAATTATGTGCAATGAGAAGTAACTTGAGTACCGATAGTCAAATCGAAAGCGTTTAGTGTATGGGGCAATTCGCCAATGCAAACTTAAAAATTAGATGTACACAGACTTAAAGGCTATTCATAAAATGCTTCTACTTGCAATCACTCAAATACAGCTAGCAATCAAAATTCACCATTAAGAACTTGAAAATTAGATGCACACTGACTTAAAGAATATTGAGGTTGGAGATTTTTTTGCTCGGTTTTCTCAAAAGGTTTTGACAGATCTTAAGACTAACTTCACCAAATTTGATCTTGCTACGACCTTCCGTTCCCAAGATATGACAGTTTTGATTTCGACTTAAAAAAGATTTTTTCACTTAGAAATTTAGCCAGGGTTGCGAATCAGAAACAATATGTCAAAAACTTAATGCATTCGTAACTTCCAAGAAGTGCTTTGCAGCAGTGTTGCTGTCAAAGCAAAGTAGGGTCAGAATAAAGACTGTGTTCGAGTTACTTTGAGAGTTATGTATAGCTTTACTATTGTAAAATCTGATAACAATTGTTATTTATTATGTGCATCTTATTTATAAAAGTGGAGGAAAAGGTGCATGATTAATTTCATGTAGTTTCTAGCTTGAAAGGGGTCCACGACAACTGACTGCAACAAACTGACCGCGAGCAACGCCGATTGGCTGAGAAGGGCGATTCTAAATATATTTTTACTATCCCCAGAGCTATCTTGCCCAAAGCCTCACCTTGTGACGAAATCAATGTAACGAAACCGTTGGTTCGCGGTCAGTTTGTTCGCGGTCAGTTTGTCGCGGTCATTTGACTTGGCTCGGCTTGAAAGAGCACATGTGCATTGCGCAACATATTATGAATAAAGGAGAAATGCTAGTGGACTTTGTTTATCAGGTCACCTTTTGAACTGCAGCCTGTGGCTGTCTATTGTGTTTGTTACAATATTTTTTAATTGATCACGGCCACAGAATAAACTAAGGCCAGGAAACGCTGAGGATTTGCATAAAACGCACAATGTTTGTGTCTAGAGCTTGCAACCTCTGTTTTTATTTCATTTGTATTTGGTTCCAGATTGTATTGCACCTAGACTCGCTACAGTTATGCTCCAGTTCAAAATTCAGCAGCTGATCTTATTTCTGGGTTGGAACCAATATTTGGTAAGTTGCTTTGTGTATTGTTGTTTGAATAAGTGTGGTCTACAACTTATGGTGCTCTTATTAAGTGAACAAACAAGTTCAATTAAGTGAACAAAAAGCAAAGTTGGGGCTAGCTTGGTTTATGCAGGATAGCGCAAAACCTCGCATAGCTTGCGTGACTTTAACAAATTCAGAAGACTTGCGAAATTCACAAAACAAAAAGGATACACGTGACTTGACTTTAACAAAAGGGATAGCGCAAAAGGTTTGCGTCAAGCGCCCAAAACATTAAAAAATTGCGATACAGCCTATGCTCAGTGTTGACTGTTAATGGTAGCAGCCCGCCCATATTTCAAACCAAGTCAAGTGCCAACATTAGGGTTAATTTGCGGCGGTCAGCTGTCGTGGATGCCTCGTATTCATTAAATTAGTAAGGTCCCAGCAGACCGCAGATTTGTTAAGACATACCTGGAAGCTCTTGCAAAAAAAATCTTCATCACAAATTTTATGATTGGCCCGTGACAGTCTTGACTTGAATCCAGTTGATTTGTGGTTTCCAGAGCAGCAAAGGGGAACGTCTATGCCAACACACTGATGTCAAATAAATGTGGCAGTTTTCGCTATGGAAATCATCTCGTTGAGACATTAAAAAAAATGACAAAATTTCTGCAATCATGAAAAAGCATGCTTTACAAAAATGGAGCTCACATCAAGAATATGGACTAAAAAAGTTTGTGCGACTTTAAAGCATACTGGTAATCAATAGTCATCCTCCAACTTTTTTAACTTTGGATGTTTCGAGTTTTCACCTTGTCATTTAAATACTGCCTGAAGGCACCCTGTATATAATTATTCATCTAAAAGTCCATTTAACTATAGTTTTTTTGTTCATTGCATTATCGCAAGTAAAACATTTTAGAACGAATTTTTAATACATTGGAAGAAATTAAAACGAGACAGAAGAAAAATTTCAAAAAATTGTTGCGCGACAAAAAACATTCGGATATCATGTCGTCTGGATTTTTAAACGAGTTTCCCATGCGAACATTTAAAGTTTAGCATTGTGGTATTGGATGAAGTTTATTTAAGCTTTTTAAATATTTAGAACCTTTTCTATTACCCATTTCGTTAAATGAAACGATTTTTTTTGTATTTTACCAGACAGAGCAAATATATAACTTGTCTTGCTAATATTTTAATGAATGCACTTCTGTTTAGGTTGAGCATTTAACTGCCTTTAATGGCAGATCTCCAGCAGAGACTGTAAGAAAAATGTTGGAAGAGACCATTGCTGTGGAGTTATCCTTAAAATAGTACTTAAGTGGCAAAGGAGCCCAGGCTAAGAAGGCGTTCCTGCAGCTGCGACTGTACAAAGTCATGTTTGGTAAGACACAGTAATTTTTATTTCCTTGGTAAAGTAATGGAAAGCCAAGGAAGGCCCAATCTGTTAGCTTGTGTGGCTACTAGAGTTATCAGTCGAATCGACCTTTCCTCGATCTTTAGCATCTAACCAAATGTTATATATCTACACCAGGGGTCGGCAACGTTTTCGTCTCTTCGGCCACATCTAGACCCAATAAGGTTCCAGCGGTCCATCACCATTTGAATGGACCCCAAAAAAGGATTAAGCATTTTACAGCCGATTTAAAGGCGATGCCAAAAAAAGAAAGGTCCTTGGCCGAAAATTAGTCACTTTACAGCTGATTCAATGGCGATGACCAAAGGAAACGGGTCCTCGACATCCTGACGCGACCGACCTGATGCGAGAAAATTCAGTCCGGTATTCTTGAGGCCAGGGACATCCTGACGCCCTAACCCTAACACTCTCCCTAACCCTAATGCCAGGATGTCCATGGCGTCAGAATTCCCGGGTGAAAAGTCTCGCGTCAGAATGTCCTGCTTCGAAAGGAAACAGCAGTTCGGCGGGGTTGTTGGTAAATTTTAATCATAAAAAAGGTCTTGGGCCAGATAAGCATAAAATTGCACTGGCTGAGTGAAAGTGCTTGGCGGGCCGGATCCGGAGGTTGCCGACCCTTGATCTACACAATTAAGTGGATGGTCATTAACTGAGTTTGCTGGCAAATAGTTAGCTCAAGTCGTAGTGTAAGAGAGTTCGTTGATATGTGCAACAAATTTTTTGTTGTTCTTCTCTTATAAAAGTTATTCAAATACAGCTGAATGAGTATCGTTTTGCTGCTGCTCCGGTTTCTGATTTTTATGTATCTGTACTCGAAAGTCGGTGCTATCGCGTAAAATTGTGCTTTTAACTTGGCAAATTAATCACAATTTCATTGTTTAGTGCACAGTAAACAATCAAGATATCTTGAAGTATTGTGCTGTATGCGCACTTACTCAGTTTATGTTAGATCTCTGTTATATTAAAACATTCTGTTCTAGTGTTAAGTTTCTTATGCTATATTCTTGTTTAGTTGCTCTTCGTCGATCTTATTTTGATGCCAGCGAACGAGATTATCGTAGCACAGTGACGAATTGGTTGGACGGGTCAAAAGATCGTAACGGCGGAAGGAAAAGACGTTCCAAATCTCATGCAATTGCCAGGGATGACACTGACAGTACAGAAAAAAATTAATACTCTAGTATATCTGTCATGGTTACGTTTTCTGATGGAAATTTTTGCATCATTTTTAATATAAGCTCTAAATGACAACTCTTGATTTTGTGCTCAAGTCGTTTCAACGCAATTTTAAATTCGACGCAATTGCAAATCACTAAAATGTTTCGAGTCCTACTTGGTTGTTAAAATTCAAGTTTGACAATTATCACTTTCCCACGTATTTTGCTAATGTTTGTGTGATCGCCTTGTGTATTGTGAAATAAAGTTTTGATTCGAAAGCTAATCGCAGTCGTAATTTAGCGGTCAAAATGCCGCAGATCATTGAAGTTTATTATCTGGGCCTGATCTGGATCTGACCTGGCACGAGTAACAAGTGCTCTAACGCCCGATCAGGACCAGATGTTGAAAACCAGCTGTATTGGATTTTAAGGTGGAATCCCATAGCTGGCGTTGATCTGGACCAGAGCTGGTCACAACTTTTTACGTCGGGTCCATATCTGGATTTGATCTGTCTCAAACAACAAGTGCACTCTTGCCCGGTCAGGGCCAGATGTTAATGCCAGATCGGGGCCCGTTTAGCACGCCCGGCCAGGCACAGATCTGGCTGAGTGGTGCCAGGTCTGGCCCCGGTTGCTCGAAACACATGATGCTTGGTCTGGCCCGGATGTGAGCCAGATGAAATTGCTATCTGGGTAGGCTGTAATCATACCCATCATTTTTTTGCTATATCATAGCATCAAGCTAAGCGAAATTTTTAATCATTTAATGAGATCTTCGACTATAAAAAAATGATATTCCCAGCTTTCCTGCTCGACGTCCCGCGATAATAATATGATTTCACCATGCGTGATAGGCAGGATTGGCAGCTTGACTTGAAATCGCCGTCTCCTGACCAAAGCGGTATTTAATTACAATCTTAAGCTATGCTGTAAAATATCACAAGCATTTAAAATTAACAAAAAACGACATGGAGTCAAGTAGACTGAAAATTATTGAGTCACTGTTCGTAATTTTCTGTTATTAATATTCTGCTTCTGTGAAATATCGAAAAAACTAGAGCTTTTCACGCGCGTTCAGAGTATTAATTTTTTTGTGGTGCAAGTTATCTTGGCGGGTTTTAAGAAATTACAATGAACAATCTTACTAATTTCCTGTATTTTTACAAACGCAAATGTTATTCAGTGCTAGAGTTGGAGAACCATGCTAGGTATATTAACTCGAGCCGGGCTTTGTGTGCAAAGCCTTAGCAAGTCCTGTTGTTCGTTTCCATCCTATGTCAATAGTTGTATTCAGTGCTCGGTAGTAAGAATGACGTTACCTGAAGCAATAAATGGCGTTATTCTATGAAGTACAATCGCTTTAAAATTACTGTAGCTAGGGTACTGCACTATTGCATAATTATTTAAATGTCCTCATTACGAGAGCGAACTTACTCGCAGAGTTCAAGCTTTGTCAAAAAATTAATTGACTTTCCTCTACACCAAAAACTTTCGAAATCAAATCCTTCTCTTAAAATTGCACTTTGGATCAACTGAATTTATTATTATTGTACTATAGTTGTACTCCAAGCATTTCAAATAGGAAATTTCTGAAGTTCTTCTGGTGTTCTGGGCTAGCTTCTGGTGTTTTCAAAGCTGGACTAGAACACCAGAAGAACTTCAGAAATATCTTATTTCATATTATTGCTCACTAAGCCAAATAAGCATGCAATGAATATATACGGCCTACATAAACCAACGTTTCGCCAGGAAGAATAGTTAGCAAAAACTACTTATTTTCGAGTAATAATGGTGTAATAAATATATTGTGAAACCCATACAAGCAACCATGCAAATGTAATATTTGTCCATAAACCTTACAGTTCACAATATAAACTAAAGGGTGGCATTATAAATGCGAAGTTGAAGCAAAACCATCTGACTTGAGCGAACACTGTAAATGCTAATGAACAGTGATTTGATTTAGAACTAAAGCTTTTTCAAGCAGGATTAAAAGAATTCTCGTCCCATGTTAGTAGTATAGTGCGAGCAATTTCAGGTCTTTCTTAGAGTAGCACCTTTGGGTGGCACTTACCCCTAACCCCCGAAAACCCTTTAACCCCCCAAACCCCCACAACACCTAAACTCCAAAACTCCCCTAACTACCTAACCCCCTAAAACCCTCTAACCCCTAAAGCCCCCTAACCCATACTATCTAACCCCCTAACTCCTTAACCCCTTCATCCCCCAAACTAACCTCTAAACCTTCACACCCCTAACCCCTAAACCCCCCACCTCTTAACCCCTTAGCCCCTATATCTTAAAATTCAACCACTATGCCCTCTAACATGTTTAAGATTCGAACTCAGGTCTTTTGTTTTCAAAAAATGGTAAATCTTAAGTTAAGATTCAAAGTCAAGTATCTTGAGATTCAAACTCTCTAACCTCCATAGCATCTTTAAGATTCGAACCAAGTATCTTGGGATTCAAAACCACGTCACTGAGATTCGAACTCAGGTTTCAATATTTTTCAGAAGAATTAATTCTTAAGAGATTATATTAGGTTGCTGCATTTTAGAACAAATGTATTTATCTATATTTTCATGAATTACATTATGCTCAGAAAAATGGAATGCAGCTATTTTTTTCTTGGGGAATCCCCTCAAGTTTGTGCTGGGGAATCCTCTACAGGTTATTAGCCTCAAAATCCCACAATTTAGATGTACGATTTTGTGCAATCATTAGCATGTCTTTTATTCTGTGTTGCAATTTCTGTATAAACAAGAGAGGAAGTTAGCATAGGAATTACGGAGGTGTCGTTTTCGACACCAAGATTTTTTTATGTGGTTGTATCTCCAGATATTTGCTTTACAGGGCGTAAATTTTTTCGAATTTTCCCAAAATATATTATTACAAACCATCCATAAACTTTAGTACAAAATGTTTGTTTTTATTAATTACTTTAGATGTGTTAACTCTCACACCCTATTGTTTACGGAGGTGTCATTTTCGACACTACAGCATTTCTGCTTGCGAAAAGTTCTAAAGCTCATCAAATGCACTTTTTTGTCTGGTTTCTGTTTGCTCACTTTTGTTTATAAGTCTAATTATGAGTTGTATAATTAGATTTGTCAACAAAACTGCGGTAAGAAACCGTTTAGTTCTGACATGGACTTCTAACTAGTAGCGGTTTTGTTTATCAAATGAAACAGTAAAAGTTTGTTATTTTTCGAATGGTTCTCTAAATATACAGAATGAATTTTCAAATGCTCGAGGCTCGAGCACAGTTTTACACAGATTGATATTTGTAAATTGCAAGAATGTACAGGTAGATTATACACTACGGAATAACGTTCTATTACAAGCTATAGAAAAAAAACTAGCCTACTCAGCATGCTTTCATAAAAAATGCCCTATTTTTTGTTTCTTCGTTACGTTCTTCAGGAGGAAGTTATGCTTTGAATTATTTAATATTCAATAAGTTATTAGGGATTATTGGTGTTTCTATATTTTATGAAAATGTGCTGAGTAATAAACTAATACTACTCTGATTTTTCATTGGGCACCGCACTGGAGACTGAAAAGGTCAGACTCAGCAAATGCGCATGGGATACTGACGGCGAAGCTTAAGACATGATTAAAACAAAAGACATTAAAATGCAATACAGAATAAAAGACATGCTAATGATTGCACAAAATCGTACATCTAAATTGTGGGATTTTGAGGCTAATAACCTGTAGAGGATTCCCCAGCACAAACTTGAGGGGATTCCCCCAAGAAAAAAATAGCTGCATTCCATTTTTCTGAGCATAATGTAATTCATGAAAATATAGATAAATACATTTGTTCTAAACTGCAGCAACCTAATATAATCTCTTAAGAATTAATTCTTCTGAAAAATATTGAAACCTGAGTCGAATCTCAGTGACGTGGTTTTGAATCCCAAGATACTTGGTTCGAATCTTAAAGATGCTATGGAGGTTAGAGAGTTTGAATCTCAAGATACTTGACTTTGAATCTTAACTTAATAGAATGTTTCATTTGATAAACAAAACCGCTACTAGTTAGAAGTCCATGTCAGAACTAAACGGTTTCTTACCGCAGTTTTGTTGACAAATCTAATTATACAACTCATAATTAGACTTATAAACAAAAGTGAGCAAACAGAAACCAGACAAAAAAGTGCATTTGATGAGCTTTAGAACTTTTCGCAAGCAGAAATGCTGTAGTGTCGAAAATGACACCTCCGTAAACAATAGGGTGTGAGAGTTAACACATCTAAAGTAATTAATAAAAACAAACATTTTGTACTAAAGTTTATGGATGGTTTGTAATAATATATTTTGGGAAAATTCGAAAAAATTTACGCCCTGTAAAGCAAATATCTGGAGATACAACCACATAAAAAAATCTTGGTGTCGAAAACGACACCTCCGTAATTCCTATGCTAACTTCCTCTCTTGTTTATACAGAAATTGCAACACAGAATAAAAGACATGCTAATGATTGCACAAAATCGTACATCTAAATTGTGGGATTTTGAGGCTAATAACCTGTAGAGGATTCCCCAGCACAAACTTGAGGGGATTCCCCAAGAAAAAAATAGCTGCATTCCATTTTTCTGAGCATAATGTAATTCATGAAAATATAGATAAATACATTTGTTCTAAAATGCAGCAACCTAATATAATCTCTTAAGAATTAATTCTTCTGAAAAATATTGAAACCTGAGTTCGAATCTCAGTGACGTGGTTTTGAATCCCAAGATACTTGGTTCGAATCTTAAAGATGCTATGGAGGTTAGAGAGTTTGAATCTCAAGATACTTGACTTTGAATCTTAACTTAAGATTTACCATTTTTTGAAAACAAAAGACCTGAGTTCGAATCTTAAACATGTTAGAGGGCATAGTGGTTGAATTTTAAGATATAGGGGCTAAGGGGTTAAGAGGTGGGGGGTTTAGGGGTTAGGGGTGTGAAGGTTTAGAGGTTAGTTTGGGGGATGAAGGGGTTAAGGAGTTAGGGGGTTAGATAGTATGGGTTAGGGGGCTTTAGGGGTTAGAGGGTTTTAGGGGGTTAGGTAGTTAGGGGAGTTTTGGAGTTTAGGTGTTGTGGGGGTTTGGGGGGTTAAAGGGTTTTCGGGGGTTAGGGGTAAGTGCCACCCAAAGGTGCTACTCTAAGAAAGACCTGAAATTGCTCGCACTATACTACTAACATGGGACGAGAATTCTTTTAATCCTGCTTGAAAAAGCTTTAGTTCTAAATCAAATCACTGTTCATTAGCATTTACAGTGTTCGCTCAAGTCAGATGGTTTTGCTTCAACTTCGCATTTATAATGCCACCCTTTAGTTTATATTGTGAACTGTAAGGTTTATGGACAAATATTACATTTGCATGGTTGCTTGTATGGGTTTCACAATATATTTATTACACCATTATTACTCGAAAATAAGTAGTTTTTGCTAACTATTCTTCCTGGCGAAACGTTGGTTTATGTAGGCCGTATATATTCATTGCATGCTTATTTGGCTTAGTGAGCAATAATATGAAATAAGATATTTCTGAAGTTCTTCTGGTGTTCTAGTCCAGCTTTGAAAACACCAGAAGCTAGCCCAGAACACCAGAAGAACTTCAGAAATTTCCTATTTGAAATGCTTGGAGTACAACTATAGTACAATAATAATAAATTCAGTTGATCCAAAGTGCAATTTTAAGAGAAGGATTTGATTTCGAAAGTTTTTGGTGTAGAGGAAAGTCAATTAATTTTTTGACAAAGCTTGAACTCTGCGAGTAAGTTCGCTCTCGTAATGAGGACATTTAAATAATTATGCAATAGTGCAGTACCCTAGCTACAGTAATTTTAAAGCGATTGTACTTCATAGAATAACGCCATTTATTGCTTCAGGTAACGTCATTCTTACTACCGAGCACTGAATACAACTATTGACATAGGATGGAAACGAACAACAGGACTTGCTAAGGCTTTGCACACAAAGCCCGGCTCGAGTTAATATACCTAGCATGGT